>CM046456.1:20391703-20858816 GCA_025506515.1 Flaveria trinervia | reverse complement strand
CTGGGAATTTTCTTCCAGTTCTTTTATAGAACTTCTGAGATCTGATATTTATCAAGGCCATTTGGCTCAAATATCCATCTCTTCTAAGTCATCATCAGCAATCCCCTTGAGATCATCCATAATGAAACATAGATTGTCATTATTACACACCAGTAAACTGACCATCACACAACACTTACAAATGAAGAATCAGAAGTGCTTGAAGAGAAATTAATATGCTCATCATACTGGCATTCAGATGAAGCATTTCTGACTCATGACCCACCAAGGCATGTTGCCTTGTACAAAAGTCTTCAGTGAGCTTTCCAGATGAAGACAGCTTTCTCTTCTGTTCTATCTCTCTCTCTCAAAGTGAGCAGTTTCCTATGGAGTGGGTGAGAGATAGTTTGTCACAAACTTGCACTGGAGCGTAGGACAATAGTATATGTGTCCCATCTCTCAGGCAGTGATCTGAGAAATCTGTTATTCATCTGAATATTGGTGTATTCAAGTTTGACCATTTTTAGTTCAGAGATCAAACAAGAGAACCGCTCATATTGTTGAGTCAGTGTCTCACCCTTTCTATGAGAGATGTCTCATATTGTTGGGCAAGAATTTCATATATATTTGCCAAGACCTCATCTGTTCCTCCAAATTGTTCTTTCAAGGCATTCCAGAGGTCATGGGCAGTTTCATGTGCATTAGCCCAGAATAGATCTCATTGGCAGTACCATGGCCAGAATTCCATGGGCTTTTTGCATCAATTTCAAGCAACTTCTTATCCTCATCGGAGTATTGCTCCCTCCTCTTCGGACCCATTTGATTGGTTTCCGGGTTATTCACCATAGGCTTGTGTGGACCATGTACCACTGATGTCCAACAACCTGCACGTTAACAGACAGGTGATGGAGCATTCGTCTTTGCCATATGTTATACTCATTCCTACCAGCATTGGTGCTTGGTTGAGGAACTAGTATTGTGAGGATCATGGAGGGAGTAGTCATTTTCAGTTCAAAAACAATTTAGTTCAAGCTTTTAAAGTTTTAGACAGACCACAACAAACTCAATGAGAACCAAGAAAAGATCTCAGGATGAATGAGCAGAAATACAGAAAATTCAATCTCTATAACCGTTTCTTGCAAAAACAAAAGCTAATTCAATCAACTTAGATCTTGAATAGCAGTTTCAATGATCAATTATTAGATCGATCAATGATTAACCGGCTCTGATACCATTTGACAGGATCAGCGATCACAAGTTTGATGTATTAGGATACAAAGCAGCGGAATACAAACAAGAATTAGACAATTGTAGCAAGCAATCGATACTTGTAGCATAAGAGCGCATACGGTTATAGAGAGAGAATATATATTCTTGATTTCAAGGAATGTTTATAGATGTAGAATATTTCTAATCAAATCATTCGTTCATTCCATTCATTCATCGTAGTTACAATAAGTTGTCACTCCTTATATAGAGTGCAACAATCACTGCTGTTATCACGGAAAGTGACAACTGGCAGATCTAATACAAAAATAACTAATTCTTAACAAACTACTGAAATGTTCACAACTACTGAGAACATATCAGTGTGTTAAGTACAAAATATAAAACTACTGAAGCTACAACGACTGAAGAACAAGCTCTTCAGTCGTTTTAACAAACTACTGAAACATAAAAATATAAAACTACTGATATCACAACTACTGAAGAAGTACTCTCAGCAGTTGTGACAAACTACTGAGGCTTCAGTACTTGATCTTCAGACTTTGACCTTCAGGTGTTTCATCAACTGATGACTTCAGTAGCTATCATCAGCTGATCTTCAGTCTTTCTTTGTCTTCAGACTTTGTACATCAGTTGTTGATCTTCAGCACTTGTAAACTCTTCAGCTGTTGTACTTCAGTACTTTGGTCTTTCACTTCAGCACTTGTGTTCTTCAGCTGTTGTACTTCAGCACTTTAGTACTTCAGCTGTTGAAATCTTCAGCACTTGATCTTCAGCTATTGAAGTCTTCCACCTTGTCAAACTGCTGATGAGTCTTTCAGCAGTTGTTATGATACCATGTGGGACTTAGAGGTTTTCTGATCTTGGCTCATTGGTTCTTTTGGTCCAACATAGAGATTGTGTACCTTGCAGATATCTAAAGATCCTCTTCACCGCAATCAAATGAGACTCTTTAGGAGCAGCCTGAAATCTAGCACAAACACAAGTTGCCAACATGATATCTGGTCTAGAAGCTGTTAAGTACATCAAGGATCCAATCATACATCTGTAATGTGTTTCATCAACAGCTTTACCTTTCTGATTTGCATCTAGTTGTGTGGTGTTGCATATAGGAGTAGAACAGGGCTTACAATTTTGTAAATCAAACTTATTCAATAGTCTTTTGGTATTTTGATTGATGAATAAAGGTTCCATCAGCCTTTGTTTGATTTGCAACCCTAGAAAGAACTGTAATTCTCCCATTGCACTCATTTCAAACTTTTGTTTCATTAGACTTGTATAATCATCACACAAGTGGGGATCAGAGGATGCAAAAATAATATCATCAACATAAATTTGAACAAGTAGCTTATGCTGATCCACTTTCTTTATAAACAATGTTTTATCTATGGAGCCTCTAGTGAAATTATTTTTAAGAAGAAAATTTGAAAGTGTTTCATACCAGGCTCTAGGAGCTTGCTTCAACCATATAGAGCCTTATCATGTTGATACACCCAATCAGGATGTTTATTGTCCTCAAAACCTGGTGGTTGACACACATAAACTTCTTCTTTTATTTTACCATATAAAAATGCACTTTTGACATCCATTTGAAAAACTTTAAGATTGTGGAATGAAGCATAGGCTAAGAACAATCTAATTGCCTCTAGTCTGGCTACAGGGGCAAAGGTTTCATCATAATCAATACCTTCTTCTTGTGAAAACCCTTGTACAACCAGTCTAGCATTGTTCTTGACAATAAGCCCATTTTCATCAGTTTTATTCCTAAACACCATTTAGTGCCTATTGCACACTTACCTGGGGGTAGAGGAACCAGTTCCCACACTTTCTGCTTTTTGAACTGAAGTAGCTCAAGCTGCATGGCTTCCACCCATCCATTGTCTCTCAAAGCAACATGATAGTTCTTTGGCTCTAGCTGACTAATGAAGAGAGCATAGAAGCAGAAGTTAGACAATTGACTTCTAGTTGAGACACCAGTATTGATATCACCAATGATTTGAGAGATGGGGTGATTCTTCAGCTCTTGGTATACTATAAGATCAGTGCAAGTGTTTGTAGCCGGTTCAGCAGCAGCAGATGGTGATCCAGATTCTTGAAACCAAGTATTAGATGGCAAGTTAAATGATGTAGAGGAGTCAGAAATCTCATCAGCATTTGTTGTGGATGGAGCTATAGAAGCTACAGGAACATCAAGTTTAGCAGACTCAGGCAGTTGGTCACTAAACTTGAAAAGGTGAGTACTAATATCATCATCATCTTCGATACCACCAGGTGGAAGACTTGCTGCAGAAGATGATTTATCCACATGATCTGCAACAGCTGGAGATTGATAAGGAACATATTGCAGTATGTCCAGATCAAACAACTCCAGAGGGTTTTGTGGAATTTTATCCTTAGGAGATTCATTGAATTTCACATGCAAGATTTCTTCAACTAATTTTTTATTTGCAGTTGAAGACTCTGTAAGCCTTGCATGTGGATGAATAACCTACAAAATACCCTGCATCCACCTTAGGATCAAATTTGTGGAGTTGATCCTTTGTGTTGAGAATGAAACAAGGACACCCAAAGGCTTTGAAGAATGAAATTAGAGGAGCCAAATGATGTAGAAGTTCATATGGAGTCTTCATCAACCTCTGATTTACTGACACTCTATTCTGCACATAGCAAGCTGTGTTAACAGCTTCAGCCCAAAAGGTCAATGGCAAACCAGAGTCAGCCAACATGACCTTGCAGCTTCAATTAGGGTCATGTTCTTTCTCTCCACTACTCCATTTTGTTCTGGAGTCCTAGGGATGCTAAACTGCCTCTTGATTCCTTTTGATAGATAAAAATCATCAAGTGTATGGTTTCTGAATTAGTTCCATTATCACTCCTTATACACTTGACTGATAGGGAATACTGCTTCTCAACATACAACACAAAGTTTATAATCGTCTAAGCAACCTCATCCTTTGAATGCAAGAAGAAAGTCCATAAAATCTGGAGTAATCATCCACAATTACCAGACAGTATTCTTCTTTGCCATGCTCATCACTCTCACAGGACCAAATAGATCCATGTGCAGTAACTGCAAGTAGGCAGTGGACTTAGGTTCTTCAATAGGAGGGAATAAGACTTTGTGTTGTTTTCCTTTCAAACAAGCAGTGCAGGTTTCATCATAGTGGAACTCCTTTATTGGTAGACCTCTCACTAAACTATTGTGGATCAGCTGATTCATGTTTTTGAGATTAACATGACCCAGCCTTCTATGCCACAGTTTAGATTCCTGAGGAGAGGCTTTGGAGAACAGGCAAGGATGACCCTTCAAATCAATCTTCATTGACAAATCCAAGGCATACACTCTTCCAATCCTATTGGCCTTGAGGAGAGTATGTTCATCCAATACCTTGTCAATCAGCCTCAAAACTTGGGAAGACAGAATCCTGCAGTTCTGGCTTGTGAAAAGTGCAACACTCCCTTTATCACACATCTGACTGACACTCAGCAGATTATACTTGAGATTCTCCACATGATTAACATCATCAAACTGATTTGTCCATTAGACACATATCCTTTCCCGATGATGTAACCCTTGGCATCATTACCAAATGAAACAAATCCCTTCTTTCCTTGAGAGTAGTCATTAAGAAGAGAACTGCTCCAAGTCATATGCATAGATCCTCCACTGTCTACATACCAGATGCTCCTTCGGCATGCTGAAGAACCCTGCATTCATCATAAAGAACTAGTTAGGTTTTGAGACCCAAACCTTTTTGGTTTTGGGTCTGTTTTCACCAGCAGATTTAACCATAACTTGTTTCTTATGATTACAGCTGATGAAGAAGGAGATGGTGCTGAAATGGATTCCTTGGATTTGGGCTTGGAATGCCTTTTAGTGGTTTGATCACAGGTGCATCTAGTTGGTTAACTCTCCCCAATAAATGCTAAACCATCATAACAAGTTGTGTCTAATTTGTAGCTAAAGCTTTCAGTTCTTGTGACATATCAGTACTTGTGTTTGATGAGTTCCTAGGACCCACCATTTCCTCCTTAAAATTCACAGACTTAGTCTGATGTTTATCATGAGAAGCACTATCAGCTGTTTTATGATAAACCCTATCCTTCTTTTTGGATTTGGTTGAAGGCTTAGGTTTATCACATTAGGATGACTGTGGTACAAACTTAGTCTGAAACTCATTTTTCATTTCATCCATCTGGATTTTAATGAGCTTATCTCTGTTGAGTTTGGAACCCTTTCTGTACCAACATTCATTAGAAAGATGATTGAATTTACCACATATTTCACATGGCTTATTCTTCATCTTGAATTGATCAACTGCTGATGTGGAAACTACTGAAGGTGTGCTCTTAGTACTTTCCTCCTTTCAGTACTTTTGTTTAGTACTAAAGGATCTATTACAACTAAAGACTTGTTCTTCAGCTGTTCTCTATCAGCAGTTGTTAATCCTTTTATTTCAGCTGATTTGAATTGCTTTTCAGATGTTGTGACTTGCCCTTCAGTACTTAAGGTACTTTGAGAGACAACATTTGAAGTACTCAGCTTCATGTGCTTATCAGTAGTTAACCCATCAGCCAATTGATTTGCTGAGGTATCAACACTGTTTTCATCTTGTGATTTTAGGTGATCACTTGGGGATGATGCGCATGATGATGTGGTTTGGAAATTACATTCACCTTCAGATTTTACTATTTGTTTTGGAGTAAAATCTGTAGGTGGTGCAATGTGGTTGTAACCTATTCCAAACTTCACATTCGAAGCAGATTGCTTGCTGAGCAGCATTTCAAATCCCTTGTAGGATGATATCCAGCGGTCACACTCAACTTGGGTAACTGCAAGTTTTTCTTTGAGATCTCTATGGTTCTCAAGAATGACCTCTAGCTTAGCCTTTTCATCATTTAATTGGCATTTAAGCTTATAAATCTCATCATCTTTATCCTTAAGGACAGACTCATATTTAGCTTTTCTTTTGGAAAGGGTTTGCTCAAGCTCTAGATTTTGATTAATTAAAGCTACATTTGCCTCTCTAATAGAGATAAATGCAGCTATGCAAGATTCAGAACATAGCTTGGCCTTAGCCTTAGAGGATACCTAGGTTACCTGTGATGAAAATGCATTGGAGCATGAACTATGAGTAGATTCCAGGGCCATGAGAGCTAGATTCCCAAAAGGATGTTCACCACCATGTTGACCATCACCAGCAAATAATTGCTCATTACCAGAAAGATCATCTGGTAAACTGCTCCAGTCAACAATACCATAGGTGAAGAAGTTGTGATGAGGTTGTGATTGAGATGATTGAGATGGTAGAGGCTCAGGTAGAGCTTGAGGTTGTTGTGCATTAGAAACTTGAACCGGATTTGGGTGTGGCATGTAATAGCAGGGATATGGATATGACATGGACCCTGAGGGACAAAATATGCAGGAGATATAGGTTGTGTATGATGACCAGAACTAGCAGGATGTTGCCCTCTGTTTTGTGGACTATTGCTTGGAAAAGTCACAAAGGGTGCAAAGGAGATAGATCAGATGATCTACACTCTCTTGCAAAGTGTCCAAGCCTGTGGCATTTGTGACACCTCAACTTACTCTTGTCAAAACCAACTTTGGTTTTGCCAGAGAGTCCTGGAAATTTCCTACCAGTTCTCTTGTAGAACTTTTGAGATCTGATATTAATCAAGGCCATTTGGCTCAGAATATCCATCTCTTCTAAGTCATCATCAGCAATACCCTTTAAATCATCCATAATGAAACACAAATTGTCACTATTACAGCCTGACTGACTGTCAACACTAACAAATGCATGATCTGAATCGTTTGAGGAGAAATCTATATACTCATCATAATTGCTTTCTGATGCAGCATATTCTGACTCATGACCAACCAAGGCAGTGTTCCCTGGTACAAAGTCATTAGTGAGCTTTCCTGATGATGCCACTTTCCTTTTCTGCTCTATCTCTCTTTCAAATGTAAGGAGTTTCCCATGGAGTTGGGTGAGAGATAGACTATCCAGATTTACACTAGAGCATAGGACAATGGAATATGTGTCCCATCTCTCAGGCAGTGATCTGAGGAATCTGTTGTTCATCTGACTATTAGTGTATTCATGTTTGACCATTTTCAGCTCAGAGATCAAACAGGAAAAAACGCTCAAACTGTTGAGTCAGTGACTCACCCTTCCTATGAGAGAATGTCTCATATTGTTGGGCAAGGATTTCTCTGTTGTTTGCTAAGACCTCATCTGTTCCACCAAATTGTTCCTTCAATGCATTCCAGAGGTCATGAGCAGTTTCATGATGCATAAGCCCAGAATAGATTTCATTCGGCAGTGCCATGGCCAGAATTCCATGCGCTTTAGCATCAATCTCAAACAGTTTTCGATCCTCATCTGAGTTTTGTTCCTTCTTCTTCGGAACCATTTGGTTGGTTTCCGGATTGTTCACCATAGGCTTGTGTGGACCATGTACCACAGATGTCCAACAACTTGAACTGTTAACTTCAGCTGTTATGACAACTACTTATCATTTTGGTCTTCAGTCTTTGTTCTTCAGACTTTGTTCTTCAGACTTTGTTCTTCAGACTTTTACTTTCAGACTTTGTCATTAGCTGATAGCTTTAGACTTTGTCTTCAGTACTTTACTCTCAGACTTTGTCTTCAGCTGATAGCTTCAGACTTTGTCTTGAGTTCTTTACTTTCAAACTTTGTCTTCAGTAGTAGTCTTCAGTTCTTGTCTTCAGACTTTGTCTTCAGACCTTGTAATCAGCTGATGTCTTCAGCTATTGTGATCTTCTTCAGCAGTTGTAATGTCTGTGGGACTTCGAGGTTTTTTCTGATCAGGCTCATTGGTTCTTTTGGTCCAACGAAGGGCACACCCACACTTGGGTTGTGGTATCCTCATGATGATGACTTTGAACTTACAGCGTATAGTGACTCAGATTACGGCCGCTGCAAGATGAACTACAAGTCCACATCAGTAGGGTGTCAGTTCTTTGGGAGAAGATTAGTAACCTGGCAGTGTAAGAAGCAGACATCGGTTGCTCTGTCAACCTGTGAAGCCGAATACGTTACTGCTGCAAGCTGCTGTTCCTAAATCATTTGGATTCAACAGCAAATGCAGGATTACGGTTTGCATTTCACTTCCACCCCTATATTTGTTGATAACTCTGCTGTGATTGCAGTCACTAAAAACCCGGTCCAACATCCTAAGACCAAACACATCGAAATCAAATATCACTTCATACGTGACTGTTTTGAAAAGAATTTAATCGATGTGATAAAAATAAACACTGATTTTCAATGCGCTGACCTCAATACAAAGGCTTTTGACAAAGCACGTTTTCTATATCTGACAGAGTTCAATGGCATTAAGAAAAAAAGTGAGGTCATTCCTGAAGATGACCATGTATAGTCCGGTGCGTCGCGTCTAGGTTCTTTTATTTTTTCAATTTTAGGGTTATTTAAGGTTAATTCTCTTTTTTTGTTAAATGATAGTTTGTTAATTACAATTAGTGTCTTTTATTGCTCATTAAAATCCTAAAACGCAAATCCTTAGAGGTTTTAGTATTTTAGGGGGAGAAAAGGTTTGAAAAAAAACGAGGGAAAAGGAGAGGCAAGCCGATAATAAAAAAGATCGTACGTGTTATACCGATTTAATGTGTGGAATATGATAGTACACAGGTACAAACCATTTGGGACTTTAAAAATCAAAATTGAAAAAGATGAAAAGTTCAAGTATAAGTCTAAGTAGTCTGAGCAATATAAAAGAAAATATGATAGTTAAGCTAGCTACTACTAAGGTTACACAAAGAAGTAGACCTAGAGGTTGCTAGACCACAGTTGATATGTCAGCAGATTCAACATAAAAAATGACTAGACCTTTTGGTGATCTCAAGATTAAACTAAAATGTTTGACTAGCTGTGGGTAACACCTTATCCCTGGTTAACACAATCAACAAGATTCCAATATGGGGTGATGAGCAAAATAAACGCCACAAAAGTGTGCGTAAGACCAAAGCATGAGCAAAAGCACATGAAAAATGAAAATAAAATCAAACTGATAACCTAGGTTGTTGGTGAGAGTTGTGCTAAAAGAAGAAAATTTGCTCAAACAAGAAGATAGATTATGTGCCTCTCTGCTGTGCGGTGGCACTGACCTGAGGATAAGCATAACCTATATATTCTAGTACTCATTGTTGTTTGCCGCCTCTCTGTTGTGCGATGGCACTGACTTGAGGATTGGCTTCTCTTTGAAAGTTATATGAATAGTCTCTTCTTGAATCCTACCCTAAGACCGCTCAAAAATCTCCTGAGGAATATTGATTACCATATGAGTGTGGGATCCACAAATGCTTGTTGAAATAAAACAAACCTTAAATAGATCACCAAACTTTGTTGAAAGTCTGTGTATGGATTTAAGAGGACATGTATACTGACAATCACTGTGGCTACAATTCTTGAAAGTTCAAATCAGTGTGGGGACCTAAGAATACTAGTATGATTTCCTATATTTGCTAAATGACTCCAGATGAAAAACAAGGAAAGAGCATCAAAGTTATTTTTAAAAAGTTGTCCTGAATGATTTGAATATCCTGTATGATTCCAACTTAAATTGATCCATGTATGGGTTAAATGATTGAGGCTACTCTCTCAGAATATTTATTCCTTAGAACTACATCTTAGGAATTAACTCTCACAAAACATAAAAACATGTCTTAATTTGTTTAAGTTTTTAGTATTATTTCTTTTATTTCTGTACAAAGTTTTTCAAATTCTGTAGGTTAGTATCGAACTATGTCATGGAAATTGATAAGGGACCTTATCATCTAAAAGGTCATGTCTGAGGTGACCACAAGTGCTTTCAAACAACAATTAGGTAACATCTGAGGTGACTAATCTTTTAAAAGGATCACGTCTGAGGTGATCAAAAGTTTTTCAAGTTAAAATGATCATGTCTGAGATGATCAAATGATTATAATGTTAACTCAACAGTTTAATAAGTCTAAAAGTCAAATGGTCATGAAGTTAGAAAAATTTAAAGAGTATGACCCATTCGCACGACTGGACCATAAGTATGGACCAATCAGGCGAATGGACCATACTCATGCATTAAACAACTTAATGGACATATCAGAATGTGCCATTCGTCCGATTGGGAGCGTGCGATTGAGTCAGTCGACCGACTGAGCCTCAGTCGGCCGACTTAGGTGATCGACTGAGTCAATCGCCCGACTGAGCTTCATTCGCCCGAATGAACTGAGCGAATGAGTCCAGTCGGCCGATTGAACGCAGAGTCAGTACATAAAGGGCCATAGTCGATCGCATTTTTCTCACCACTCCCAATCACCCTTAAATCGCACATCATACCATTACTCTGCCCAAATTTCTTTAAACTTCAATTAATCCTCCTTCTTGATATTCTGAAGTGCGTCTGCCTTCATACAGGTAAAATGTGATGAAATCACACCGAAATCAGAAGAAATTGTTGCCCTAATTAGTGATTCGCGATTGAAACAAGAACAGACCACTCAATGGCCTAATAACCCACTGAAACCATGTAAAATGTTAAAAATAAGGTTATTAGGTTATTAGTTAAGGGATTGAGAGTCTAACAAACCGTTTTATAATGTTTAATTTCATGATTTTGTCAAGACTCGAACCTTAGTCAACCAAATCGTAAGTCATGCGACTGTTCAGATGGATGAACTCCAATCGCACGATTAAGCCCGAAGAATAGCTCAATAGGCCGAATTAGACATGCGAATGAGCTTAGTCGGCCGACTGAATCACTCGCAGGATCAGAAAACTGATTGAACTCAGTCGCATGCTTATTCACCTGAATGAGTCCAGTCGCAGGATAGGATAACCGATTGACCACGGTCGCATGATTCATTCGCATGAATGAATCAGAATGAATTCAAACAAGATACTTAGAACTGCTTTGTGATATGTGAGTATCTAATGATTATGTGTCTTGTATTTCAGATTGATGGCTGCTAGATGGTCAATCACCCTAAGCACAACATATGTGCTCATCTAGATCATACTACTCAGAATGGCGTCGAATTTATAGAGATCATCGCATTGCTTAGGCGATCAAGGATCCACAAGGCCATTTCTACTCCTAGCACTCCCTACAGGTCTTTACACCAGGCATTTTGGGAGAATGCTTCTGTTGATCGATCCCAAGAGCCGTATAGCATACGAAGCTCTATCTGTGGGATGGCTATCGAGATCACTGCTGTCGATATCCAGAGAGTACTTGAGCTGGGGGACGATATGATCATCCCACCAAGCTACATCCACTGACCGTAAGGGGATGCTTTCTGAGGATTAAGTATGCTGGGGACATCAACTCAGGTGTGCTCAATAAAAGCAACTTGTGTCCCCAGTACAAGTACTTAGCACATGTCATATTGAAGTGCATCGCTTCCAGAAAAGGTGGGTTTGATGATCTTTTAGACAAGATCCAGAATTCCTATGTGGCACTAGTGCTGAACTATCTTTTCAGCTTCCCGAGCATGATCTTCTCTTACCTTGTGGAGAATCTGGAGGCAAAGGGTAAGGAGGGTTTTTGCATGTACCCCAGATTCTTACAGCTGATTTTCAATGAGAAGCTTCTATCCCTTCCAAGGAAAGCCACGATGCTGTTGGTCTAATGATCATGGATGATACGACCCTGGGTTGTATGAGAGTTTAAAGGGGTAAGCAAGTAAAGCCCCAAGTGAAGAGGCTGATAGGCCATCTGGCCAATGAGAGGTATGTGGCGCCAGGGAGACATAAGTGGCGTCACACAGATACCGACTCCGACAACGAGCATCTACTGCTCCCAGAGCATAAATCTGATGATGATAGCGGAGACGCTGGAGATGAAGGACCCACTCAACAAAGGGGTCCCACTACTGATATTCCATTTCCAGCATCTGCCCCCACTGGAGACGGAGTGAAGACTGCTGGGTTCCACCGGGATTTCATGCTGGTGAGGAAGAGGAGGAGTCAGATGAGGAGCCACTGACTCGGACTGTGGGAAGTAAAGTCGTTCCCATAGAACGAGGGCTCCGGGCGGTTGGTGAACGCCCAGGCGGATTGGGAGAGACTACTGATGATCCTACTTATGCTCCCGATCCGCCAAGCCGTGTTCTAGGGGGAGCATCCTCCTCGACATGATCGCGGAAGAAGAGGATGGCTCAGCCCAACGGCATGAAGAAGAAGAAGAGACGACTCACCTTCATCACCACCACAACTCCCACTACCACATCTACCACTCCACCTACCACCACTACCACCATTCCACCTACCACCACTACCACCGTTCCACCCACCACCACTACCACCTCATACACCACTTCCACACCTACTCCACCAGATACACACTTCCCATCCACCACCACTACAGCTCATCCACAGCCATTCACATCAATACCAACCCCAATCTTTATAACATCCACTACCACCACCACAGCCCATGGAGTGGGGACCTCCCCACAGGTCCCACCTATTTTTGGATCCTCTTACCCATCTGTCGGGTTGCTGGCGATGGATGAACAGCGAGTCTCTCAGCTTAATTAGTTGATGGAGCTTAATGCATCCCAAGCCCAAAGGATATAGGCCCAGACATAAGAGATTACTGAGCTGAGAGAGATGCATACATACTCAATACAAAGGTTACAAGATTTGGAGGCCCAGGACAAGAAGCTTATGTTGAGACTGAAGGGATCCAAAGATGAGCCCCTAAAGATCTGAGAAGGAGATGGAGATGATGGTGATGACGATGACAGTGATGATAATGAAGATGATGACTGTGATGATCAAGGGGATGACACTGATGTAGGTGATAATGTTGATCATGATGATGATGATGACGATGGAGATGCAGCTGCATCTACATCAGCTCAAGGTCAATAGAGGCGCATAAAGAAAAATCAAGACCAAGGAGCCCCATCATCTTCTGCTCATCCTACTAACACACCAGCTATTCAAGACAAGAGTAATGCATAGTTGTTTATGTTATTTAAACTTTGTGTATTGGAATATTGTATCTAATTAATGTAATTAATGTTTATGGTTATTATTAATGTTACGGATCTAGTTGTTGACTAAATGATTGATGTGTTGCATGTTTTAAATCAAGCAGATCCTGAGTTTCAAGGAGATGAATATGATGTTGCTCCCCTCCAACAGATCAAGATTCAACTCACGATGATTCTTGATCTGTAGGGGATTGTCAGAAGATCAATGAATTACACTCCAGAAGAAGGAGAAATAATTCATGATCTCACCGACGAGCAACGGGCTGAAATGTTTCGACTCAATCCTGATGAAATTGTGAAGGATGCTCCAACTGTGCAAACAGAGAGTGAAAATGAGCTTGAGGATGTCGATCAGATTAAGATAGAAGATGTCACTGCTCAACACTATCAAGAGTACACCGACAAGGAGGGAACTGCCATTCCCAATCTAGGAGACACTCTTGTCAGTGACACTTTTGAGACTCTGGACAGGATGGAGAAAGTGTCAGAAAAGGATAAAGAAAAGGCCCAAGCCTCAGACGCCGAAGTCAAAATCAAAAAGGCTGAATGGGTAGCATGTTTTGAAGAAATCAAAGCCCAACGCAGAGCTACAACATCAACTGTCTACACCAAACTATATAAGGTCAAGAAACATCAAAAGGGGGCAGGCAGGATCATAGCGTGGGCACATTTTGCAAACCTCAACATTTACGCGGTTAAACGTGAGAAGGGAATAGAGTACTTCATATTTCCACATGTTCTGAAGACTCTTCCAGGTTTTGAGCTCAACCAGTTAACAAAGTTAAACTTGCTATATGCTGACCCTCGTAAGATGTCAGGCTGGTTTGAAGCTGCTCTAAAGAGGGAGTACCATACCAGATGGGTCAACTTCAAACCTCAACAACCAACAAGGTACATCAGAAGATCTGAAGTTGATGCCATAACTGGTAAACCTAGAGTAGTGCTGAAGTGGATTCCACCACGTACAATGTCTAAGATCCCACTACGTGAGATGCCACAGGACTTCACTCCATATTTCAAATGGTGGTACTACGATTGGAGAATGGGAGAGGCCGTAATAGTCTTGAATAGGAATGGCACAATGGAAACCATAAGGGTGTTTGACCCGATGTGGCTCACCAACTTATCAGCACAAGATGTTTATACTTTGTACAAATGGCCACTGTTCTACGACTCACAGGATATTGTACAAGCTTTACAGTTCCAGAAAGTGATAAGACTCTATTTTGGTTTTGAGATAAACACAGGAATCACCAAAGAAGCTAAGTACAAAAAGTTTAAGGAAATCATGAATGATGTTAGACAATAGATAGATCTAGGTGCAAGGGGGAGTTTGTTGATACATATATGTACCTAGATCCTGATCTGAATGTAATATGTCTTACACTTATGTAATTATTGGGTACTTAATGAAATACAAAATGTTGGTTGTGTCTATAATGTTTAATGTTTCATTAATGAGTTTTTAACGCATATTGACTTAATTATATAGGTTTGTGATTGTTTGAAGTGTTATGCATAATGTTATAATATTGAATACACTCGAACTTGGTGAAGTGAAGTTCTCATGCGTTCGACTGGACCATGCGCCCCAACAGTGGTCATGCGGACAGAATGGCCATGCGACTGAGTGTTCATGCGCGTAAATAGTTCATACGCCTGAACAACTTCATGCGTCTGACTCAGTCGCACGACTGAACCCTCAGTTGTGCGAATGGATCAACCGCATGGCTCAATCACACGAATGAACCATACTAATGGTTCAGTCGCCCGAATGAGCAACCCTAACCTATAAATGCCACCTAATTCGTGGAAAACCGTAAGCATTGAATCCACTTCGACTCCAGACGTACCCTAGCCGTCCAGAAGCCTCTAAGTTCGTACTCCAAGTTTATAGAACGATGTAGATCGATTCTCAATCGATTCTTGACATTAGATTCAATTCGTTATTGTGTCTATGTGCGTTCTCGTTGATTGGATCGCCAATCAAATAGGATTCTGCACTATTTGGTTTGGTTTAACACGTTAATCAGTTGGTGTTTTGTCAAATACCAGATCCTAACATCCTTGAACTACAAGTCTAGCTTTGTTCTTGATGATTAAGCCTCTATCATCTCTCTTGTTTCTGAAAACCCATTTAGTGCCAATAGGTACTTGACCAGATGGTAGCGGACATAGGTTCCATACCTCTATCTCTTGAATTGAAGCAACTCCTCTTGCATCGACTCAAGCCAGCTACTATCTTTCAAGGCCTCTTCCACCTTCTTGGTTCCATTTGGGATAAAAAGCATGAGTACAAGCAGACATTCCCATGATGAGTCTGCCCTCTTGTTTTCACACCTTCAGAGACATCCCCTATGATGTTCTCAGTTGGATGAGTGTTATGAATCCTAAGACGAGGAATCATTTCCAGCTGCAGAGATAGACCCAGATTGGACATGTTCTACTTAGGAACTGGTACACTCAGTCCAGCTATTGTTTCAAAGTCATTCAATGAGGACTGATTGAATGAATGAGAAACATCATCAATGGTTGGTTGTGAGGTGGTTTTAGAAGTTGCTTGTTCCTTCAAAATACTACTTTCTTCTTCCTCGTGTTGTGGTGGATGACCTGATGAATTTTGAGGCTCGGCAAGTGATTCACTTGTTGAAGCTTCACTATTCCTTGATATGGTTAAGCTATCAGATCTGTGAATGGTGGAAACTTCATTATTGCAGCTCTTGGAGAATTTGGAAGAGGTTTAGGTTGCTCAAACAGTTGATCATCAATAGAAGTATCAGCATCATTTTGAGCACCTGTTCCAGCTGAAACGTTCTCACAAGATGGTTTAGAATAGTTGGAAACAATTCTAAATCAAAGATATGATCAGGGCCATTCCCCCTAACACAAGGAGTGTGCTCATTAAAAACTATATTGGATGACTCCTCAAATTGTTTATTCCTAATGTTGTATACTCTATAAGCTTTGGAGCTAGAAGAGTATCCAACAAAGATAGCATCATCAGACTTTTCAGCAAATTTTGCTAAATTCTCTTTTCTGTTAGGTATCGTACACCTGCTGCCAAAGGACGTTAGAAATCCAATGAATGGTGGCCTCTTGTTCCATAGCTCATAAGGGGTTTTTCCATGTGGCTTAACTACAAGAACTCTGTTCTACACATAACATGCAGTGCTAATTGCGTTTGCCCAGAATGTAAGAGGTAGCTTTGAATCAGCTAACATAGTTCAATAAACCTCAATAAGTGTTCTATTTCTCCACTCACCAACACCGTTTTGTTGAGGAGTTCTGGGATGTAAGGCCCCATTCCCAGAACGCTTACAGCTGGTAAATCATTGCATATAAAACATAGAACTTACATTTAATAATTTATAAAACATGGCAGTGGAAACATAAAAATAACTTCTCAAATCATTACAAATGCTTTTGCAAGTTAATACAAGCGTTCATTTCAAAACATCATCCGTTCGCAGTACAATGCAAAAACATTAACAAAAGAATGCCATTCAAAAGAGCAAAGTAGCCACGTCGTGCCATCCTCAGCAATCATTACCTGCCAACTGGAAAAACACATCAAAGTCAGCGTTGCTGAGAGAGTTCTAGTTTTATAAAATAAAACATACTTTTCTTTCGTTAAAACCATTCTTTTTCTTTCATGCGATCATACAACATACGTACACATAGATAGTATCTTATTATCTTCATCGTTCATTAACATCTGTTTATTCATTCAGCTTACTTTCATTCGTTCGTTCATCATTACATCTTTTCCTTTCACCATCACCATGAACTTTACCCTTCATTCTCATGGTACTGGACCTAAGCCTATAATAGACCTTTATCGGTGGTGCTCGGCACCAAATGGTCACAACACCTAAGGTAAAGTTCAGGTATACCATTGTCATATGCTATGCCCTTCATTCTCGTGGTGCTGGACCTAAGCCTATAAAAGACCTTCATTGGTGGTGCTAGGCACCAAATGGTCACGCCACCTAAGGCATGCAACAATGGTTCATCCATATGGTCAATCACAAAGAAAAACCCCGATGTGCATCCTCCCAGGGTAGCGAACTCGCACACCGTTAGGATAAGACCTTAATGGCGTGTCCCGACATACAGTGCTTGCAAGGCTTCCATTACTATATCTTTCATTAATGCATGCATTCTTACTTCATGTTCCTCTTTCATTATCTTTCACTTTACATTACATAATACTTCAATTCATTCATAACATTCAACGTAAAGCCATAGGAAAGATAAACATACATCATAATAAGGAACATAACACACACAGTCATCAACATTATACAGGGCAACATCATACGTACATAACATGCATAATCATGCAACATCATCATCAACATGCCCAACATACTCTCTAAGGCCTCAATCATCATCTTACATGAACTTACGGAAACCTTTACGCCAAAACTTACATCTGGACATTCCCCCGAAATTCAGAAGTCAAACTACACTTTCCTTCGGGTGCAACGGCCCTATTCGGGCGTATGGACACCCTTTAGTCGCATGGCCTCCATGCGACTGAGCATCATGCAAATGAACCAATGCGGATGAACACTAATGCGAATGAACGCCCAATCGTGCGAATGAACTAATGCGGATGAGCACTTATGCGACTGCACCCTCAGTCGCATGGCCTCCATGCGACTGGCCCGAATCATGTGAGTAGACTCTCAATCGTGTGAATAAACCTCAATCGCACCTCATTCGGCCGTGGGCCTCCATTCAGTCGCCTAGCCCTAGCTGATGCAGAATGCAGTTCATCCCGAACCCAATCTGCCATTTTTGACTCCCAAGCTCATCTAAACTCATTCTGAGCCCAAATCGACCATCCTAAACCTTAGGGATGCATACCACAACACCATTCAAGCACACACAAGCTCACAAACAAGGCTCAAATGCATCATACACACACATTCACATACACAAACGCGTCAAACATGCACACAATCAAAAACCTGATTTTCAGATGTTTTCCAGCCCCAAATCATTGGAAAACATTTAAAGGAGGGGTCCTAGAACTCACACAAACGACCACAACGAGGAGAGCTTCGATTTGACTCTCTTCTCAATGATTTTGGTCACTCGAACCAACCCAAACCAACACTTCTTCCTCTTTTCTTCCTTTCTCTCTTCTCCTCTCTTATTTGGATGAAATATGAGGGAGGGGAGAGGGTAAGGGCGGCCCTCTCCCTTTATGTACCCTCACTCACCCGTCTTTCTTTCGTTGGCGAGTTCGGTCCCTCGACTTTGGACTTTATTTCTTTTTTTTCTCCTTTCGTCGGCTTCAAAATAGATAAATATCCAGGTGTTACAAGTCCACCCCCCTTAAATAGGTTTCGTCTCCGAAACCTGTTATTCCTCGAACAAACATGGGTAGTGATGCCTCATTTCTTGTTTAGTTTCCCACGTTGACTCCGATCCCTTCCTGTGCTTCCACTGTACACGCACAAGAGGAACCACTTTATTTCTCAACCTTTTCTCCTTTCGATCGATGATTGCCACTGGTTGCTCCACATAATTGAGCCGTTCGTCTATTTTTATATCCTCAAGTGGAACAATCATATCTTCGTCTGCCAAGCACTTCCTTAGATGAGATACGTGGAATGTCGGGTGAATTCCAATTAACTCTTCTGGTAACTCCAGTCTATAGGCCACCTCACCTACTCGAGCGATGATTCAGAAAGGGCCTATGTATCTCGGGCTCAACTTTCCCCGCTTTCGGAAATGTATGATACCCTTCCAAGGTGAGACCTTCAACATAACCCGGTCACCCACCTAGAACTCAATCGGTTTGTGTTGTTTATCAGCATACGACTTCTGTCTATCTTTGGCTGCCTTCATGAAGGCTTTGATCTTCTCAAGATTCTCAGTCGTAGCCTCGATTACCTCGACGCTCCCTAATTCCTTCTGACCAATCTCACCCCAACAACCGGGTGTTCTGCATCTCCTACCATATAGCATCTCATATGGTGGCATACCAATGCTGTCATGATAGCTGTTGTTGTATGAGAATTCGGCTAACAGTAAGTGGTCATCCCAACTTCCCCAAAATCAATCATACACGCCCGAAGCATGTCTTCCAATGTCTGAATGGTCCTTTCTGACTAACCATCAATTTGAAAATGATAAGCCGTGCTAATATGTAACCTCATTCCCATGGCTTTGTGGAATTTCATCCAGAATTTGGATATAAGCCGGGTGTCACGATCAGACACAATGGACACTAGCACACCATGACGAGTTACAATCTCCTTGATGAACAGGTCAGCCAACCTCTCAGATGAATATGTCTCGCGGATCGGTAGGAAGTGAGCACTCTTCGTCAAACGGTCGACAATCACCCATATAGCATCGTACCCTTTCGGGGTACGCGGCAGCTTCGTGATGAAATCCATGGTGATGTGCTCTCACTTCCATTCCGGTATATCCAAAGGTTGGATCTTCCCATACGGCTTTTGATGCTCGGCCTTCACCTATAGACAAGTAAAGCATTTACTCACGTACTCCACCATGTCACGTTTCATACCCGGCCACCAGTAATCTTTCTTCATATCTTGGTACATTTTTGTGGCAGCTGGATGAATAGAGTATGGAGTCTTGTGAGATTCATCTAAAATCTTCACCCGTAGATCCCCAAAACAAGGAATCCACATTCTCCCGAATCGAGTTTTAACACCAAGCATGTTTTCACCCAATTCTGCGACCAGACCTCTCATTCTCTCAGAGTTAAGATGATCCTCTTTCAATGCCTCATCTTGAAACTCTTTGACTTGCTTCATCACATCAGAAGTCATGATCAGCTGATATGTTTTCACCCGAATAGGCTCGGGCTTCTCTTTCTGACTAATGGCATCAGCCACCATGTTGGCCTTGCCTGGATGGTAATGGATCTCACAATCATAGTCTTTTATGAGCTCCAACCATCTTCTCTGCCTCATGTTTAGGTCCTTCTGCTCAAAGAAGTACTTCAAGCTTTTGTGGTCAGTTAATATGGTGCACTTCGTTCCATAGAGATAGTGCCTCCAATCTTTAACGCAAAGACCACGGCTGCTAGCTCCAAGTCATGTGTAGGATAATTGACCTCATGAACCTTCAACTGTCGGGATGCATAAGATATAACCTTCCCTCTTTGCATTAATACACAACCCATCCCCAAATAGGAAGCATCAGAATAAACCACCAGATCTTCACTTCCATCGGGTAATGACAGAACATGAGCTTGAGTCAATCTCGCCTTCAGTTCTTCGAATGCCTTCTCTTGAGCCTGACCCCATACAAACTTCACATCTTTCCAGGTCAACTTGGTTAGTGGAGAAGCGATCTTGGAAAAGTCTTGGATGAATCTTCTGTAATAGCCTGCCAAACCCAAGAACTACGGATCTCGGACGGCGTCTTTGGAGACTTCCATTGCATCACTGCTTCCACCTTAGCCGGGTCCACCATAATCCCGTCAGGATTCACCACATGACCCAAGAACTGAACTTTGCGCAACCAAAATGCACACTTGGAGAACTTGGCGTACAACTTCTCCTTTCTCAAAATCTCCAGAACCTCCCGAATGTGACAGTTGTGCTTAATCTCGCTCTTCGAATAAATCAGATATCATCAATAAACACAATCACTGATTTATCCAACATTGGCCGACACACCCGGTTCATCAGATCCATAAAAGCAGCTGGCGCATTGGTCAAACCAAAAGACATGACAAGACCATAGCGCGTGCGAAAAGCTGTTTTAGGGATATCCTTCTCCTTCACTTTCAACTGATGGTAGCCAGATCGAAGATCTATCCTTGAAAACCAACTGGCACCTTGAACTTGATCAAACAAATCGTCTATTCTGGTAAGGGGTATTGTTTCTTCACTGTCAGCTTGTTCAACTCCAGTAGTCAATGCACATCCTCATACTACCGTCTTTCTTCTTCACAAATAAGACCGGAGCACCCCAAGGAGAGATAATCGGTCGAATGAACCCCTTATCAAGCAACTCTTGCAACTGCTCCATCAACTCCTTCCTCTCCATCAGAGCCAACCGATACGGTTCCTTGGCAACAGGCTAGGCACCTGGTATCAGATCAATCTGAAACTCAATTTCTCTATCAGGTGGCACTCCTGGGAACATGTCCGGAAAGTCACACACAACCGGTAGCTCATATAGCTGTGGTGTCGGCGTATCCACATCATTTACATAAGCCAAGTAGGCGCTACATCCACGCCTCATACACTTTCCCGCCACCGCCATTGAGATTACCTTCGGGATCGTCGTGACCTGATCCCCATAAACAGTTACCGAACTCCCGTCAGGCGCTATCAAGTGAATCATCTTCTTGGGAAACACAATGTTTGCCTCGGTCAAATGAACCCCTTATCAAGCAGCTCTTTCAACTGCTCCATCAACTCCTTCATCTCCCTTGGAGCCAACTGATACGGTGCCTTGGCAACAGGCTGGGCACCCGGTATCAGATCAATCTGAAACTCAATCTCTCTGTCAGGTGGCACTCTTGGTAAGTCTTTTGGGAACACGTCCGGAAAGTAACACACAACCGGTACCTCAGCCAGTTGTTGTGTCGGCGTATCCACATCCTTTACATAAGCCAAGTAGGCGCTACATCCACGCCTCATACACTTTCCCGCCACCGCCATTGAGATTACCTTCGGTATCGTCGTTACCCGATCCCCATAAACAGTTACCGAACTCCCATCAGGCGCTATCAAGCGAATCATCTTCTTGCGACACACAATGTTTGCCTCGGAGTCTGCCAACCAATCCATCCCAAGAACCAAATCAAAACCACCTAAGGTCATCACGAATGGTCTAACAGGAAAATTATGACCTTTTAGCTCCACATCACATTTCTCTATCATCTCAAAGATCCTGGTAGACTTGCCTATGGCAGTTCTACATCGAAGGGCGCATCAACCGTCTACTACTAACAGGCAGCATAGCACAAAAAGCAGCAGAAATAAACCTTTTAATGTCACCCAAATCAAATAACACATAAGCTAAAGTTTGGTTCACTAGAAACGTACCGGACACAACATCAGGGTCCGTCCTAGCTTCCTCCTGTGTCATGACGAATGCCCTAGCGCTGGCCCTCGGTCCTTCACCTCCTGTCTTCTTCGCCCCTGAACCCTCAGCCCTCGGCTTCTTACACTTATTGCTCATGTGACCCTCTTCACCATAGTTATAGCATCGGACCATACGATAGTCCTTTGCCATGTGCCCCGCCTTCCCACATTTGAAGAACATGTTCGACCCAAACCTGCACTCCCCACTATGCTCCCTTCCACACTTGCCATACCGCTTCGACCCCGCACTTGATGTGACCACACGGCAGTCATCCACTCGTGCCTTCTTATTACCCGTCAAGTCATCACCCCGACCAAACCTCTTCCCCTGCCAATTTCAATCACCACCACTCTTCTTGTCACTTTCAATCACCACCACCGCAGCCCTTTCCTCATATAGCATCCTGCCAAATCCACCGCCGACCTAAACATGCTCGGTCAGGCGGCAATCATGTGCTGCGAATATCCACTGGCAAACCCTGAAAATACCTCTTGATCTTTCGAGACAGAGGTGTCACCTGATCCGGCACAAGATGTGCCATCTCATTAAATTTGGTGGTATACTGTTGGTGCGTCATCGTTCCCGTCTCCTGCTGCAGTAACTCTCTCTCTCAACCTTATCCATTTCTCTGTGAGGACAGAACTCCTCAATCACCAACTTCTTCAGTTCAGACCATCTCATTCTCTCAATGGCTCTGCTACCCTCGGCTTGGGCTAGATTATCCCACCAGCACAGAGCCGAGTCAACAAATGAATGGGTAGCGAACTTCACCCTCTGGTCCTCCCGGCACTCGCTGATATCAAGAACAACCTCCATTTTCCTCACCCACCGGTGAGCAGCAGAAACAGTGTTGTTTCCATCAAAAGTTGGGGGTTTGCATCTCATAAACGCCCCGTAGTTACAGCCTCGTGCCGCCTCCTGCACAGGCTCTTCTTCTTCCTCCTCTTCTTCATCATTTGAGAGAACCGTTTCAGACTCGGTTGCTCTCGTCCTCCCGAGGACCTGTTCCTCTCCTTTCTTTCCCCTTCCCGTACTGCCTTAATCACTTCACTCACCACAGATGGTAAAATTGTCTGCATGACTCATGAAGTTCTTCCACAACAGCCTCTTTTATTGAGGCTCTCAGATTGGCGCTCTCGTCGCCACCCTCCGGATGAGGAGTCTCTGGTTCTTCATGAACCACCTTCTCAACTCTGGGTCTCCATCTCTTGGGTCGCGGTTCAGCACCGTGACCTCCACCACGAAGGCTTTTGAAGATCTACACCAGCCCATTCACACGCACACTGAAAGGTTCAAACACCAACAAGGTCATTCAAGGGAACAACTCAGTTTATGTCAAGTATTGTAAGTCCTAATTACAGTGGCCATTGTGATTAGCCACTTACTTTACTCTTCACACCCGAGCATCACCTATCCTGACTACATCAGTATTAAAATCCACAAACAACACATAACACATCACATACGTACATAACACCAGTAACTTTACGAAAAACGTGATGGCACACAGCTACTCAGATTGGCATCCCTTCCCTTTCCATCCCATTCTTAGTTTAAGTTAAGGTTTATTTTGAAAATTTACCCATTTCACTTAAACTTTGGCTCTGATACCAACTTGTAAGGCCCTATTTCCGGAACGCTTACAGTGTTAAATCATTGCACATAAAACATAGAACTTACATTTAATCATTTATAAAATGGTAGCAGAAACATAAAAATAACTTTTCATATCAATACAAATGCTTTTGCAAGTTAATACAAGCGTTCATTTCAAAACATCATTTCATTCGCATTAAATGCAAAAACATTAACAAAAGAATGCATCAAAAGAGCTAAGTAGCCAACCTCGTGCCATCCTCGGCATTATTACCTGCCACTGTAACACATCAAAGTCATGTTGCTGAGTATCTACTTTTTATAAAAAAACTACTTTTCTTTCATTAAAACCATTCTTTTTTTTCTTTCATGCGATCATACATCATACATAACACAGATAGTATCTTATACTTCATTCGTTCATTACTCCGTTCTCCATATGGTCAATCACAAACACAAAGACCCCTATGTGCATCCTCCCGGGGTAGCGAACCCGCCAAACAATCGTTGGGCTACAGACCTTAATGGCATGTCCGACCATATGCCTTGCAAGACTTTCATTATTGCATCGTTCATTAAGCATGCATCTTACTTCATGTTCCCTTTCATTATCTTTCACTTTACGTTACATATACTCATTTCATCATTAACATTCAACGTAAACCAAGGAAAGATAAACTTAAATCACAATAAGGAACATAACATCCCAGCCCTCAGCATCATACATTGCAACATCATACTTACATACCAGCATAATCAGCAAACACTCATCATCATCCATGCCCACTACTCTTTAAGGCCTCAATCATCATCTTACATAACGTACGAAACCTTTAACTCAAAACTAACCTCTGCCTTCCCCTGAAAGGCAGAAGTCAACTAACCTTCCTTCGGATGCCCAGCCCTATTCAGGCTAGGGACACCCTCCATGTGACTTAACATCATGGTGAATGAACCAATGCGGATGAACAATCATGCGAATGACGCACACCCCTTGTGCGATGAATACTTGTTGATACATGTATGTCCCTAGATCGTGATATGTGATGTAATAGATCTTGTTTGGTATGATTAATGAACTGATATTGATAGTCTGTTGGTTATAATGTTTAATAGTTCATTAATGAGTCGTGACTGAATTGATTGGGTTTATGATTACTTGAATGATTACATATAATTTATATTAATTATTAAAACATTCAAACTTAATGAAGTTCCCATGCGAATGGCTCATGCGAATGAACCATAACATGAAGAACTTCACACGATTGACTCAGTCGCACGACTGAACCAGGAGACTGGATCAGTCGTACGACTGTAACATAAGATTGGCTCAGTCGCACGACTGAACACTCAGTCGCACGAATGAACCAACCGCATGGTTCAATCGCACGACTGAACCAAACTAATGGTTCAGTCGCACGATTGAATAGTGCCAACCTATAAATACAACTCAATTCGTGAAAAACGAGACATTCGATCAAGTACGATTCAAGTCGAACCCTAGCCGTCCAGAAACCTTCCAAATCGTTCTCCAAGTTCATAGAACACATTAGATCGATTCCTTATCGATTTCTAACGTTAGTTTCAATCCTTGATTGATTCTTCGTGTGTTCTCACTGATTGGATCGCCAATCAAATAGGATTCCGCACTATTTGATCTGGTATACACGTGATCTCTAGGTATTTCAGTCGAATACCAGGTCCTAACAAGTGGTATCAGAGCTATTGGCTCTTGATTACGTGTTGATTCAATCAAGATTGCATAAAAGTTTGTGTTTTTACACTAAAAACGCAATCTTTGGCATCAAAAGTGATCTTGGAAGTTCCCTGCTCATCGACGTTTGGTTTCTACGGACTCAGGCGATTAGAACTTGTGAAATTTCGAATTTTTACGGCTGAAACCCGTCAAACCTAGAAATTTTCGCAAAACAGCAGCTTCAGTCGCACGACTGACTCATTCGTACGACTGGACTCCATTCGCATTGCTCATACGCACGATTGGACCTAGTCGCACCTTCATTCGGCCGACTGAACCGTTCGTTCGCATAGCTCATACGCACCAGATTCATTCGCACGACTGAACCAATCGCCCAGTTCATTCGCACGATTGAACCAATCGCAGAGCTTATACGCGCACAGATTAGCTCATTCGCATCAGTGAAAGTTTGTTTGATTAGATTATAAGTTTATTCATCATGGAAGATCAGATGTCAGCCTTTACTGCTGGGAAGGACTCAAGGATACAGAATCTGTTGCTGCTTGAGAGTGAGGTGGGGAATCACAATAAACCACCAAAGCTTTTGACTTTAGATGAGTTTCCCCACTGGAAACAACGTTTTGAGATCTACCTTAATGGAGTAGATCCTAATCTGTGGGAAGCCATTGAGATAGGTATAGTACACCGGTGGGAGCTGATGGGGTTAAACTAACATTAAGCGGGATGACAGACGCACAGAAAGTAAAGTACAATGCAGAGAAAAGAGTTTATGCATTGATCACTCAGTCTATCCCCAAAGACATATTCCACCAGTATTCAGAGAACAAGCAGTCCAAGAAACTGTGGGATGCGCTAGAGAAGATATGATGGTAATGCATCATTGAAGGCAATCAAGGCAAAGGAGTTAAAGAAGGAATTCGATAACTTCTCATCAATTGGTAATGAAAGTTTGGACGAAGTCATAGATAGATTCTACCACTTGATGAGCGAATTGCATACACATGGAGTGGCTACTACCATGGAAGAAAAAGTAAGCAACTTCGCAGACGGGTTGCCTGATAAGTGGGCTACATTCGTGTCTAACCTGAGACAGAATGGAATCCTTGTAAAGCTGGATATAAATGACTTCATTCTTAAGTTGCGAGAAGAAGCACTAAGGATGAAGTATAGAGCTCAGAAGTCTTCGTACACACAAAATCCAGCTTTATACAACGCCACGCCTCAAGCTAAGACATCTGGAGCACCCCTCCAGACTGCTTTTGTGTCTAGCTCGTCAGGTCCCTCACATGCTTCTCCTTCTGGATCAGACACGTCTGGGTCATCATGTACCCATCATATTGGATCAGAAGCAAACGCTACCAAACTGAAGACCGAGAACTTCGGTAATGTGACCGTGGAAGTAGCACGAGAGCATATGGATCTCTTAGCAGCAGTGGTTCATTCATATGATGGACTTGTTGCTGGGAATTGGAAACTGCCATCTGGCAGATGAGGACTACGAGCAGGTGGATGAGATGGAGCTTGAAAGAATGGATATAATGTGGGCCTTAGCAAGTGCTGTTCGGAGGGCGAAGAAGTTTGTGAAAAAGACTGGACAGAACTTGGTTGCTACTAAGGACACCACCTTTGGCTTCGACAAGAGTAAAGTGACCTGCTTTAACTGTGGTGAGAAGGGGCACTTCAAACGAGAATGTGTCAAGCCAAAGAAGACGGGGAATGGGAACCCGTTCTCATCCTTTACTCGCCAGGACAAGCAACCCTCTAATTCTACTTCATCAAACAAGGATCCAAAAGCACTAACTGCTCATGATGATGAAGGACAGGATTGGAGTTTCAGGTTTGTCTCACCAGGAGAATCTAACATTGCCAGTGTTGAGGATATTGACGATGATTCTGCGAGTGAAGGTGATATAGCAGTTGAAATTGCAATGTCACATAGTGAAGAAACAACTGCAGCCGAGGTCAGTTACAAGCCAAATGAGGAAGTTTCCACATCAGAGACAGAAAAGCCAGAGTCGACAGAACCAGAATCATCTGATGCGGCACTGATGGCTAACTCTTCTGAACCAACTCAGGTAAGTACCACTGACCAAATTTTTAATAACCATGCTTGTTCTGATTGTGACACGTTTAGGAATAGCATCGATGAAAAATTTGCTAGGTTATTAGATCATAATGATAACTTAGTAAAAGATTTACGTCTGTGCACTGAGGCAAATAGAGTACTAAAACAAAATGAGCATTGTTATAAAGAAAAGATAGACCTATTGACCAAACAACTTAGGGAAACCGAAGTAGTGGCTTTTAACCAAGCAAACGACATTAGGTACTATCTTAACTCCCTAGAAGACACTAAGAAACAAAGGGCAGTTTTAGAAGTCGAAGTTAATTCATTAAAACAGAAACTGCATAGTTGGACTAGTTCTTCACATAGTTCAACACTTAGTAGAGAAAGGAATAACGGGGAGGGATTAGGCTACAAAGTGGTTCCACCACCACCTGAGACCTTGATGAACACCAAGTCTAGACCAGTAAATAATAACCCCATCAAGGATCATGTGGTGACCACTCCTCTTGTTACTGATCCAGACACCTCATGTTCATCTACTGAATCTGGTAAGAAACAAAAGGAGGCCACTTCAAAGGCAAAGGGTAAATTGCCATGTGTTAACCTGGAAAATGAATTTGAAAAGTTAATTTAAAGTCAGGGTCAAATAGAGTCAAATCAGAACCTAAAAGGACTTCAAATGTTACTTTTTCACATGCTTCAAGTCAAAAACCAGTTAACCAAAAAGTAAAACAGGTTAAATCAGTAAAGTTTGTTACACCAGAGAAAACATCAAACATCCAAGAGTCAAAAACTAAAGTGATTGATGTTACTAGAGTGTCACGCACTTCTCCACAAAGAAAGTCTACTCATAAAGTTGATAGCAGGTCATGCTACAACTGTGGAGAATGTGGACACATTGCTTCCGACTGTCATTTCTATCAGACACCTAGGAAGAAGATTGATCTTCTGGACTCTAGACCTAGGTCTTCTAAGCGGAGTTCTCTAACTCCACCTAGAAGAGCTAGTGAACCTAAAGTCCAACCTGTAAGCCAGACGACTGTTTATCATAAACAGGCATTGCACAAATCTGGCTTATGGAAAGAAAAATCCACCCTCGTGTCTGATACTGATAACAAGAAGAACCTGAGCTACCCTCACCTTCTAAGGGTCAATGGGTGGAGTTTATGATGTGTGATGCCTCTGGGAAACCCAAGACAGTCAAAGCTTGGGTTCCTAACCTAAACTGATTCATTTACTTTGTATGTGCAGGGTGTTCGATATAGTGCTGAGACTAACACGTGGATTATAGACAGCGGAGCATCCAGGCACATGACAGGAAATAGAGCCCTTTTATCTAACGTCAAACAAATAAAAGGGCATGTTTCCTTTGCAGGAAACAAAGGAGGCTATATCACAGCTCAGGGAGAAGTGGGAAATCAGAAAGTTAAGTTTGATAAAGTGAACTACGTTCAACAACTTCAGAACAACTTACTTTCTGTTTCCCAAATCTGTGATAAAGGATTTAAAGTCATCTTCGATAACCAGAAGTGTTACGTGCTGAAGAAAGAATATATGATCCCAGAGGACCAAGTTCTGATGACTGCTTCAAGATATAAAGACCTGTATGTCTTGGATCTGTCAACAGCTGCCACAACGGATCATGAGGTTCAGTGTTCTTATCTAAAGCTACTGAGAAGGATTCCATCTCCTGGCATCGGAGAATGGGACACATTAGTCAAAGGAAGATGAATCATTTGATTCAGAAGGATTTAGTTAGAGGAGTGAATGTCAAGAACTTCCAACTTCCTGACTTTTGTGTAGCTTGTAAGAAAGGCAAACAGACAAAGAAGTCTCATAAGGAAAAGAAAGTTCATTCAATAGAACTTCCTCTTGAGCTTCTTCACATGGATCTGTTTGGTCCAGTTAGTACAAGGAGCATTGCAGGCGACGCGTACTGTTATGTGGTCACTGATGACTACTCAAGGTTCACTTGGGTAATGTTTCTGAAATCAAAATCAGAAACTTTGGAGACATTCAAGGAATTAGTAACCACACTGGAATCACTCTACAAGCTCAAAGTTCGACAAATACGCTCAGACAACGGGACAGAATTCAAGAATCAAGGGATGGAGGCATACTGCAAGGAAAAGGGAATTGTGCATCAATTCACTTCTGCCTACACACCTCAGATGAATGGCGTTGCTGAGAGAAAGAACAGGAGTTTGATAGAAACAGCCCGGACTATGCTGGCAGACTCGAAACTGCCTATCCAATTCTGGAACGAGGCAGTGGCAAATGCGTGCTATACACTGAACCGAGTCCTAATAGTCAAGCGCCACGGAAAGACATGTTATGAGCTACTTCAAACGCAAACCGAATTTGGAGTATCTTGAACCTTTTGGCGCACCGTGTACACTTCTGAAGAAGACACAAGAAGGAAAATTCAGCGAGAAGGCAGTTGAAGGAATTTTTCTAGGATACAACATACCGAACAAGCGAGTTTACAATAACTCAACGGGTCTTGTAGAAGTGTGGTGTAATGTCGATGTTCAGAGATATACCACACCACCTACAGGCAAAGGACCTGCATACTTCTTCGATTATGATGGATTCTTCAAATCCTTCAACATCCCTCTCTCCCTCGGATGATGAGTTAGCTACTAGGATGATGTATGATATTCTAAATACTCCATCCAGCACACAGGGAGAGTCATCTACTCAGTCAGAAGGGGTAGTCGATGAAAGTGACTCCTCCTCTGAAGATGAAACTGAAGCAGATGACCAGAACAGTCAGGAGGAACAGGTTCCAGTTCCTGAAAGTCCACAAGCATCCACAAGTGATGCACCCTCGACTTCGGAACCTCAAACTCCAACCTCCTCAGATGCAGACCAAAATGTTCACAATCTTGGTTCGGAGGTGACTGTGCCGACTACTCCAGGATCACGACTAAACGTCTATCATCCCCTTGACAATGTTATTGGAGATGTCCGATCAGGAGTACAAACCCGAAATCAGCTATACTCAGCTGATTACGCCTCAGTTATGGAGAAGGGTTACATTCATGATGGTGCTTATCGATGTTTTGTCTCGCAGGTTGAGCCAAAATATGTCAGTGAAGCACTAAATGATGAGGCGTGGGTGAGTGCCATGCAAGAAGAACTTCTGCAGTTTAAGAAGTTAGGTGTATGGACTCTGGTTGATAGACCTAAAGGTGCTAAAGTCATTGGCACCAAATGGGTACTAAAATGTAAGAAGGATGACCAAGGAGTCATTATCAGGAACAAAGCTCGACTGGTGGTTCAAGGTTTTCGCCAAGTCGAGGGATTGACTATAATGAGGTGTTTGCACCCGTGGCAAGGATGGAAGCTATTCGTATCTTCCTTGCCTATGCCTCGTACATGAAGATTAAAGTCTACCAATTAGATGTGAAGAGTGCATTCCTTCATGGGAAATCAGGGAAACAGTCTATGTAAGTCAACCCGAGGGATTTGAAGACCCTTATCATCGGGATAGAGTTTACAAGCTCGACAAAGCTTTATATGGGCTTCATCAAGCTCCTCGAGCTTGGTATGAGAAACTCTCGACTCATCTTGTGAAACACGGCTTTCGCAGGGGAGTCATTGACTGTACACTGTTTATTAAAGAAAAGGATGGTGACCTACTGCTTGTACAGATATATGTTGATGACATAATCTTCGGGTCAAAGAACGAAGAGTTATGCAAAGAGTTTGAAGCAGTGATGAAGAAAGAGTTTGAGATGAGTGCGATGGGGGAGATGAAGTTCTTTCTCGGGTTACAGGTGGATCAAACACCTAATGGGATCTTTCTACATCAGACCAAGTATGTAGGAGACATTCTCAGTCGCTTTGACATGGAGAATGCTTCTGCTGCTGGGACTCCACTTGCTACGAATCATGATATAGCACCTGATGAGAATGGAGATCTTGTAGATGCCACTATGTACCGAGGAATGATTGGATCTCTCATGTATCTCACTGCCTCAAGACCTGATATCATGTATGCTACATGTTTATGTTCCAGATATCAGGCTAAACCTAAGGTCAATCATCTGATCGGGGTCAAAAGGATCTTTCGCTATCTAAAGGGTACACCCACACTGGGGTTGTGGTATCCTCATGATGACGATTTTGAGCTCACAGCGTATAGTGACTCGGACTATGGAGGCTGCAAAATGAACTACAAGTCTACATCAGCAGGGTGTCAATTCTTTGGGAGAAGATTAGTTACATGGCAGTGTAAGAAGCAGACATCGGTTGCATTGTCAACCTGTGAAGCCGAATATGTTGCTGCTGCAAGTTGCTGTTCCCAAATCATTTGGATTCAACAGCAAATGCGGGATTACGGTTTGAAATTCTCGTCTACTCCTATTTTTGTTGATAACTCTGCTGCAATTGCAGTAACCAAAAATCCGGTTCAACATCCTAAGACCAAACACATCGGTATTAAATACCACTTCATAAGAGACTGTTTTGAAAAGACCTTAATAGATGTGGTTAAAATTAATACTGATTTTCAACGTGCTGACCTCTATACAAAAGCCTTTGATAAACCACGTTTTCAATACTTGCTAGAGGTCAACGGCGTTAAAAAGAAAAGTGAGGTAATTCCTGATGAGAATAATGTGTAGTCCGATGTAGTTTCGTTAATGTTTATTTTATTTATGTTATCTGTTTTTTTTCTTTTCTTTTGTCTGTTATATTTAAACTCATGTTATCTTGCTGTTTATTAAAATCCAAAAATAATTAAATCCGAAATGATTTTAGTATTTTAGGGGGAATATGTCAGCAAGTTAATATTAAAAAAAAAATAAAATAAGAGGGAGAAGGGGTAACTAGCTGAAATAAGGTAGATTGTGTCTGTGATACTGATTCAATACCTTTGGAATATGATAGTACACAGGAACAAATCAAGAGGGATTTTAAAATTTAAGGTTTGAAAAGATGCAAAAGTTCAAAGTATAAGTCTGTGTAGTCTAAGCAATATAAAAAGGGAATATGATAGAAAACTGGCAACTCCTAAGGTGACACAGAGAAAGTAGACTTAGAGGCTGCTAGACCACAAATGATATGTTGGTAGATTCAACACAATAGACAATTAGACCTGATTGGTGATCTCAAGATCAAACTAAGTTGTTCAACTGACTGTGGGCTTCCATCTTATCACTGGTTAACACAATCAAATATATTCCAATAAGGGGTAATGAGCATTTAAATGCCACAAAAGTGTGCGGATGACCAAATTAGAGCAAAGCAAGAAAAAATGAAAGACAAATGCAATAAAGCTAATGACTCATGTTGTTGGTGCATATTGTGTCAAATAAAATAAGCTGCTCTAACAAGGAGATAGGTTGTGTGCCTCTCTGCTGTGCGATGGCACTGACCTGAGGATAAGCATAACCTAGATATTCTAGAATTCATTGTTGTTTGCCGCCTCTCTGCTGTGCGATGGCACTGACCTGAGGACAGGCTTCTCTTTGAAAGCTCTAAGAATAGTCTCTTCTTGTAATAATACCCGTAGACCGCTCAAAACCTCTGAGGAATGTTGATTACCATATAAGTGTGGGATCCACAAATGTTAGCTGAAATAATTAAACCTAAATCAGTCACCAGTCTGCGTCAAAAGTCTGTGTATGGATTTAAGTGGACAAACATACTGACAATCTTAGTGGCTACATTCTCAAGAGTTCAAATCAATGTGAAAATCTAAGAGTTTCAGTATGATTTCCTTAAGTTGCTAACGACTCTGGATGAACACCGAGAATTTAAGCATCAAAGAGTTTTAATACAAGTCCCAAAATGATTTGATATTCCTGTATGATTCCAAATTGAGTTGGTCCAGATATGATCAATCTAAGTTAAAGCTGTCTACTCCTAATCAAATCCCTTAGATTTTCATCTTAGGGTTTTATCTCTCACAAAAAGTCCAAACATAAACTTTAGTTGTGTAGTTAGTTTAAGTTCCTATGTTTATCTTTTAATTTGTGTGTCTGTCGGACTACATCAGGGAAATCAGAAGGGAATTAACTTACCTAAAAAGGGTCATGTCTGAGATGGCCACATGGTTTTCAAAATTTAAAAGGTCACGTCTGAAGTGACTGAATTGGTTAAGAGCTTACAATGTTATTATCAAAAGTGAAAAGGGTCTGAATAGTAAATGTTAAAAATGACTGTAAACTCACAAAGTGTGACCCATTCGCACTAGTGGATCATGGTTATCGACCAACTATGCGAATGGCTTCCAATCGGCCGAATGGACATGAATTGATCCATTCGACCGAATGGAAGGGGGAGAATGAAACAGTAGACCGACTGAGGCTCAGTCGGTCAACTAAAGGGGCGAATGAAGGAGACCGAATGAGTCAGTCGACCGACTGAGACTCAGTCGGCCGACTGAATGCGATTGACTAGGCCAATCGTACGACTGAACCTCAGTCGCCCGATTGAACTGAGCGAATGAGGCCAGTCGGCCGAATGAACCTAGGTTCAGTATTTAAGGTCTTAGTCGATCGCATCTCACTCATCACTCCCAATAACACCCAAATCGCACTCTGTACCGTTACCCTGTCAAACTTGCCACCGATTCTGATATACATTGCGGTTAAGATTCTTACATTCCAGTGACGTTTTACAGGTACACTACTCCTTGAATCCTACCAAAATCAGTACATCACCGAACTACAATAGCGACATTGGATTGAATCAAGAACCGAACTGTGAATTGACCTAATCACCTATGTAAATGAAGCAAAATGTTAAAATTGAGTTTAATAGGTTATTAGTGACAAGTAGACGAGGCTAATGGACCATTACACACTGTTAAAAGACTTAGATTGGTCAAGATTCGACCCACAGGCGATCGAACAGTGGGGCAAGCGACTGGTCGTTCGAATGAACTCCAATCGCACGATTGAACCTTGCGATTGGATCATTCGACCGACTGAACCACCCGAATGAGTCCAGTCGGCAGATTGAACTCAATCGCATGTCTCAATCGGCAGATTGAACTCAATCGCATGCCTCAATCAGCCGATTGAACTCAATCGCATGCCTCAACACCCGATTGAACTCAATCGCATGTCTCAAACAGGCGACTGACTTCAGTCGCATGATTCATTCGCACGAATGAATCAAAATGACTTCAACTTTACACTTAGAACAGAAGTTTTCATGTCTTATGTATTAATAGTTCTATGTCTTGTGTGTTACAGATAAATGGCAGAAAAGTGGACCATAAATCCAAAGCACATCTGTGCCCATTTGGATCACACCACCAGGAACGGGGCTGAGTTTACCGACATTATAGCATTTCTGAGACGGTCCCGGATCTATAAGGCGATCTCCACTCCTTGCACGCCTTAGAGATCACTCCATCAGGCATTCTGGGAGAATGCCTCGGTGGACCGCTCTCGTGAGCCTTACTGTATCAGGAGCTCCATACTGGGCCATGATATTGAGATCTCTGCTGCCGACATTCAGAGGGTCCTAGAGTTCGGGGAGGACGCTCATCCTACAAAACTACATCCATTGACAGTGAGAGGATGCTTCCTAAGGATAAAGTACGCTGGGGATATCAACTCAGGTGTGCTCAACAAGAGCAACCTGAGCCCCCAGTACAAGTACTTAGCACACGTGATCCTCAAGTGTGTAGCATCGAGGAGGGGTGGGTTTGACGACCTCTCAGACCAGATTCAAAATGCCTACGTGGCACTGGTTCTGAACCACCCCTTCAGTTTTTCCAGCATGATATTCTCCTACTTGGTGGAGAATTTGGAGGTAAAGGAAAAGAGGGGTTCTGTATGTACCCCAGATTCTTACAGCTCGTCTTCAACGAGAAGCTGCCACAGTTGCCCAAAGAGAGTCATGACGCAGTGGCCTTAGAGATAATGGATGATACTACTCTGGGCAGGATGAGAGTTTACAGGGGAAAGCAGATTAAGCCCCAAGTGAAAAGAATGATTGGCCACTTAGCAGATGAAAGCTATGTGGCACCGGGGAGACGCCAATGGCGTCACGAGGACAGTGACTCCGACGTGGAGCCAATTGTCCTCCCTACTGATGATTCAGAGGAGGATGACAGTGGGGATGATGCTGTTCCATCCAGAGGCACTGTGTCTGACTCTGTTCCCTCTGTGTCTGTCTCACCTGCTGAGGTAACTGAGTCAGCAGGATTTCATCAAGATTTTGTTCTTACGAGGAGGATGAGGATGAATCTGATGAGGAGCCATTGACCCGACTGTGGGAAGGAAAGTGGTTCCCACAGAACATGGGTTGAGGGTTGTTGGTGAACAACCGAGAGGCTCCGGAGATACAGAAACTGATCCAACATATGCTCCGGGGTCCTCAGGCGGGATTGAAGGGGGAGCATCCACCTCGAAGGGAACGAGGAGAAAACGGATGGCTCAACCCCATGGCCAGAAAAAGAAAAAGCGTAAGGTAACCTTCATCACCACCACATCCCCCATACCTTCCACCACTACCACCTCTGCAGACACACCTTCCACCACCATACCTCTCCCCACAGCACCACAGACACCACCATACCGACCACCACAAGCCAGACCCCAGCCACACTACATCATTCACCCCACACTCACCACCACTATCATCCACCTGACCCGATATTCACCACCTCCACCACCACCACTAGCCACCAAACCGAGCCCTCAGCCTACCCCTCACACACCTATAGATCTCCTCTACCTCCAATCGGGGTAGAGGAACAGCTGTCAGCCTTAAATAGAATGGTGTTACGATTGCTGGCGGCTGATGAGGAAAAGACCTCTCAGATCCGCCAGCTCACCGACCTGACTGCTGCACAATCGCATAAAATTGCAGAGCAGGATCGAGTAATTGAGGAGCAGGCCCAGCAATTGGCTGCTCAGAACACTCAGTTGGACCAACTCCGAGCGCAAAGTGTCACAGCAGGTAAGCAGATAGAGGAGTTGGAAAAAGCTAAGAGGACCATTTTGCTAAAATTGAAAGGATCAAAGGAGGAACCTCTAAAGATAAAGGATGGAGACAGAGATAATGAAGATGATGATGATGATGATGATGATGACAGTGATTCTGATGAAGAGAAAACCGAAGAGTGGTGTGCAGATGAAGACTGAAGAAGGAGAAGCAGCTGAATCTGTCTCAGCTCCCGGGCAAGAGAAGAGAACAAAGAACAGACAAGATCAGTCAGCTTCTGCTTCTGCACCTTCACAGAAGAGTCTAGCATTCAGGATAAAAGTAAATAGTGGATGTTTATGTATTTTTACTTTTGTATTCTGTATTGAAAAACCATGTACTAATGTTTATATTAAGTTAATGCATTTTGTTTGATATATTACTAATGATTTGAGTGTGAAATGTGTAAATCAAACAGATCCAAAGTACCACAGAGATGAGTTTGATATTGCTCCCCTTCAACAGGTCAAGTCTCAACTCACAATGATTCTTGATCTGCAAGGGATTGTCAGAAGGTCAGTGAGTTATACCCCTGAAGAAGGTGAAATAATTCACGACCTATCTAACGAGCAACTGGCAGAGATGTTCAGACTCAATCCTGATGATATTGTCAAGGATGCTCCAACAGTTGATTCAACCAGTGACGACGAACTACACGACGTTGATGAAGTTGAGGTTGAAGATATTGCTGCTGAAGAGTACCCTCAGTACGCTGACAACGAGGGTAATGTGGTCCCCAATCTGGGTGAGTCCCTAGTCAGTGATATGTTTGAGGTACTAGACAAGATGGAGCAGGAAGCAAAAGACCGAAGGAACAGCCCAAGCCTCAAACGATGACGTATACATTCGAAAGGCTGAGTGGGCTGAATGTTTTAAAGAAGTCAGAGCCCAACGTGATGCACCGAAGAGGGATGCCTACACCAAGTTCTACAGCGTCAAGAAACATCTTACGGTGTCAGGCAGGATTATAGCATGGGCATATTTTGATGATCTTAACGTTTATGCCGTTAAGAGGGAAAAGGGCATAGAGTACTTTAGATTTCCACATGATCTAAAGACTCTACCAGGATTTGAGCTCAACCAGCTGGCCAAATTGAAGCTGTTGTATGCTGACCCGAGAAAAATGTCAGGCTGGTTTGAGGCTGCCCTAAGAAAGAGTACCACACCAGGTGGATTAACTTCAGACCTCAACAACCTACAAGGTATATTAGAAGGTCTGAGATGGATGCCATTACTGGAAAACCTAAGATTGTGTTGAAGTGGAGTCCTCCTCGCACTATGTCGAGAATCCCTCTCAGGGAAATGCCACAGGACTTCACTCCACACTTCAAATGGTGGTACTATGATTGGAGAACTGCTGAAGCTGTCATAGTTCTGAACAAAGGGGATCAAATGGATACTGTCAGGGTATTCGACCCAATGTGGCTAACCAACTTGTCTGCTAATGATGTCTATACATTATACAAGTGGCCACTGTTCTATGACACACAAGACATTGTACAAGCCCTCCAGTTCCAAAATGTTATACGACTTTGCTTCGCGTTTGATATTCACGCGGGAGTCACACAAGAGGACAAGTACAAGAAATATGAGAAGGTAATGAAGAAAACAAGACATTAGAGAGATCTAGGTCCAAGGGGGAGTTTGTTGATACATGTATGTCCCTAGATCGTGATATGTGATGTAATAGATCTTGTTTGGTATGATTAATGAACTGATATTGATAGTCTGTTGGTTATAATGTTTAATAGTTCATTAATGAGTCGTGACTGAATTGATTGGTTTTATGATTACTTGAATGATTACATATAATATTATATTAATTAACTAAAACATTCAAACTTAATGAAGTTCCCATGCGAATGGCTCATGCGAATGAACCATAAGCATGAAGAACTTCACACGATTGACTCAGTCGCACGACTGAACCAGGAGACTGGATCAGTCGTACGACTGTAACATAAGATTGGCTCAGTCGCACGACTGAACACTCAGTCGCACGAATGAACCAACTGCATGGTTCAATCGCACGACTGAACCAAACTAATGGTTCAGTCGCACGATTGAATAGTGCCAACCTATAAATACAACTCAATTCGTGAAAAACGAGGACATTCGATCAAGCACGATTCAAGTCGAACCCTAGCCGTCCAGAAACCTTCCAAATCGTTCTCCAAGTTCATAAAACACATTAGATCGATTCCTTATCGATTTCTAACGTTAGTTTCAATCCTTGATTGATTCTTCGTGTGTTCTCACTGATTGGATCGCCAATCAAATAGGATTCCGCACTATTTGATCTGGTATACACGTGATCTCTAGGTATTTCAGTCGAATACCAGGTCCTAACACTAATGCAGATGAGCACTTATACGACTGGACCCCTCGTCGCATGGGCCTCTACTACCTGGCCCCAATCGTGTGAACAGACTCTCAATCGGGCGAATGAACCTCAATCGCACCTCATTCGGCCTTATGTCCTCCATTCGTCACCCGCCTAGCCTAACTAATGCACAATGAAGTTCATCCCGAACCAACCGCTGCCATTTTCGACCCCCAAGCTCATCTACACTCCATTCTAATCCCAAATCGACCATCCTAAACTTAGGGATGCTTACTACAACACAGGCATCCACACAAGCGCCCAAACAGGCTCAACGCATCATACACACACATTCAACATACACAATACGGGTCAAACATACACCACTCAAAAACCCGACTTTCAGATGGTTTCCGCCCAAATCATTCAAAACGTTTAAAGGAGGGGTCCTAGAACTCAACAAACGATCATAACAAGAGAGCTTCGTTGACTCCCTTCTCAATTGATTTTGGTCACTTGAACCCAACCCCACCAACACTTCCTTCCTCTTTTCTCCTTTTCTCTCTTCTCCTCTTTTGTTTTGCTGAAATATGAGTGGGGGAGAGTGTAAAGGCTGCCCTCATCCCTTTTATACCCTCACTCACCTGTCTTTTCTTTTGTTGGGGAGTTCGTCCCTCAACTTTGGATTTTATATCTTTGTTTTCTCCTTTCATCGACTTCAAAATGATAAATAATCGAGTGTTACACGGAGCACTGTATTGTCTGGCAATCCCTTTTGATTACAGAATGAGTCAAGAATGAGTTCTTAAACTCAGTCCCTTGATCACTTCTAATTTTTAACCTTGTGATCAATTTAATTTTCTATTTAAGATAAAAGATTTAATGTTTTAGTAGTTTCATCTTTAGTTCTTAAAAAGAATACCCATGTGAATCTTGCAAAATCATCAACTATCACAAGGCAGTATGATTTCCTTCCAATGCTCATTATACGTGTGGGACCAAAAAGATCCATGTGCAATATGTGTAATGGAGTAGTGATAGATTTAACATATTTGGATTTATGAGAGGTCCTGTGTTGCTTCCCTTACAAGCATGCAACACAGTTATCTTTGCAGAAAAACTCCTTTTTAGGTAAGCCATGTACCAAGTTATTTTTAGCCATTTATTCATTGTCTTAAAATTTACATGACACATGTTTATGCCACAGTGTTGACTCATCACTATCAGCTTTGAAAGAAAGCATGATGCATCACCTATTGGGGAAGCATTGTTCATATCTAACTTATACATATCCCCTTTCCTAGGAGATCTAAGAAGTACCAATTCCGGAGGAATGGTCATCCTTGGTTTGGGGATAATGCACTCATGTTCTGTGAAAAGCATCTGGTGCTTTTGATCATAAAATTGAGAAACACTTAACAGATTATGTTCAAGCTGTTTGATAAAGTTAACTTTGTCAACTTTTAACTTACCATTGGATATACTCCCTCTGCCAGAAATATATCCTTCGGCCTCACCTACAAATTGGACAGGAACTCCATCATAGTGTTGAAACTATTGAAGGAGAGATCTATTCCTTGTCATGTGCCTGGAGCATTCACTATCCACAATCCAGACATTGTTGTTATTATCATATGGATGTCCCTACACGTAAGATGAGATTGTTAGTTTTGATTGGAAGCCCAAGCCTTGTTGGTCTTGGGTTCTTCAAGGATAGTGACATAATTGAACTAAAAGATATGCATGGGGGTTCAATAGATGTCTTTGAGGAGGAGGTTTGGGCTGCAGCATCTTCCTTGATCTTCCAGTCCATCTTTTGGTCAATCTTGGAGGATGAGCTTATAGAGGCTTTTGCAGCATGGCCTTCTTCCGAAGCTTCTTTCTTTTCGGAAGAAGTGTTCACCACCTTTTCTTCCGAAGCAGTCATCTTCTAAGATGGTTTTAAGGGAATCTTCTTGTTCTTCCAAACTTTAGCAACATTTGCTTCCGAGGCCATTTCCTTCGGAAGAAACAGTTTCTCCCAAAAGCAACCTTGCTTCGGAAACCAGCTTTCCTTCTTCATCACTTGAACCGTTTGAAAAGGTCCAAATGTGAAACCTTCCCTGATTCCTTCTTTCCTAGCATTATTTGTATAATGTGTGCTTACAGGATTGTAGTAACAATCTTTTGCCATATGGTTGTGCAGACCACACGTTATGCATGCAATGTTAGTCTTTTGGGACTGTGAAGGTTGCTGTTTCTTGGGCTTCTTCTCTTCATCAGCAACATTTCCCTTTAACTTCTGATCCTTTGGCAGGATAGGAGTGCTGGTATTACATTCCTTTCTTGAATCAGAAGTACCTAACACTTGGAATCTAGCTGGGATAAAGACACCTTTCTGCTTTGGGTCAATCTTCAGCTTAGACTCAGCCACTTTCTTGGCAGTTCTTCTAGTAGCTTTAGCTCTGCTTCTTCTGGCCTTAGTGGTTAGGATTTAATCTTCACAGGAGGAGATGGGTACTTCTACCTGTTCCTTCCCTATGGTGGCCACTATTGTTGCTTCATCCTTCAACTCTAGTGAGGAAAGGTCAGCAGTTGGAACCTCTTGTTCCTTAGTATCACATCTAGATTGTCTAATAGACTCATAAGAGTGTGGTGGAGCAATTTCATTGGTTCCCAACCCTCCTTTGTTCTGATAATAGAGTTTGGAGTGGGAGGATGATGCAAGAATAGCTTGGAAGTTCTGCTCAGAAATAGCATGCTTCCTGGCCTGAGCCTCAGCAGTGACAACTTGCGCTTGAGCCTCAGACAATTTGGATATCAGATCCTTGATTTGAGTCTTGTAGTTGGTGTGTTCATGTTTTAAAAGAGACACAGTTTTCTCTAACTTCTCAATTTTCTTTTGATAGTCAGATTCAGCTCTCTTAAAATCAGATTTTAAAATATTTAAAGACTCAATATCAGATATGATTTCCATATTGTAATCCTGATAAAGTTTAACATTAGCTATACCAGCTGGAGTACAGAGATGTTCATATACCTGAGTATCGTCTGTTCCTGCCATGAGAGCTTGACCAGGAGTCACATCCTGTACCATGAAGCTCGAGTTAACTTCTTGAGCCATTGCAGCTGTTTCAGTTGACTTTCCAATGGGCTTTGAGGTTGAGGGATGTGTGGAGGCCTGTGGGGTTCCCGGATTGGTCTTGGGAGCCTTGCATTCCATTGCAAAGTGATCGAGTTGGTTACATATGTAACACTTTGCTTTGGTCTTGTCGAACCCAAACTTGCTGGTAGTTGGGTTTTGAGGGAATTGCCTTCTAGTTCTCTTAAAGAACGTCTTTGCTCTATAAGTTAAAAGAGCCATCTGTTGGACGACGTCCACATACTCTACATCATCTGGATTGAAACACTCGAGATCATCAAAACAGTATTGAAAATCCCCGAAGTGTCCACTTTTTGAGGCAAAGGCACAACTTTCCTAGAAGGAATTGTGTTGAGCCTGTTGAGATCTTGGAGTCTCAAGAAAAGTGATGTAAGGTCCAGAAGAGTAGGATGGCTGCTGGTAAATCAGGTTGTGCTGAGGTTGTGGGGGTGCTGAGCCTTCTGCAACCACTAAAGCGTTGCTAGCAGGAAGACTCAAAGGACGGCTTGCTTGGTGGCCCTTCTTACTTTCCATCTCTAAACGATATCCATCAAGGATGCCGTAAAGTTCAGTCATAGTGAGAGTGTTCAGATTCTCTAGCCTCTTGATAGAGACACAGTAAAATGTCCACTCGTTTGGAAGAGCACTCATGAACTTTCTCGTGAGATCTCTGAGTTGAAGAGTGATCTTCACAGACTGAAGAAAGGAGATAAGATCCATATACCTAAAATACTGTTGGTTGAGGGTCTCTCCAGCAATATAAGTGAAGTTCTCAAACTACTGCTCTAGTGAGTCCTTCTTCAAGTCGTTGGAGCTTGAGTACATCTGAGCAAGAGCATCAAGCAATTCCTTTGCAGACTGACAATGCTCAAACCCCACCATGATGGAGTTCGGTATTGTAGTCATGAGGATTGTCATAGCATTGTTGTTGATGTCTATCTTCTTTCGATCTTCGTCAGAATAGTCTTCAACAACTTTTCCGGTCATGGCATCGTTTCCACTAGGTGATGCCACCTTTGGCTTATTCGGGTCATTGACAATGTAGTTCCATATCTTGCTATCTTGATATCTGATGAAGCCTTCCATTCTCCTGCTCCAACATCTAAAATTTTCAGGAGTAATGATAGGAGCCTTTGTCATGGTTCCCATCTCTACTTCGGACTTGTTAAGGGCCATTTGAGTGAGTGAGTTGTAGGGAGGAGTGAAAAACAAGTTGATTTAGATGGTTAGATCACGCAATCAAGAGTCTGAGAAGCTCTGATACCAATTGCAGGATCGGTTAAGGTCACTTAACACTTAGGTTTTCTCTCAAACTCACTTGAACAACACTCAGATGAAGATAGAGTCGATAAGAGTTGATCACAATATAGTAGGTAATACAGAACACAGAAAGTAATTTTCAAGGTACTTGCATATATTGCTTCTCAACTCAAATATTACAAGACTCTTACAAGCTTACCTTTTCGAGTTATAATGAGAAACATATATAATACTACCTACAGCCAGATATAGTTTGATACCAGCTGGGATCCTATAACTAAAGCCTATACTACAAGACTATAGTTTAAGGTATCTCAGATAAAGTCTTATCTGATATGTAGTAGTTAGGACATTTCCCTGACTTACCTTTTGTCACCAACTAAAGTTGGTAATATGTACTATCATAAAAAGATAAATAGTGGAATAAAGTATGATCAACTGCATGGCTCTTTGAGAAAATGCCATGCAGTATCAGAGGTCTGCAGCGGAGTGTCACAGACCATACTTATGTCCACTGGTTCATAGCAGTGTCTTCCGAAGGTTAAATGGCTTCGGAAGAACAAGTACTTCCGAAGACACTTATACTTTGGAAGAGGCTGCTTCTTCTAAGGCTTGGGAACTTCTTCTTTCCTTCATACTTCGGAAGAAATCTACATCCTTCGGAGGTTCCATGCTAAGCTTCGGAAGCCTTTGTATGTAGCACCAAAATTATCTAATTTATTTGGTTTTGGTTGCACCAGCCTTTTTTTGATCTAACAGCATGCATGTATGTCTGCCCGTATGTATGTTTGCATTTATGGATGTACGCATGTATGGATATGTCACACCCTTAAAATACACGTGCGGAGTTTTACCGCGAGGCGTGTGAACAAACCAGGATCACAGTCAATAGTTACTCAGAACGACTCTATATGCCACTATTAAAAATAAAATCAACCAAATTATAAACTTGAAACAGTGCGGAAGTGTTTGTAAAACAACCCAAAGAAATAAAAGTGTATACAATGGCAAAACATGCGCCACCCAAAAGAGTAAACATTAACCATTAAAACAATAAAGATGTCTTGAAGACCGAGTCTTAGAATGCAAGTGAAACCATGTAGTGCTCCTAATGGCAAACAAGCTAATGACCTGAGAATAGCATACTAAAATGTCAACACAATGGTTGGTGAGTTCAAGAGATATTCAAACATAAACAGTTTAATAATAGAGATATAAAAGTAGTGCATTGTAACGGATAGCTAGTCCAATAACAGTAAATATTAACTCATAGTGATTTCGCAATTGAAGCTGACTGTGTTACGTTGTTGCCTCCTGTCACGACTTAACAGGTCGTGAAAATGTTCAATAGGACAACTTGCACCCGGTTGACCTCGAGTCACACAGGTGGGGCTCGTCAGACCCAGTAGTACTACCCAAATTTCCCCGCTATTCAATATTAACAATTCGAAAGTGTGAGGACTTTTCCATGATATTAACATTATATTAATATTATACACAACTTGAATATATAAAGCGTTTGTGATTTAACAGTATGCTATCTCCCCCAAAAGAGATTAAATAAAGAGTGTGGCATGAACTCACCTGATATGCGTGATAAACACTTAGAGTTTTACTTGACAGACAGAATGGACAGACAACCTTTAGAGGTTACCTAGATCATATAAGTACGTGAGTACGTGTAAATAGAGAATATGTGAAACCCTAAGTACACTACAAACAAGGACTTAAGATTTCAGAAAAACAGACACATTTGACCCAGTTGACCCGTTTGACCCGTTGGTGACTTTATGTGTTGTAAACCATTCAAGCAATCATACACATATATCATACATGGTTAACATTCAATTAGATCATATGTATGCTATATTAACCAGGTCTATCACTTAGATCATCATACAACCAATATCATACGAGTCATGCGAATCTAGAACATTAACATGTCCACTAGTTATAACACAACTAACATGTCACACAAAGATCAAATCACGCACCACATGCCATGTGAAGCCACTCACGAGTTCACATCCTAAACCCTGCCAATCCTACTAAGTATGGGCCTCAGATTCGCACGCGTGTATGATGATCATGATCATATTCATAACCATGTTCACTGCATTCAAGAAACATCACAACAATCAATTTCCAGTCCCAAACATGATGTCCTAACTAGTAACCAACATCAACATCATACGTGATCATCAAAGTCCAAACATCACCCATTATTTTCCAAGCATTCCATACAACAAATTTAACATGTTCTATCACATTAGAATTCATCCATGAACTTACTAACATGCTCCTAACATCCCAAACATGTTCAAACTATCATCCTTCAAACTTTGCGCAAATAATGTTTCCCTTTTGGGAAAGTACATTCCAACATATATCAAACACTCAATGTATTCATGAATTCATCACAATTATACCATTTCAAGCTCATAACAACATCTAGACATGATCAACAATGCCTAATCATCATAATCTAACAATCATCATGAGCAAAAGTTTCCACTTTTGGCAAGATATGAACAACAACATTCATTCTAAGGTTTCTAGCATTCAAATCAACAATCTAGCATCTAATTAACATCATGAACCCATCAACAACATCAACCTATCATTAGATCATCATGTTATGAAAATAAAGTTACTATTATTAGTAACCTATGAACGCCAACTTAAATTCATCAATTTCTTGCAAAATCAATGTATTCTAACATTCACACAACCTACTAATCATCATACATTCATCAAACATCATCCATCATGCATAATCTCATCAATTTTCGAATTAGGGTTTGCTTAAAACCAAAGTTCATGATCAATCCACTAAAAACATACAATTCATACATACTCAATGTTAAACAACATGTATTCAATCCGACTAACATATTAACATCATCAAACAACATCAATTTCGACACCATGAACCATCATTCACGAATTAGGGTTCGGCCACCATGAAAAATCCACGAAAACTTATAAGAATCTAACCTTTAAACGTGTGTTAACTTGCAATTGATGATTCCTACGTGTTGTATGCCTTGAAATCAAGCAAAACCGATGCTTTGATGCTTGTTCTTGTTTGAATTCGAAGTTGGGAGGGGGAGAGGGTGATGGTTGCGGCTGATTTAGGGTGGGGATAGGGTTAGGAGTGTTTTGTTTAATTTTATTTTCCATATTTACCCTTTAAGCCCTTGTGTTTTGGTATTTTATAAAAACTAGGTTTTAAACTCTTTGTAAAGTGTTTTTAACTTAATAATATAAAGATATAAACTAATGAAAATCATTATATATTTTATCTTTGTAAAAACACAAGGCATACGAATAAATAGGCACGTTTCCGCGTTACGCGATTAATTTTCTAATTAACATTTAAAACATGCAAACACATAAACATAACACAATAATCACATAATCAATTAGATTATCACTAATTTAACATTATTAGTTATTATTAGGTCACCAACGTTAAACGAAAACTAGTGTGTGTTTACGACACGTGTATGCAAGACTTAACGGGACTAACGGAGTTTGGTAACGGAAATTTATTGGATGTCACAGGATATGTGTGTTTACGTTTGTGTGTATGTGCATATATATATATATACATTCATATATTATTAAAATATTAAAATAATATATAACTTCTTTACATAATTACAATCATGCAAATATTTATTAATCATTTTATCTAATAATTGAATAAATATTATTATATATTCTAAGTTAAAAGTTATTTTTATTTACTTATGAATAAGAATACATATAATTATTTAATAGTATAAGTATTATCCTCAACTACCTTATACGATTCATTCATCAAATACTGAAAATTACATTTGAGGTTAGGGTTATATATGTCATTCGAGGTGTGAAGCTAAGGAATGCTTTACGTAGATGAAATGATCGGTGTAGAGATTTGGGTATACACCACAAACAAAGTACTTCGAATCAAATATCATTCATTTCTTAGTTTTTTATTTTTATATTTAATACTAGCCAAAAGACCCATGTAATACACGGGTTAAATCATGAAAAATTCTTTTTAATTAAAAAGGTTTGTAAGTCATATTATTATTGTTAATATTTTGTCTATGGATTTTTATGTTAACTTTTTTAAAATTATTAATATATTATATTAGTAGTTTTTCTTTATCAATGCTTATAAATCTAAACAATGTATAATATGAAATTAAATTAATTTATAAATAAGAACTTTTGGTAATAATCAAATCATATTGAACATTAGAAAATCAATATATATGCGAAAACTTCTTGTATACAAAGTTTGTCGCACTTTTTGTAATTTTACCATTATTGTTAATATTAATAATTTTAATTCATGTCTACATGTAACTTGAGATAATGAAAAATAATGATTGAATCGATGTCAGGGACAAAACATGAAATGATTACATAAAAGTTTAGACTATCTTTGTGATTTTTAAAGTTCGAGGGCCAAACATGCAATTTGTTTAAACCACATGGACCATTTATGTAATTTTCTTTTTTCGTTGACCAAAAAAATAAATCAATTTATTGCTTACATCAATTAAAACTAAATCAAAGTTGTATACTTTCATAAACAAAAACATAAATTAATCAAATTGATGTTAAAAAACAAAAATACTAAAGTTTATATTGAAATCAAATTAAAATCCTTAAATCGTATGAACCACTATTACTATTGTAATCAAGATTTGTATATATGAGCATTGAATTGAGACTTTGCAGAAGAGCTTTTGTGATTTAAAACTTAAGATGTGAATGATATTAAATAAATAATTGAATGCGTAAAAGGATTAGTGACTTGAATTTGAAACATAACGTGATTCGAGGTAAATCGAATCCATGATATGCTTATAAATTGAAAACGATATGAAATGGTTCATCTTTCCGTTTGAAAATCGATATGAAATGGTTCATCTTTCCGTTTGAAGATCGATATCATGATTTGGGAAAACAAAACCTTGAATTGATTATTTGAGACCTTTGGTTTTATAAAATATAAAAATCGTTTTGGAACAGAAGACATGTATGTGGTTTATTCTTCTTTGCGTAGGACGAGTGAATTATTCCACCATTTAATTACTTGTTTGAATAAGCAAGAATCCAATACATTTATATTCACAATTGTTGGGATGGAGTCAATTTGTTTTTAGATGGAAAAAAACAATCATTTATAAGTCAATAACTTGTAATCTTTTTCAATTTTTATATTGAAACAATCACAATTTCTTTTGTAATGAGGTTTTTTCAAAGTAGGACTTATAGAAAATCAATTTAATAAAATAAGTATTCTAAAAAATATTTACCAAAATGGTTTTTTTACTAAAAAGTTGATTTTATTATTCATAATATAATTGGATAAAATTATTTTTGTTTTTACTAATGTTATTTAAATAAAATTAAAATGATAAAGTTTCAAAAAATAAATAAAAACTAATTTAGCATCTCTGATAATTTTAAAAAATGTTTTATAGTTGCTTTTTATGAAGGTTTTTTTTCAATAACGTTTTCTTATAAAAAAATATTAATACTCTGTCATCAGTTTTTTTAACCGTCTATTTATAGAATACTTATTTTTATATAGAAAAGATTATTTTTATGAAACTGAATGGTTTATGCAATTTTATTAACCGCCTATTTATAAAATACTTATTCATATCATTTTTAGAATACTTATTAAGTTAATTTTTAAAGGCCCCCGTTTGTATGGTTTCCTTAGGGCCTTCAAAATCTTTGAGACAACCCTGTGTGTTTGCATATATTTTATGTAATTAGGTCTCATAATACTATTAACAATATTTTTTTATGCAGATATACAAAATCCTTGTTGTAACTTGTAAGGAATTCCAGCAATACATAATAAAGATATTGTGTACCTAATTACTATCTTTAAGCTCTACAAAATCAAGATTAACTATCGACATACTAAAAGTTCGATTCTCGATTTTACCTTTTTCAGATTTCCCACAAGAATACTTCGTGGTATGTTGTATACGGCATTTTTTTCTTTTGACCTCTACTATTATATAATGTGGCATATGAAGCACTACTAAAAGGTATTTTAGGAAGCCAATTAAAAAGTAATATTATTATCTGATAGTGCAACATAAGTTGGTTGAATGTTCTTATCCTAGCTAGACAACTACTTTTTATTTATTTTAGTGGAAAAAGTAAATCAAAGGAAATCAAAGGCCCTCGATGAAGCCTATATGAAGGAGTAGCACTAACTTCATGCTCTATCTTCTTTTCTAAAAGTATATGGTGTTTAATGTTCATTTAAAATATAGTTTAAAGAAAAGTGTTAAACTTTGTATAAACACACAAAAGTTGAAAAGCAACTGTGCGCTGTGAGTATGATAAGTTTCTTTTCAACAAATAATTAGGTAACAAATTTCTACGGCACATGTAATTTCTTTTAAGGGTGGTTTGGCTACCGCTGTATAATTTTACAATTCATTTTGGGTAGGTCATAATGAAAGTTCAAGATTTTCAATCTAAAGTTCATAAAACATAAGTTATAATTGATAATTTGAAATTTGTAATTTTATAAATCCAAGTTTATATTCTCTATCCCTAATCAGAAAAACATTTAAACAACAAAAGTAACTATATAGAAAATTAGATCTTTAATAATTTTACCTTAGTGCGACAGCCGGAAGTGATGAATGAAAATCCGCTGTAAGATGGGGTGATCGGAATTGTGTTTAAAATTAACTAGGTATATGTCAAATATTAGGTTAAAAACTTAATTAAACTCTATGTCTAATATTGGGTTTAAAACTTAAATATTAACATTTAGAAATTAGGAGACAATGAGGCTAATTGCAAAATTTTACGAGATGAGCGGTCATAATTTTCACATATATAAAACTAATTTTTTTAAGGATGGGTTGTTGCACTAACCTAGCACATAAGGCCGCCCATGGTTCCAGACGCTTTATTTTTTCTTGATTTCTTCTTGGATGCGTTAACTTTATCCAACATTTCAAGGTTATCTTTTTGAAAAATTTATTTTTTATAACATTTTGAATATTATCATCCTCCTATCACAACGTACACTTTGTGTTTAGTTAAAGGTCCCAATTTTTTACTCAACATGCTTATTTTGATCGTACTTTTAAAACACGGAGGTAAACTTACTCGTTTGGAAGCACTTAAATGGCTAAATTTGAATTTATTATATTTATTTATAGTTTAAAATAAACATTCTTCTAATGGCAACAAAATAATTACATAATTTAATCGACTGTTTTTCTTTGACCACTCAATATGAGACATTTTTAATTCTTTTTACAAGAAGATGATGATTCTTTTGCAAGCGTGAAGGTGATTTCCACATCAAGGATCTTGACAACTCAATCTTGATCCTCTATCTCCTTGTTTTAGTTTCCATTTCTGATTCACACCACTTTGTACGGTGTGTGGGTATGTTTTTCTAATTTGTAACAGAAAAGACAATAAAAGCTTTGTTATGTTACCTTTTTAATTATTTTGTAATCTTGACAAAGCAATACGTATCTCTATATCTATATAAATACATCTAAAAAAACATATGCATGTAATAGTATATTGATGTTGCTCGTTGTGTAGGCATATAGATATGGATGATTAAAATAAACTATGTAAAGTCGTAAAAAGTAATCAGGAGATGTCATATTGTGCATATATTAGGGGAAGGGTAAACACATCCAGAAAAATATATTAAGATCTTATAGCAAAGGCACTGTAGGATGTTAATAGTTTGATTCGAATGTGAACAAAGACTAGTTCGATGAGTTGCACTAGTTTAGTGATGTTTATATTTTTAAGGCTGTTAATCTAATGGAACCTAGAAAAAAGTGAAAAATCAATCTCAATCTTTGAACGTAATAAAAAACAAGTTTTATTTTGTTTGTGGATGAAAATAACAAAAAAATAAATTCTTCATAATTTACATTAAAGTGGTGTTAGATTACATGCGAAATAGTGTTATTTCACACGTATATTAGCTCCACAAAATAAACACGTTGATCACCATTTCCAATGTCACACGAAGTGTGGTAGTGATCATTAAACATAACTCTCGTTTAATTAGTTGTAATCACAAAACATTTATAACATGAGAACTTAAACCAATAAATAAATAACTATTTATAAAAAATACATAAATATAATTATTTTGTATCTAAAATTTCAACATAAATGAGAAAAATATATAGAAAAATATGTTGTTATCAACATTGTTGAAAGTGGCAAAAAAAATTATTCGTCAATATTCGTTGGATCCATGGTCGACTTGACCTGCAATGCAACATTTTGACAGAAGTTTTTGAGCATTGCACTTTTGGCTTTCACACTAAAGTCATTTCCAGCGATATACATGTGAAATTTACTTTATCAAAAGTTCCTTCTGATGCAAACTCATTTATATGGCTCAACAAGTTTACCACTTTAAATGGCACCAGTCTAAGAGGCAAAGCTTGTTGCTAGGATCAAGTTGTTAGGTCAAGGCGAATTTTTTTTGAAAAAACAAGTATAATAAACAAAATTCTTGAAGGCCGATGCGGGCCGCAACAACAAAAGGTTGTTGGCCGCGACAAAGGAAAAGAGGATGCAGACCACGTGCAGTTTAAAGAATCAACCAGTGTATCACACTTGTCGTGATGACACAGATTAATGGATTAACATGTGGCTGGTGACTTAGTACTAACGTGATGTTGTTGCAGGCTGCTATGTACATGGCAGTTGAGAAGCAAACGTACAACCCATATTATGATGCCTATCAGTTTGCTTGTTTATAAATTATCGCATGAGCTCGCCAACAAAAGTTTGAGTATACTTATGTACGTAGATGACTAACAAAAGTTTGAGTATACTTATGTACGTAGATGAGTAATAAGTAAGCACTAAGCAGTGATAATAGTTCGCCTTTGTGAGCCTTGGGAAGCATAGGAATCTTGAGGGTTGTTATTTTGAAAACTCGGATGTATATGATGTTTAAATATAAATGAAATTTACTAATTATTGCTTCCATTAATTATAATTGTACATTTCATCCTATCCTACGGGTGAGTTATTACAATTGATGTTTTTATGACATTATTTACAAACGCATAAACATATATGATTTACATTGATATTTTCAAATTTATATTCAAATTCAAATTCGTCTTTTGAAAGTTTCCTTCAAAATCCAAGACGACATCCCTACAAGTTTTATAAAAGCATCTTCAAATTTTATAAAAAAAATCTATTACCAAAGCACCGAAGTTTTATAAAACTCATAGATTTCTAATTCATAGATTATTTTATAATACCCATTTGATATTTCCGGTCTTCAATTTTAGGGTACGACTTCGGATTTCTAAAAAAACGTATTTTTACAATTTATCAAAAATGTTCTTAGGGTTTTATCTTATCGTCATATTTTTTTCGTTGATAGTGCGTGTTGACACAAGTTTGCCTAGGTTCGAGTGCGACTTGTTTTAACTTAAATGAGCTTGTATTAAAGCTTTATTTTTAAAGCTTAAGCCCGGATCGTAAGAAAATATGTCAATCTTGGGCTTTGTTAGCTAGTGTATAATTTAGTTATTTAATTTATATACTTTACATTGATTTTATATATATTTGTAATAAAACATATAATTTATACTATATAAATATTTGGATCATAATTTTCCTACAATAATGGTTATTTATATAAACATATATTTAACAGATTAAATATTATTATTGAAATATAATATTATTGGTTTAGATTATGGGTTGACTTGAGCTTGATATGTGAATCTCGAGCTCGAGCTTGTTATTAAATGAATAATAATATAAGTCTGAACTCTAACTTGAACTCACCGTTGCTTCATTGGAGCTTTTAACAAACCTATCTCAAGTGGTTCACAATTTGCCATGAATCATTTAGACCTATACATGCTGGGTTCTTGTTGACTTGTCATAAAACCATGAATATCATCATTAAGTTGTAACATGTTTACTTCATGTTAACCTTCATGTTGATATCTAATTTAACAATGAACATTTAGCACGTGTGGGTTTTTATTGGATTATGTTTGGATTAAATTGTAATTTGTATAAACTAAGGACTAATTTAACAATTAACCTTCATGGTTGACCTTTATATATAAAAAAGCGAATTGCAAACATGTAGTTTGATCATATTATAAGTTTAGTCCTTAGTTTATACAAATTACAAATTTAATCCAAAGGTTAGAAAGTTGGTTGCAAATTAAAACCTCATAGTTAGTATTCATTAGTTACTAGTGATCTGGTGACTTAATTTGTAATATAATCAAATCATAGGAACTGATTGTGTAATTTTCTCTATCTATATTATTTATATAAAGCATATGAGAATGATATTTTAAGATATCATTAAATTAAGAATACTTATCTCACTCAATGCATAAGATATAACCATTTTAGGGTAAAATAGTATTTTTATCATTATTTACAAATTACCTCTTACAATTAGTTAAATAATAACCTTATAATTACTATAATTACATAAAATTTTACATTATCTACCCATAAACCAAAAAAACTTAATTTGTTTTATGATTTATGTTATATCAATGTTGGATCAGAAAGAAGGCTGGTGCAACCAAAACCAAATCACTTACACAAATTTTGGTACAACTTACGAAGGACTTCCGAAGCTAAGTATGGGACTTGCGAATGAAATAGAGTTCTTAGGAAAACAATATAAAAGTTTTACTTCCGAAGACAAACTCTACTTTCGAAGACAAAATGCTCACTTCCGAAGATCATATCTTAGAAGAAAAGATCATAAGTGAACTTTTGAAGTATGAAGAGCAGAAGAAGTCCATCAAGCCTCAGAAGAAATAGCCTCTTCCGAACTATAAGTGGCTTCGGAAGTACTTGTTTTTCCGAAGCCATTTAACCTTCGGAAGACACTACTATGAACCAGTGGACATAAGTATGGTCTCTAACACTCCGCTGCAGACCTCTGATACTGCATGAAGTTTTCCCAAAAGGCCATGTAGTTGACCATACTTTATTCCACTATTCTTTTTTATGTTAGTACAAGTTACCAACTTTAGTTGGTGACAAAAGGTAAGTCATGGACATGTCATGACTACCATATCTTAGATAAGATTTTATCTAAGATACCTTAAACTTTAGCTTTGTAGTATTTGCTTTAGTTAGAGGATTCCAGCTGGTATCAAAGTACATCCGGCTGTAGGTAGTATTATATATAGTTTCTCATTGTAACTCGGAACATCATGCTTGTAAGAGTCTTGTAATACTTTGAGTTGAGAAGCAATATATGCAAGTACCTTGAAAATTATCTTTGTGTTCTTTGTTACTTATTATATTACTATCAACTCTTAGAATAGACTTTGTTTCATCTGATCTGAGTGTAACATAAGTGAGTTTCAGAGAAAAACCAAGTGTCAAGTGACAGAAACGATCTTGCAATTGGTATCAGAGCTTTTTAGGCTCTTGATTGTGAGATCTTACCATCCTAATCAACCTATTTTTCACTCCTCCTTACACCACACTCAAAATAGCCCTCAACAAGTCTGAAGTAGAGATGGGAACAATGACTAAGCTCCCATCATCACCCCTAAAAACTTCAGGTCATGGAGTAAACGCATGGAAGGTTTCATCCGGTATCAAGGCAACAAGATGTGGTATTCAATTGTCAATGGACCGTATAAATCCAAGGAGGCAGCACCCGGTGGAAACGGTGCTATGATAAAAAAGGCTATTGAAGATTACTCTGATGAGGGCTGGAAGAAGATGGACATTGAGAGCAATGCAATGACTATTCCTTATGACTGCAATACCCAACTCCATCATGGTGGGGTTTGAGCATTGCAAGTCAGCTAAAGAACTGTTTGATGCACTTGCCCAAATGTACTCTAGCTTAAATGACTCCAAGAAGGACTCACTAAAGCAGGAGTTTGAGGACTTCACCTACATTGCTGGAGAGACTCTCAGTTAGTAATATTTCAGGTACATGGATCTCATTTCTTCCTTTCAGTTTGTGGGAATTACTCTTGAACTTAAAGACCTCACAAGAAAGTTCATGAGTGCTATTCCTAATGAGTGGACGTTCTACTGTGTCTCTATCAAGAGAACAGCAAATCTGAACACCCTCACCATGACCGAACTCTATGGCATCCTTGATGGATTCCGTTTGGTGATGGAGAGCAAGAGAGCCCATCAGAGAAGTAGACCCCAGAGTCTTCCTGCTAGCAACGCCTTGATGGTTGCTAAAGGCTCATGACCCACACAACATCAACAATACCTGACTTACACCCAGCAGCCATCCTGCTCATCTGGACCATACATTACATTTCTTGAGACTCTAAGGTCTCAATAGACTCAGCATAGTTTCTTTCAGGACAACTATGCCTTTGTCTCAAGAAGTGGACACTCTAGTGATTTTTAGTACTACTTTGATGATCTAGAGTGCTTTAGTCCAAATGATGTGGAGTACGTGCACATTGTCCAACAAATGTCTCTTTTAACCTATAGAGCAAAGAAGTTCTTCAATAGAAATGGAAGGCAATTTCCCCAGAACCCAACCAACAACAAATTTGGGTTTGACAAAACCAAGGCCAAATGTTACAATTGTAATCAGCTTGGTCATTTTGCAAGGGAATGCAAGGCTCCCAAGTCAAATCCGGGAACCCCACAGGCCTCCACACATCCCTCTACATCAAAGCCCACTTGAAAGTCGACAGAGACAGCTTCAATGGCTCAAGAAGTTGACTGGAGCTTTATGGTACAAGATGTGACTCCTGCTCAAGCACTCATGGAAGGGATAGATGACAGTAAGGTATATGAACATCTCTGTACTCCTGCATGTATTGCTAAGGTTAGACTGTATCAGGACTAAAATATGGAGATTAAATCCGACATTGAGTCTCTAAATGTTTTAAAATCTGATTTTAAAAGGGCAGAATCTGACTATCAAAGAAAAATTGAAGAGTTGGAGAAAACTATGTCCTTGTAAAACACAAACATATAAACTATAAGACTCAATAAAGGATTTAATATCCAAATTTTCTGAGGCTCAAGCCCAGCTTGTCACTGCTGAGGCTCAAGTCAAGAAGTATGCTATTTCTGAGCAGAACTTCCAAGCTATTATTGCATCATCCTCCCACTCCAAAATTTGTTATCAAAACAAAAGAGGGTTGGGAACTAATGAAATTGCCCTACCACATTCTTATGAGTCCATAAGTCTACCTAGATGTGGTACTAAAGAGCAAGAGGTCCCATCTGCTAACCCATCTTCACTTGAGTTGAAGAATGATGCAATAATAGAGGCCACCACATGGAAGGAACATATAAATCAACCCATCTCTCCCAGTGAAGATAAAATCCTAACCACCAAAGCCAGAAGAAATAGAGCTAAAGCTGCAAGAAGAACTACCAAGAAAGTGTCTGAGTCCAAGCTGATGATTGACCCAAAAGAAAAGGGTGTATTCATCTTAGCTGGATTGCAGGTAGTAGGTAACTCTGATCCAGGAAAGGAGTGTAGTACCAACACTCCTGTCCTACCAAAGGATGAGATGTTAAAGGTAAAGGTTGCTCATAAAGAGAAAAAGAACAAGAAACATCAATCCTTATGTTCCCAAAAGACTAACATTGCATGCATAATGTGTGGTCTGGAAAACCAGATGGCTAAAGATTGTTATGTAAGGCCCTGTTCCCGGGACGCTTACAGCTGGTAATTCATCGCACATAAAACATATAATTGCATTTAATCATCAAAACATTGTAGCGGAAACATAAAAAATGGCATTTCATTTCATCATAAAAACTTTTGCAAAATAATGCATCGTTTGTCGGTTACAAAATTACATTATTGTATTACATCACAAAATCTTTAAATAAATGGATGTCATCCAAAAAAGCTGAGCAACCACCTCGTGCCATCCTCAGCAACGCTCACCTGCCAACTGAAAAATGCATAAAAGTAAGCGTTGCTGAGTGAGTTCTAGTTTTCTAGCAAAACATACTTTACATTCGTTTGTGATCATACATCGTACGTACATACAGATAATATCATTATTATCTTCGTCATTCTTTCGTTCATTCTTTCATTCATTCATCGTTACTTCTGGTGACATGTACATTACCCCGCACATTGTGCACGAAGCGGGTAACTAGGCCTGAGGTCTTTCATAGACCCCGAACATTGTGCACGAAGCTGACTCCAGTATCTAGGGTAAGTACATTCACCATTTATCTTTTTTCTTTTATTCTGGTTCGATGCCATATGCTATACCCCGAACATTGTGTACGAAGCGGGTAACTGGGCCTGAGGTCTTTCATAGACCCCAAACATTATGCACGAAGTTGACTCCAATACCTAGGGCAAGCGGCAAGGATCCCATTCATATGGTGAATCACCAAGATTATACCCCAGTGTGCATCCTTCTAGGGTAGCTAACCCGTACACAGTTGAGCTAACACCCCCTTCATTGGGTGTGAACCTCCATACATTTGCTTGCAAGGCTTTTTTACATTCATTCATTAATGCATGCATTCATCATCATGTTCCTCTTTCATTATCTTTCACTTTACGTTACATAATACTTCGTTCATTCATTCATTCAATACACGCAAAGTCATAGGAAAGATAATCATACATCATCACAAGGAACATAAATATACCATTCATACATCATCATGCACGGCATCATACATACATAACATACATCATGCATAACCATGCAACATCATCATCATCATCATCATGCATAAGCACACATCATTACATGCCCTACACACCATCTATGACCCCAAAGGTCAACATTCATAACTCCTGGGAACCTCCTAGGTCAAAGCCTACATTCCCTCTTTTTCCCCAAAAGTCAGAATTTTTCAAAGTGTTCATCTGCATTTCCTATAGTTCATCCGCATTTGATTTACTTCTTCCGCATTTATTTTACTTCATCCGCATTAGTCTAACCTTCGCATTTCCAGTCAAATGCTCATCTGCATTGACTCACTTCATCCGCATTGACTTACTTGCTCATCCGCATTTCCATACTTAGTCAAATGCTCATCCGCATTGACTCACTTCATCCGGATTGACTTACTTGCTCATCCGCATTTCCATACTTAGTAAAATGCTCATCCGCATTGACTCACTTCATCCGCATTGACTTACTTGCTCATCCGCATTTCCATACTTAGTCAAATGCTCATCCGCATTGACTCACTTCATCCGTATTGACTTACTTGCTCATCCGCATTTCCATACATAATCAATGCTCATCCGCATTGACTTTAACACACTTAGGCAGGTTTAAAACCTTATCAAATGGGTCTAAAACATCATATTCAACTTCCATGCACCATTCATCATGTTCTAAGCTTAATTCTTACCCTCTAAGCCTTAGAAACACAATCAAGATCATCGAGCATGAACATAGTCACACGTCACATCATAACAACATCATACACACCTTCAGGCACACGGGTCCAAAACCCAGCTATATAAAAACATACATTCATGCATTTCCAGCCCCAAAATCAATTAAAAACCCGTAAAAGAGGGGTCCTAGAACGCACCATTGTAGCTTTTGAGTATGGCTTCCTCCAAACTCGTTTGCAAATTGAATTCAACTGCTTAGAAACCCACTAAAAACATACCCGAACACATACAAACACATATAAGCATAAACTCGAGGATAAGACCAGTTAAGAACACCATAAAAGCATGAATTCTTACCTTGAATTCGAACTCTTTCTTGTTCTTCCTTCAAAACTGAGAACTTGCTGCTCTTTATCTCCCTAAAACCCGAAAATCAGAGGTGTATGTGACATATGGGCGGCCATACCACCTTTTACACCCACTTTTCAAACATTTTGTCCTTTTGGACACTTTTTACCCCTACACTTGGGTTTTATTTATTTTCCTTCTTTTTTTCACTTTATTCTTCTCTTCCTTGACTTTAAAATAACCGGGTGTTACAAGTCCACCCCCCTTATATAGGTTTCGTCCCCGAAACCTGTTATTCCTCAAAGAATTGGGGTAATGCTGCCTTATCTCTTCTTCAGTCTCCCACGTAGCTCAGATCCCTTCCTGTGCTTCCATTGTACACGCACAAGGGGAACCACTTTATTCCTCAGCTCTTTTTCCTTTCGATCAATGATTGCCACCGGTTGCTCCACATAATTGAGCCGTTCGTCTACCTCAATATCATCTAGTGGAACAATCATGCCTTCATTTGCTAAGTACTTCTTAGATGAGATACATGGAACGTCGGATGAATTCCACTTAAGTCATCAGGCAACTCTAATCTATAGGCCACCTCTCCTACCGAGCAATGATTCGGAAGGGCCTAGGTATCTTGGGCTCAACTTGCCCCGCTTTCGGAAACTAATAATACCCTTCCAAGGTGAGACCTTCAACATAACCCGGTCACCCACTTGGAACTCAATCGGTTTGCATCGTTTATCGGCATACGACTTCTGTCTATCTTTGGCTGCCTTGATGAAGGCTTTGATCTTCTCAAGCTTCTCAGTCATAGCCTCGATTACCTCGACGCTTCCCAACTCTTTCTGACCAATGTCACCCCAACAAACGGGGTTCTGCATCTCCTACGTATAGCATCTCGTATGGTGGCATGCCAATGCTCGCATGATAGCTATTGTTGTATGAGAATTCAGCTAACGGTAAGTGGTCATCCCAACTTCCTCCAAAATCGATCACACCGCCCGAAGCATGTTTTCCAATGTTTGAATGGTCTCTCTGACTGCCCATTAGATTGGGGATGATAAGCCGTACTGATATGTAAACTCGTCCCCATAGCGTCGTGGTATTTCTTCCAGAATTTAGATGTAAACCAGGTGTCACGATCAGACACAATGGACACCGACACACCATGACGAGTTACAATCTCCTTGATGAACAGATCAGCTAACCTCTCAGATGAATATGTCTCGTGAATTGGTAGGAAGTGAGCACTCTTCGTCCGTCGGTCCACAATCACCCATATGGCATCGTACCCTTTTGGAGTACGTGGTAGCTTCGTAATGAAATCCATGGTGATGTGCTCCTACTTCCATTCCGGTATATCCAAAGGTTGGATCTTCCCATACGGCTTTTGATGCTCGGCCTTCACTTGTAAGCAGTAAGGCACTTACTCACATACTCCACCACGTCGCGCTTCATACCCTGCCACCAATAATCTTTCTTCATATCTTGATACATTTTTATGGCACCTGGATGAATGGAGTATCGAGTCTTGTGAGCTTCATCCATTATCTTCACCCGTAGATCCCCAAAATAAGGAATCCACACACGACCAAATCGAGTTTTAACACCTAGTGTGTTTTCACCCAATTCCCCAACCAGACCTCTCATTCTTTCAGAGTTAAGATGATCTTCTTTCAGTGCTTCATCTTGAAACTTTTTGACTTGCTTCATCACATCAGAGGTCATGATCAGCTTATACGCTTTCACCCGAATCGGCTCGGGCCTCTCTTTCCGGCTAAGGGCATCCGCCACCAAATTGGCCTTGCCCGGATGGTAATGGATCTCACAATCATAATCCTTTATAGGCTCCAACCACCTCCTCTGTCTCATGTTCAAATCCTTTTGCTTGAAGAAGTACTTCAAGCTCTTGTGGTCAGTGAAGATAGTGCACTTCGTACCGTAAAGATAGTGCCTCTAAATATTTAGTGCGAAGACCACGGCTGCTAGCTCCAAGTCATGAGTAGGATAATTGACCTCATGAACCTTCAACTTTCGGGACGCATAGGCTATAACCTTCCCTCTCTGCATTAACACGCACCCCAAACCCGAGTAGTAAGCATCAATAAACCACCAGATCTTCACTCCCATCGGGTAATGATAGAATAGGAGCTTGAGTCAATCTCGCCTTCAATTCTTCAAATGCCTTCTCTTGAGCTTGACCCCATATGAACTTCACATTTTTCGGGTCAACTTAGTTAGTGGAGAAGCGATCTTGGAAATCTTGAATGAATCTTCTATAGTAGCCCGCCAAACCCAAGAAGCTACGAATCTCGAAGGCGTCTTCGGTGATTTCCATTGCATAACCGCCTCCACCTTTGCCGGGTCCACCATAATCCCATCGGGATTCACCACATGACCCAAGAATTGAACCTCACGCAACCAAAATGTGCACTTGGAGAATTTGGCGTACAACTTATCCTTTCTCAACATCTCTAGAACCTCCTGAATGTGACCGCATGCTCAATCTCGCTCTTCGAATAAATCAGGATATCATCAATGAACACAATCACTGATTTGTCCAGTATCGGCCGACACACCCGATTCATTAGTTCCATAAAAGCAGCTGGCGCATTGGTCAAACCGAAGGACATGACAAGAAACTCGTAGTGGCCATAGCGCGTGCGAAAAGCTATTTTAGGGATATCCAACTCCTTCACTTTAAGCTAATGATAACCGGACCGAAGGTCTATCCTTGAAAACCAACTGGCACCTGAAGCTGATCGAACAAATCATCTATTCTCAGTAAGGGGTAGCGGTTCTTCACTGTCAACTTATTCAGCTCACGGTAGTCAATACACATCCTCATACTACCATCTTTCTTCTTCACAAACAAGACCGAAGCACCCCAAGGAGAGATACTCGGTCTGATGAACCCCTTATCAAGTAGCTCTTGCAACTGCTCCATCAATTCTTTCATCTCTATCGGAGCCAAACGGTACGGTGCCTTGGCAATAGGTTGGGCTCCCGGTATCAGATCAATCTGGAACTCGATCTCACGGTCAGGTGGCACTCCCGATAAGTCTTCTGGGAATACGTCTAGAAAGTCACACACAACGGGTAAATCGGATAGTTGTGGTGTTGGCATATCCACATCCTTTAAATAGGCCAAGTAGGCACTACATCCACGCCTCATACACTTTCACGCCACCGCCATTGAAATTACATTTAGGATCGTAGTCACCCGATCACCATAGACCGTCACCGAACTACCGTCAGGCGATTTCAAACGAATCATCTTCTTATGGCACACAATGTTCGCCTCAAAGTCTGCTAACCAATCCATCCCAAGAACCAAATCAAAACCACCTAAGTTCATTACAAACGGTCTAACAGGAAGCTTATGACCTTCAAGCTCCACGTCACAGTTCTCTATCATCTCAGAGATTCTGGTAGATTTACCTATGGCAGTTTCCACATCAAAGGGCGCATCAACTCATCTATTACTAACAAGCAGCTTAGCATAGAAAGCAGCAGAAATAAAACTCTTACTAGCACCAGAATCAAATAGCACAGAAGCTAAAGTTTGGTTCACCAGAAACGTACCGGACACGACATCAGGGTCCGTCCTAGCTTCCTCCTGTGTCATTTTTAATGCTATGGTGTTCGCCCTTGGTTCGTCACCTCTAGTTTTCTTCACCCCTGAACCCTCAACTCTTGTCTTCTTACACTCCCTGCTCATATGACCACTTCCCCCGTAGTTGAAACACTTCATACCTCCACAGTCTCTAGCCATATGACCAGGCTTCCCACACTTGAAACAAACATTCAACCCCCATCTACACTCGCCACCGTGCTCCTTCCCACACTTGTCACACTTTTACAACCCCGCACTTGATGTGACCACACGACGGTCATCCATTCGAGCCTTCTTGTTACTCGTCGAGGCACCGCCCCGACCAAACCTCTTCCCATTCCAGTTTCTATCGCCTCCACCCTTCCGATTAATTCAGTCATCACCACCACAGTACTCTCATCATACAATCTCCCTGCTAGATCCACCGCTGACCTAAACGTGCTTGGTCGGGCGGTGATCATGTGCCTGCGAATGTCTGTCGGCAAACCCTGAATATACCTCTTGATCTTCCGAGATAGAGGTGTCACCTGATCCGGCACCAAACGTGCCATTTCATTAAACTTTGTGGTGTACTCTTGGTGTTTCATCGTTCCTGCCTCCAGTTGCAGAAATTCCCTCTCGACCTTATCTATTTCCCGATGGGGACAAAACTCCTCAATCACCAACTTCTTCAACTCTGGCCATCTCATTCTCCCGATCATCCGACTACCCTCAGCTTGGACTATATTGTCCCACCAGCACAGAGCCGAGTCCACAAAAGAGTGGGTAGTGAACTTAACTTTATGGTCTTCTCGGCACTCGCTGATATCAAGTACAGCCTCCATTTCCCTCACCCACTGGTGAGCAACAGCAGCAGTGTTGTTACCATCAAAAGTAGGGGGCTTGCATCTCATAAACACCCCGTAGTTATAGCCTCATACCGTCTCCTGCACAGGCTCTGCTTCTTCTTCTTCTTCTTCTTCGTCATCAGATGGAACCATCTCAGTCTCTGGCTGTCTTCTTTCGCCCATAGGTCTACTCCTTTCCCTTCTCTCCCCTTCTCTAACTGCCTTTATCACTTCAGTCACCACAGACGGTAGGATCGTCTGCATGAATTGATGCACTTCTTCCACAACTGCCTCCTTCACTGAGGCTCTCAGGTTAGCACTCTCATCTTCGCCCTCTGGATGAGGGGTTTCTGGTTCTTCATGAACCACCTTTTCGGCCCTAGGCCTTCCCCTCGTAACCCATGGTTCAGCACCACGTCCGTCACCACGCGAAGCTTTAGATGATCTACCACCGGCCATCCTCTAACTCACAATGAAAGATTTAAACACTAATACAGTCATTCAAGGAAACGGCTCAGTTTATGGCAAGTATAGTAAGTCCCTAATTAAAGTGGCCAGTTGTGATTAGCCACTTACTTTACTCTTCATACCCCAAGCATTAACTGTCCTGACTACATCAACATTTAAATCTACATACAACACATAACCACATACCATGTGCACATAAAACCAGTTAACAATACGAAAATACCTGATGGCACACAGCTACTCAAATTGGCATCCCTTTCCCTTTCCGTCCCATTCTCAATTTAAGTTAAGGTTCATTTGAAAATTTACCCATTTCACTTAAGCTTTGGCTCTGATACCAACTTGTAAGGCCACGTTCCCGGGACGCTTACAGCTGGTAATTCATCGCACATAAAACATATACTTTGCATTTAATCATCAAAACATTGCAGCGGAAACATAAAACAAATGGCATTTCATTTCATCATAAAAAATTTTTCAAAAATAATGCATCGTTTGTCGGTTACAAAATTACATTATTGTATTACATCACAAAAGCTTTAAATAAATGGATGCCATCCAAAAGAGCTGAGCAGCCACCTCGTGCCATCCTCAGCAATACTCACCTGCCAACTGGAAAATGTATAAAAGTCAGCGTTGCTGAGTGAGTTCTAGTTTTATAGCAAAACATACTTTACATTCGTTCGCGATCATACATCGTACGTACATACAGATAATATCATTATTATCTTTGTCATTCTTTCGTTCATTCTTTCATTCATTCATCATTACTTATGGTGACATGTACATTACCCCGAACATTATGCACGAAGCGGGTAACTGGGCCTGAGGTCTTTCATAGACCCCGAACATTATGCACGAAGCTAACTCTAGTACCTAGGGTAAGTACATTCACAATTATCTTTTCTCTTTCATTCTAGATCAATGCCATATGCTATACCCGAACATTATGCACGAAGCGGGTAACTGGGCCTGAGGTCTTTCATAGACCCCGAACATTATGCACGAAGCGGACTCCAGTACCTAGGGCAAGCGGCAAGGATCCCATTCATATGGTCAATCACCAAGATTAGATCCTAGTGTGCATCCTTCTGGGGTGCTAACCCGCACACAGTTGAGCTAACACCCTTTGGGTGTGAACCTCCATACATTTGCTTGCAAGGCTTTCTTACATTCATTCATTAATGCATGCATTCATCATCATGTTCCTCTTTCATTATCTTTCACTTTACGTTACATAGTACTTCATTCATTCATTCATTCAATACACGCAAAGTCATAGGAAGATAATCATACATCATCACAAGGAACATAAATATACCATTCATACATCATCATGCAGGGCATCATACATACATAACATACATCATGCATAACCATGCAACATCATCATCATCATCATGCATAAGCACACATCATTACATGCCCTACACACCATATATGACCCCAAAGGTCAACATTCATAACTCCCGAGAACCTCCTAGGTCAAAGCCTACATTACCTCTTTTTCCCCAAAAAGTCAGAATTTTTCAAAGTGTTCATCCGCATTTCCTATATTTCATCCGCATTTGATTTACTTCTTCCGCATTTATTTTACTTCATCCGCATTTGTCATCCGCATTAGTCTAACCATCGCATTTCCAGTCAAATGCTCATCCACATTGACTCACTTCATCCGCATTGACTCACTTCATCCGCATTGACTCACTTCATTCGCATTGACTTACTTGCTCATCCGCATTTCCATACTTAGTCAAATGGTCATCCGCATTGACTTACTTGCTCATTTGCATTTCCATACTTAGTCAATGATAATCTGCACTGACTCACTTCATACGCATTGACTTACTTGCTCATCTGCATTTCCATACTTTGTCAAATGCTCATCCGCATTGACTCACTTCATCCGCATTGACTTACTTGCTCATCCGCATTTTCATACATAGTCAAATGCTCATCCGCATTGACTTCCACACACTTAGGCAGGTTTAAAAACTTATCAAATGGGTCTAAAACATCATATTCAACTTCCATGCACCATTCATCATGTTCTAAGTTAATTCTTACCCTCTAAGCCTTAGAAACATAATCAGACATCATCGAGCATGAACATAGTCACACGTCACATCATAACAACATCATACACACCTTCAGCCACACGGGTCCGAAACCCAGCTATATAAAAACATACATTCATGCATTTCCATCCCCAAAATCAGTTAAAAACCAGTAAAAGAGGGGTCCTAGAACTCACCTTTGCAACTTTTGAGTATGGCTTCCTTCAAACTCGTTTGCAAATTGAATTCAACTGCTTAGAAACCCACTAAAAACATACCCAAACACATACAAACACACATAAGCATAAACCCGAGGATAAGACCAGTTAAGAACACCATAAAAGCATGAATTCTTACCTTGAATTCAAACTCTTTCTCGTTCTTCCTTCAAAACCAAGAACTTGCTGCTCTTTCTCTCCCTAAAACCCAAAAATCAGAGGTGTATGTGACATATGGACGGCCATACCACCTTTTACACCTACTTTTCAAACATTTTGTCCTTTTGGACACTTTTTACCCCTACACTTTATTTATTTTCCTTCTTTTCTTTCACTTTATTCCTTTCTTCCTTGGCTTCGGAAGCTAAAGCTGTTAAAAATGAAAAGAACAAAAGAGCTCCCTTTAAACCATCCTAGAAGAAGACTGCTTCGGAAGAAAAGGTGGTGAAGGGTTTTTTCCGAAAAGAAAGAAGCTTCGGAAGAATGCCATGCTGTGCAAGCCTTAAAAGGCGCATCCTCAATGATCAATCAAAAGATGGATTGGAAGATCAAGAAGGATGTTGTAGCCCAAACCTCTTCTTCAAAGACATCCATTGAACCCATGCTTAACCTTTGGTTTAATTATGTCATTATCATTGGAAGAACCCAGGACCAACAAGGCTTGGGTTTCCCATCAAGACTAATCATCTTATCTTATGTGTAGGGACATCCATTTAACAAGAATAACAATGACTAGATTGTGGATAGTGGATGCTCCAGGCACATGACAGGGAACATATCTCTCCTTCAACAATTTCAACATTATGATGGAGGTCATGTCCAGTTGGAGATGAGGCCGGAGGACATATTTCTAGCAGAGGAAGTATATCTAGTGGAAAGTTAAAAGTTGACAAAGTTAACTTTGTTAAACAGCTTGAACACAATCTATTAAAGGTTTCTCAGTTTTGTGATCAATAGCATCAAATGCTCTTCACAGAACATGAGTGCATTATCCTCAAACCTGGGATGACAATTCCTTCGAAATTGGTGCTTCTTAGATCTCCCAGGAAAGGGGATATGTACAAGCTAGATATGAACAATGCTTCTCCAATAGATGAAGTATCATGCTTTCTTTCCAAAGCTGATAGTGATGAGTCAACACTTTGGTATAAACGTATGTGTCATATAAATTTTAAGACAATGAATAAATTGGCTAAAAATAACTTGGTACATGGTTTGCCTAGAAGGAATTTTCCTGCAAAAATAACTGTGTTGCATGCCTGAAAGGGAAGCAACACAAGGCATCTCAAAAATCCAAAAGTCTTAACTCCATCATCACTCCATAACACTTATTACACATGGATCTATTTGGTCCCATAAGTATAATGAGCATTAGAAGGAAATCATAGTGCCTTGTGATTGTTGATGATTTTACAAGATTTACATGGGTATTCTTTTTAAGATCTAAAGATGAAACTATTTAAACATTAAAATTTTTTATTCTTAAAATTGAAGATCAAATTGATCACAAGGTTAAGATAATCAGAAGCGATCAGGGACTGAGTTTAAGAACATCGTTCTAGACTCATTCTATAACTCAAAAGGGATTGGCAGACAATACAGTACTCCCAGAACTCCCCAACAAAATGGTGTTGCTGAGAGGAGGAGCAGGACACTTATTGAGGCTACTCGAACCATGTTAGCTGATTCCAAACTACCTCTAACATTTTGGGCAGAGGCAATTAGCACTACATGCTATGTGTAGAACAGAGTTCTTGTAGTTAAGCTACACGAAAAAACCCATTATGAGCTATGGAACAAGAGGCCACTGTTCATTGGCTTTCTAAGGTCCTTTAACAGCAGGTGTACTATACTTAACACAAAGGGACAACTTGGCAAAATTTGCTGAATAGTCGGATGATGCTATATTTGTTGGATACTCTTCTAGCTCTAAAATTTATAGAGTTTACAACATTAAGAATCAACAATTTGAGGAATCATCTAATATTGTTGTTAATGAGCACACTCCTTGTGTTAGGAGGAATGGACCTGATCATATTTTTGATTTAGAATTGTTTTCAAACTATTCTAAACCATCTTGTGACAATGTTCAGTTGGAACATGTGCTCAATGTGATTCTGATTCTGATGCATTGTTTGAGCTACCCAGGCCTCTTCCAAGTTCTCCAAGAGTTGCTACAAATCAAGCTTCTATTATTGGCAGATCTAATAGTATAACTATATCAAGGGATAGTGAAGCTTCAACTAGTGAATCACCTGCTGATCCTCAAAGTTCATTAGGTGATCCTTCCCAACACCAAGCTGATGGAAGTAGCATCTTGAAGAAACAGGAAACTGTTAATGCTGCTTCATAGCCAATAACTAATGGTTTTTCTCATTCATTCAATCAGTCCTCATTGAATGAGTTTGAAACAACAGCTAGACAAAATGTTCAAGCTCCTGAGCAATGTCCAATCTGGATCTATCTTTGCAACTGAAAGTGATTCCTCGTCTAAGGATTCATAACACTCATCCAGCTGAGAACATCATAGGGGATGTCTCTGAAGGTGTGAGAACAAGAGGACAAACTCATCATAGGAATGTCTGCTTGTACTCATGCTTTTTGTCCCAGATGGAACCCAAGAAGGTAGAAGATGCCTTGAAAGATAGTAGCTCGATTGAATAGATGCAAGAGGAGCTGCTTCAATTCAGAGACAAAAGGTTTGGAACCTATGTCCGTTACCATCTTGTCAAGTACCTATAGGCACAAAATGGGTTTTCAGAAACAAAGATTATAGAGGCTTGATTATCAAGAACAAGGCAAGACTTGTAGTTCAAGGATACACTCAAGAGGAGGAATCGATTATGCTGATGTCTTTGCACTTGTTGCAAGACTTGAGGCAGTTAGGATCTTCTTTGCTTATGCTACATCTAAGAATTTCACTGTCTACCAACTTGATGTCAAGTGTGCCTTTCTATATGGGGATATAGATAGGGAAGTCTACGTGTGCCATCCTCCAGGATTTGAAGACCCATAGCACCCCAACTATGTGTGCAAATTGGATAAAGCTCTATATGGGCTGCATCAAGCACCTATGTTGTGGTATGAGACCTTGTCTTAGTTTATTCTGAAGAATTGTTACACTAGAGGTACCATTGATAAGACTCTCTTCATAAGGAAGTCTGGAAAGGATTTTGCTTGTTCAAGTCTATGTTGAGACATCATATTTGGTTTTTCAAATGACCAAATGTGCAAAGACTTTGAAAGCATTATGAAAAAGAAGTTTGAGATGAGTTCTATGGGAAAAATGGACTTTTTCCTTGGAATTTAGGTGAAGCAATTGAAGGAAGGGTTTTTCATTAATCAATCCAAGTATGTCAAAGACATCTTAGAAAGATTTGAAATAAAAGATTGTAAGCCAGCCAAGACACCCATACCCAGAAACCATAATCTTTGTCCTGACCTTGAGGGGGAGGATACTGATCAACATCAATATAGGGCGATTATTGGTTCTTTGATGTATCTCACAGCTAGTAGACCTGATATCATGTTTGCAACTTACATTTATGCAAGATATCAGGCTGCTCCAAAGGTGTCTCACCTAGTTGCTGCCAAGAGAATCCTCAGATATCTCAAAGGAGCACTTAAATTAGGTCTCTGGTATCAAGGAACAATGATTTTAATCTCTATGGATACTCTGACAGTGACTATGGGGGCTGCAACATTGATAAGAAATCAACATCAGGAGGATGTCAATTTCTTGGTGGAAGGATCATCTCATGGCAATGCAAAAAACAATCCTATGTCTCTACATCAACTGCTGAAGAGGAATACATTGCTGCTACAAGTTGTTGTGCTCAGCTACTATGGATTCAGAACCAGATGTTAGACTATGGATTCAATTTATGAGCACTCCTATCCATATTGACAACAATAATGCTATCTCTATCACTGAAAATCCTGTGAACCACTCCAAGACAAAGCATATTGATATCAGGTATCATTTCATTAGAGATATTCATGAGAACAATTTTATTAAACTAATCAAAGTTGATTCAAATAAACAATATGTTGACTTTTTCACCAAAGCTTTTGATGAACAGAGATTTAAGTATCTCATTACAGCTATTGGGATGATAAACATTAATTAGTTCACCTCTTTTAAAACCTTTTAATATGTAATGTCTTATGTCAATACAATCTAAGCCCTGTTACAAAAGGTTTCTCTCTTTGATTTTTTACTAAGTATAAATTCTTCCGAAGAGGAATTAACCGTTGGAAGATATTTTACATATCTTCGGAAGCAAAAATCCTTCAAGGATATTTTTCTTCTCGCAAGAGTTTTTAGTCTCGGAAGAAGCGATTGATTACATATCAGATATACGTTCGAAGCTTATAAAACTCTCAATTCGAAAAACAATCTTTACTCTCAGAAGTAACACTTTACCTTCAGAAGTAAGAATTGCCTTCGAAATATAAATTACCTTCAGAAATGCTTTATACTCGGAAGAGAAATTTTACTGTGTAATGGAAATCTTTTGGGCCCACACTATAAAAGTAAAGATTTTGCTAATGATGTCGGATTATTTAACTGAACTAAACTTTACCGCCCCTGTCACATCATCCAATAAAACATCACATCACCTCATCCTAACCCTATTACCACCATTTCACCCTCTTTTAAATAATCCCGACTATTCACTTTCATCTTCTTACCACATTTTTACTACCCTAGAAGCTTTCTTCCTTCCTAATTTACCCAAGTCCAAACTCATCCACCTTCACCTTTCATAAATGGCACTTAATCCTCAACACAATCAAGTCGCACTTCTTGACTCCTCAAGAGATGTGGACTTCTCTTAAATCATCTCCTTTCTTACCCAATCATCCTATTACACTACCCTGACTATTAATCCCACTATGTACTTCAATCACATGGCTGAATTTTGGGAAAACGATCAAATGAAACCCTAAATGGGATTCATGTAATTTGGTCGAGCGTTTGTGGCCAGGAGTTGGTCATTACTGAACAACTCATCAGGGAGCATCTCGAGCTTCATGATGAGGGTGCACAGAGAGTTTCCCAAAGCAGATTTGGACAACACTTACATTCAAATGGGATGGTGGAGACTTTAGCAGGTCAACTGTCTACTAGTTCAACTTTTCATACAACTGGAAGTTCATGCTGCATGTCGTCCTTTATTGTTTGTCCAATAAATCTGGGGTTTGGGATTAAATTCCGTACGAACTAGGATGCCTACTTCATGGAATGGTGAGAGGCCTCCAATTCAAAAATTCAAGGTTTGTGTTGACCAATCTCATGGGAAATCTCCATAGGGAAACATTCTTTATGTATCCCAGATTTCTCCAACACATTATCAAGTGTGAGCTGGACCAGAGTCGACTTGTCTGTGCTGCCACTCCCACTGTCCCTCAAATGAGGTCAACCATCTTCACGACTTTGAAGAAGGTATCCACCAACTTTACTGGAAGGTACACTCCTCTGCGTCCAGGTATGACAGAGCAAATAGCTCCTGGTGACATCCCTGTTCACCCCACAGGTGATGAACCCACACCAGCAACTGCCCCCACACTACCAACTCTACCTTCTCACCCCATCACCATCACTTACCAAAGACACCCCAAACCAACCCTTGTTCAATCTACTCTGATTGAACAAGCTCCTCATGTTCAATCCAAAAGGACTAGAGTGGAACATTGGGCTCCCACTTAGTCTGAGGTCTCACCATCCTTCACCATTGACCTTAATATGGGTTTTGAGTCTTCTTAGTCTCAAACCTTGAGCCCATTACCTAAGTTGAAAGCCCTCAAGGTGAGTATCTATACTCCTTTGAGCAGCCACAAAGGGACAGCCCCACCAAAGGCTCAATGCCTATAGACATTGATCAAGGTCCGGGTCGTTAGGTTAACCTCTTTATCCTTCACTGACCTTCTTTTCAAAACTAATAAAGAGACTACATCTCTTCATGGCAATAAAGTTGATCTACAACACTCTCTCAAAGATCAATAGAGCCTAGAGAGACCTCTTATCTTTAGCCCCCATCATTAAACCTTTATTGAGGTGAGTCCCACTGATGTGGAGGGGACTCATGCAGATTCAGCTGCCACTACAGAAGATGCCTCAATGGACCTTCTAGATAGTGGTAACATTTCTATTGAATCTACGGCAACAATGCCTTTTGATGACTCTAAAAGAGACATCATAAAGCAAGGGAAACAAGGGTTCCAAGAAACCACATCTGGTGGTGAGGTTGAACATACTAGGTATGTTACCTCATCTCCTCGTGATTCTTCAAAAGAAGATGAAGGAAGACTGCAACTCAATATACAAGACCTGCTTTCTAAGTCTCAAACCTTGAATCCAGGTTAGGACTTTAGAGGATAGGTCTGCCACTCAGCAACTTGAGATTGACAATCTCAAGGCTCAACTACCTGAGAAACAAATTAATAGATCTGTTAGGCATGTACCCATTCAAGTCTCCTTGACCTCTTCCTCTATCTCATCTAGCTCTCAAGATGATGCTACCAAAAAGGGGGAGAATGTTTAGAGAGAAACACCTGAGGAACCACTGAGCCAAACTTCAACTTCCAAATATTCAGCTCCCAATGCAACTATTTCTGAGCCATCCTAAGTTGTACTGCAAATTGACCCAAAGATGATCAGAGATCTCTATAGACTCTTCTCCAAGTTTCTGTTGAGATCCTTTCTATATCAGCCTAGCCCTGATGCGGCTATGATGTACTTTGGAGCTGAAGAGCTTTAGAGGTTAAGTGCACCTTCTACCAATGTTGAAGAAGTTGGTCAACCTAAGGTCTAATTAGAACCTGTGATTCAATTCGAAGGGGAAATAAGGACCGATGGCCCAGTAACCAAAACAGTTGGGATAGAAGCTGCGCTCCCTCAATCTTCCAAGCTGAAGTCAGAGCCTCGGAAGAACAAGCTGAGTCTTCCAAAGCTGAAATGGAAGCTGCAGAAGGACTGTTCTCATTGTCCGAGGATCTAATCATCACATATGCAATTCTAGAGCTAGCATTTGAGGTTAATAGTGAGGACTTTCTCAATCAACCTCTAGCTCAGACACCTTCACTACCTCTCTCACAATCTGAATTCTCTCTCCAAGAACCACCAAAGTCAAAAACTTCAAAAGATGATAAAGGAAAGAAGAAAATGACTGCGGAAGAGCATCAGGAGGAGGAAAGGATTGGAAAGCTTAAAAGAAAAGACAGACTTCCAACTGGGAAACTGTTAGCTGCCAGTTCCAAAGCAGCGGCAGCCAACCAGGAGGCAATCAACAATAAGAAGAGGGTAGAGATCATTGATCAGCTCATCAGCTTGGAGCTGCCAATGAAGACAAACTGCTGCGACCATTAGAGGAGTTAGTAGAGCTGGAAAAGGCAACCAGGCTGTAGAATGAACAACATAAGGAAGCAACACGGTTTTCCGTAGATGAAGAAAGAGAAAGAGAAAAGAGGGAAGCTAACATGCAGCTCCGGAGGGAAAGGATAGCTTTCCTAACCTCCATAGGTTTCTCTCTTCATGAACTATCTCCACACAATGATGAGATGATCCTGTGGCTCTTTATCAAATAGCAGGATCAACTGGAGAAAGAGAGAAGGAGAACTGCAAGAGAGAAGTTGAAAGAGAAGAAGAAGAAGAAGAATGAAGAAGAAGCTAGGGTCACTACGACCAAGAACATAGGTAAGAAATCTTGGATGAAAGACTATATCTGGTCTCAAGGCTTCTCTGGTAGGCAGGTGGGACCCATGTCTGAAAAGACACTCCAACGAATTGTTAGTGAAATCAAGGCTGATATTTGTTTGAGAAAAAGGAAAATAGAAGGGTACATGGGATGATCTTCAAGCCAACCACTCAACCCCAACCTGAACCAATTCCTTCTCCATTCACCATCAAAATTGAACCCTACACACCTGAACCTACACCTCTATCCATACCCACTTCCTCACCTTAACCACCTAAACTACCCATCCTCCAACCCAAAACACTCTCAAGAACCACTACACCACAACCAACCCAACAACCTTCCAAACCATCCCCTCAGCCTTCCAAACATCTCTCCCTAGAGGAATTCAAGGAAATCATGACAAAGCTCTCAAACTGCATAACCATGAGTGACATCTCTTGTGAAGAAGACTCTGTCAAACTGACTTATGTTGATGGATCTACATGTTCCTTCACAAGAGATCAATTTCCTGATTTGCCCAGAGGATCACTGGACCATGCTTCTAGACTTCTTGGTCTTAACTCTGACTCCTTAAACAATAAAGAGAAGAAACTAATAAGAAAGCTGGTGACTCTGCTGGACACAAAGAAAAGGGACAAGATTCCTAGTCAACCTCTTGTTCTTAAAAAGAAAATCATCCACTGGAGGTTCAATGAATTCTCTCACAACTTTGTTGTGAAAGAGAGAGTGGAGAAAGTAAAAGGCTGAATATCTCCTCTCTACTACACTCTAGCAGATTTAACATTGCTAAGTTAGCAGAGAAACCATTCTCCAATCCCTCCAACTCAGAAACTGCTGCTCATATCAGAAGTCATCTTAGCAGCCTTCATCTTGCTGAGCTTACCACAAAGGCAAGGATTGAAGAGGAGTTAAAACTGAGAGAGAAGGAAGACAAGGAAAGGTCAACCACCAAAAGCATAGCTTTTCTACACATGGTGGAAGGCCCTAAATTGGAACCCATAGTTAGATGGGAGTATGGCTCTCATCAACTAACTCTTTACAGGGACCCAACAGAGGGTGCGTATCATTCAGGGTGACAGACTGGAGTTCCTGTCAACTAATAATCTTTACAAGCTTCTCAGCACTAATTCAGGGAAGAACAAAGAAACAAATAAATATCTAATTCCTTGGTGCTGAAAGCTTTGAGGAGTAGGAATAAGTGAAGTTTTGGTAGCATCAGCCTAGGGGGAGTTTTTTGGATCAAGAAGAAAGCTGGTGCAACCAAAATCAAATCACTTAGACAAATTTTGGTTCAACTTACAAAGGACTTTCGAAGCTAAGTATGGGACTTCCAAAAAAAATATAGTTCTTCCAAAAATAATATAAAAATTTTACTTCCGAAGACAAACTCTACTTCCGAAGAAAAAATGCTCACTTCCGAAGATCAAATCTTAGAAGAAAAGATCATAAGTGAACTTCCAAAGTATTAAGAATAGAAGAAGTCCATCAAGCCTCAGAAGAAGTAGCCTCTTCCGAAGTATAAGTGGTTTTGAGAAGTACTTGTTCTTCCGAAGCTATTTAACCGTCGAAAGACACTGCTATGAACAAGTGGAGATAAGTATGGTTTCTGACACTCCGCTGCAGACCTCTGATACTGCATGGTATTTTCCCAAAAGGCCATGTAGTTGACCATACTTTATTCCACTGTTCACCTTTTTATATTAGTACAAGTTACCAACTTTAGTTGGTGACAAAAGGTAAGTCGTGAACATGTTATGACTACCATATCTTAGATGAGACTTTATCTAAGATACCTTAAACTATAGCTTTGTAGCATTTGCCTTAGTTAGAGGATTCCAACCGGTATCAAAGTATATCCGGTTGTAGGTAGTATTATATATAGTTTCTCATTGTAACTCAGAACGTTATGCTTGTAAGAATCTTGTAATACTTTGAGTTGAGAAACAATATATGCAAGTACCTTGAAAATTATCTTTGTGTTCTTTTTTACTTATTATATTACTATCAACTTTTAGAATAGAGTCTGCTTCATCTGATCTGAGTGTAACATAAGTGAGTTTGAAAAAAAAAAACAAGTGTCAAGTGACAAAATGATCATGCAATCAATCTATCATGTTTAAAACTTTTTGATACTATAATAGTAAATGTGTATTTTCAAAATTTTGGTGTATTTTTTTTGTTGAACCAATATGTATTTTGTAAGGTACAATAACTAATGCATAAATGTACAAGTCATCATGAAAAATCTATTTACTTGGTGTTTTAAATTTCAGCTTAGAAAAAAATATAATAAACTTTTGTAAAATTACTATAAGATTAACAAAAATTAGAAACTCGTGTCGGATGTAAAATGATGTCCCGCCACATTACGCGGGCACCCTTCTAGTAATTAAAGAAAATGAAAAAAATTCACCAAAAAAATTAAACCTTTTTGTCCCAATTTTAGTCACAATTTTAGTCACTTAGAGCATTCACATCCCATACTCTATATATTTGTAAGTGAATTCCATATATTATATGAAATACATGTAAGTGAATGAGCGACAAATGTTACTGTATATCTCAATGTTTGTTATGACACTATTCAATTCTTATAAAATTTTTTTGGTTTTTGAAAATGTTTGTGATTAAATAAAAGAGAAAATGTAATAATAAACGTAAAAAATAATATTTAATTAAAAAAATATAAATAAGCAATAATTACTTTAAATTTAATTATAAGGATATGAATAAGAAATGTGATGTGTATGCTCTCTTAAATGTAATAATGCTATAAGTATTGGGATAAGGAACATTAAATGGTTAAAGTATTTTTTAGACATGTGTAATGGGGCGTTAAACTCATACATAACGCCACATAATACCCCCATCTTCATTACGATGGGGCTTTATGTTTAATGGGGCATTATAAGTATAATGTTACAAATCACCAAATCTATAATGATAAAGGGGTGTTATATGGACATCAACCATTACTTATGTTTTAACAAAAAAAAATAATGGTAATTTGACGCTGATGTAAAAGAAAATACCCCTTAATGGGTATTAACCATTACTCATGATCTTAATGATTGTTGACTTCGAATTAATAATAATTAAGTGAAGAAAAAACTTATATTTAAAAAAAAGACCGATCAAATTTTCCTAAAAAGAAGACAATTTTTAATTTAACTTTTTTTAAACTAATACAATTCGTACAATACTAGGTTTCACAAAGAAAATACAATTCAAATTTTATAGAAACAAAATTTGAATTGTAGGTTTAAAAAAAGTTCGAACAGTGGGTAAAAAGAATTTCCAATTTGTATTCTTAATTATTAATTCCAAGTAATCAGATTTTAGCACGACGAAAAATTTTACAAAAAATCACATAACACTTAAACCTGTTAAACATGTGAAAACTATAGGATTATCACATTCCTTAGAAGTTCAATGACTAAGTCTTTATTCAATTTATTTTTAAGTTTTAATTGATTTTATTTTTTGCTTCCGTTCTATTTTTAAGGTTATATTTTTACTTCTTTATATTTTTTATGATTTTTCTTAATTTTTAAAAATTTGAGAGAAAATAGCACAATTGGTCCTATGATTTGATCATATTGCAAATTTATTCTCCAAATCATTAAAAACTAAAAGACACTAATTAATGGTGGGGACTAAATAAGCAAACAATTTTTAAATATTTGGACTAAATTTGTAACTTTTAAATTTTGAAAACCAAACTTGTTATGTAGTCAAGCCATAAGAAACTATTTTTGCAATCTCTATATACAATAAGCTAGACTAAAGACCTGTGTAATACAGAGTTTAATCATTAAAAATGGCTTTTAGTTAAAAAGGTTCATAAGTCATAATATTATTGTTATACTTTGTCTATCGATTTTTATGTTTAATTTTTTAAAATAATTTATATATAATATTAGTAGTTTTTCTTTATTAATGCTTATAAGTCTACATAATGTATAATATGAAATTAATTTAACTTATAAATTAAAGCTTTAGGTAACAATCAGATTACATTGAAAATCAGAACATCTATAAACATCTGAAAACTTCTTTGTACACAAAATTTGATGTTCTGTTTATAATTTATCATCATTATCCAATATTAATAATTTTAGTTTGTCTACTTGTAACTCGAGATAATATAACATACAGATTAAATCGGTTTCAGGGACTAAACATACAATTATTATACAAAAGTTTGGACAATCTTTGTGATTTTTAAGTTTGGGTGCAGAACCTGCAATTTGTTTAAAACGCATGGACCATTTATTAATTTTCTCTTTTTGTGGACAAAAACATAAATATATTTAATGCTTACATCAATTAAAACTAAATCAAAGTTTCATGCTTTTATAAACAAAAGCATAAATAAGTCAAATTAATATTAAAAAACCAAAATACTAAAGTTAATATTGAGATCAAAATCAAAATCAAAATCAAATCCTTAAATCGTACGGACCACCACTATTGTTGCAATCGAAATTTGTATATATGAATATTGAATTGAGACTTTGCAGAATTGCTTTAGTGATTTAAAACTTGGAGTGTGACTGGTATTAAATAAATCAATGAAGGCGTAAAATGATCGATGAGTTGAACTTGAAACATAACGTGATTTAAGGTAAATCGAAACCATGATATGCTTGTAAATTGAAAACGATATGAAATGGCTCATTTTTCCATTTGAAAATCGATATCATGATTTGGAAAATCAAACTCCTGAATTGATTATTTAAGACCATTGATTTGATAATATATAAAATTGTTTCGGAATAGAAGATACATATGGCGTTTCTTCTCCTTTGCATAGGATGAGTGTATTATTTTACCCTTTAATTACTTGTTTGATTAAGAAAGAATACAATATATTTCAATTGACAATTTTAGTGTAATACAAACTATAAAAATTTATTATATTATCTGTTTATTGGGATAGAGTCAATTTGTTCTTGGGTGGGAAAAACAGTGAACTATAACTTGCAATCTTTTTCAGGGTTTTATTTTGAAACCATCACAATATCCTTTGTAATGAGTTTTTTTCAAAGTAGGATTAGTTGTTGGACCAAAAGAACCAATGAGCCGGATCAGAAAAACCTTTAAGTCCCACAGACGTCACAACAACTACTGAAGACCACAACAGCTGATTACAAAGTCTGAACACAAGTACTGAAGACAAAGTCTGAAGACAAAAGTGCTGAAGACAAAGTCTGAAGACACAAGTGCTGAAGACAAAGTCTGAAGACACAAGTGCTGAAGACAAAGTCTGAAGACACAAGTGCTGAAGACAAAGTCTGAAGACACAAGTGCTGAAGACAAAGTCTGAAGACACAAGTGCTGAAGACAAAGTATCAGACGTTGTCACAACAGCTGAAGAGGTCTTCTTCAGTAGTTGTGATGGTTTACCTTTCAGTAGTTTTCTTTGTTTCAGTATTTGTAAAACAACTGAAGAGTATGTTCTTCAGTTGTTATTGTTTTAGTAGTTTCTTTTCAGTAGTTGTAATAATAAGTTAACACTTAGCATTTTTGTAAGAAGATGTCAGCTGTTTGACATCTTCAGTAGTTGTGTTAACTATCAGTAGTTTGTGATAAATTATGTTAGATGTCACTATCAAGTGACATCAGCAGACGTCACATCTCTTATATAAGAGGTGTCGACCTAATTGTAATTGTGACATTCCGTTACCACGAAAGCGAATATTGAACGAGATATATCTGCAGAATTCTCCCTATCTATAACCGTTTTGTTCTTACATTGAATATCTTTTTGTTCTTGTGATTGGCTAATTCATTGTTAGAATTCCGCTGCTATACTCTCTAATCAATCAAACGTAGATCACTGATCCTAACAAGTGGTATCAGAGCTGGTTAATCATTGATTGATCTAACAATTGATCATTGAAACTGCTAATTGATATCTATGTTTGATTGAATTAGCATATTTGCGAGAACTGGTTATAGATTATTGAATTTCTGACGCTTTCGTTCATTTATTTTGAGATCTCTCTTGGTTCAATTGGTTGTTGTGTTTTTGTTCTAAATCTGTTATAGCTTAATTGAATTTGATTGAATCTGAGATGACTACTCCTTCTAATGATCCTCACAATACTGGTTCCTCAACCAAGCCCCCGATGCTGGTTAGGACCGAGTATAACATATGGCAGTGAAGAATGCTTCATCGCCTGTCTGTTAACAGTTCAGGTTGTTGGACATCTGTGATACATGGACACATAAGCCTATGGTGAACAATCTGGAAACCAATCAAATGGTTCCGAAGAAGAAGGAACAATACTCTGATGAAGATCGGAAACTGTTTGAGATTGATGCTAAAGCCCATGGAATTCTGGCCATGGCACTGCCTAATGAAATCTATTCAGGGCTTATGCATCATGAAACTGCTCATGATCTCTGGAATGCCCTGAAGGAACAATTCGGTGGCACAGATGAGTCTTAGCAAACAACAGAGAAATCCTTGCCCAACAATATGAGACATTCTCTCAAAAAGGTGAGACACTGACTCAACAGTTTGAGCGTTTTTCCTGCTTGATCTCTGAGCTGAAAATGGTGAAACAGGAATACACCAATAGCCAGATGAATAACAGGTTCCTCAGATCACTGCCTGAGAGATGGGACACATACACTATTGTCCTACGCTCCAGTGCAAATCTGGATAGCCTATCTCTCACCCAACTTCATGGGAAACTGCTTACATTCGAAAGAGAGATAGAGCAGAAGAGGAAACTGTCCTCATCAGGAAAGCTCACTGATGACTTTGTACCAGGGAATACTGCCTTGGTTGGTCATGAGTCAGAATATGCTGCATCTGAAAGCAATTATGATAAGCATATTGATTTCTCTTCAAATAGTTCTGATCATGCATTTGTTGGTATTGAGAGTCATTCTGGCAGTAATAGTGGCAATCTATGCTTCATCATGGATGATTTGAAAGGAATAGCTGATGATGATCTAGAAGAGATGGATATTCTGAGCCAAATGGCATTGATTAATATCAGATCTCAGAAGTTCTATAAGAGAACTGGCAGGAAATTTCCTGGACTCTCTGGCAAAACCAAAGTTGGTTTTGACAAGAGTAAGTTGAGGTGTCACAAATGCCAAAGGCTGGGACACTTTGCAAGAGACTGTAGATCAACTGGATCTAACTCTTCTGCACCCTTATGACTTTTCCTAGTACTAGTCCACAAAGCAGAGGGCAACATCCTACTGGTTCTGGTCATCATTCACATCCTAGGTCTCCTGCATACTTTGTCCCCCAGGGTCCAATGTCATATCCTTACCCCTGCTATTATATGCCTCAACCAAATCCTGTTCAAGCTCCAATTGCACAACAACCACAAGCATTGCCTGAACCACAACCTTCCCAATCTCATCAACAAACTCAACCTCAACAACACAGCTTCTTCACCCCAGGAGTTGTTGACTGGAGCAGTTTACCAGATGATTTGTCTGGTCATGAATAACTGTTCACTGGTGCTGGTCAACATGATGGTGACAGTCCTTTCGGAAATCTAGCTCTTATGGCTTTGGATTCTGCTGATACTTCATCCACTAATGCCTCTACACCAAAGGTATCACAGGTATCCTCTAAGGCAATAGCCAAATTATGTTCTGAAACATGTATAGCAGCATTTGCATCTATTAGAGAAGCAAATGTAGCTTTGATTAACAAGAACATTGAGCTAGAACAAACAATTTCCAAAAGAAAAGCTGAATTTGAGTCTGTGCTTAATGAAAAGAATGATGAGATTTACAAACTTAAATGCCAAATCACAGATTATAAGGCTAGGGAAGAGGTACTTCTAGAGAAGTACAAGATCTCAAGAAACCCTTGCAGTCACCCAAGTAGAGTGTGATCGATGGGTACAATCATGCAAAGGTTTTGAAATGTTTCTTAGTAAGCAATCTGCTTCCAACGTGAAGTTTGGCATTGGTTACAATCACACTACTTCACCTACATATTTTACTCCCAGAGCAGAGGTAGAATCTGATGGTGAGAGCATTAACCAATCCATTTCATCATGTGATCTATTTTCTGATACAGCACCATCAGAAGTAGAAGTCAGCACTAGCCCTCTCAGAACCTATCAGCTGATGTTGATGGTTCCACTGCTGACACTCACATGATCAAAGAGTTGATCAACTCAGGAGTTAATTCTGAAAGTCCTGAAAGGACTGAGAGCAAGATTTAACACCTGAAGTTCAAACTCCAACTACTGTTAGTACTGAAAAGAAGAAAATTGTCAGTAGAAAGAGTTTGAAGACTACTAAAGAGGAAGTCAAGAAAGAAACAATGCTTTCAAAGCACTGAAGAGCAAGTCTTCAGTAGTTTCATCCTCTTTAGTTGATGATCAACATAAGATGAAGAAGAAACCATGTGAAGTATGTGGTTTGTTAATCATCTTACAGATGATTGCTGGTACAAAAGAGGATCCAAACTCAAACATAAAGAGGAAATTAAGAGAAAATGGTTAAAATGAAAACTGAGTTTGAGACCACATTTGTATCAGCAACATCAAATCCTGTAACCCTTAAGTCCAAAAGAATCCAAAAAGGAAGGGGTTAAACATGTAACAGCTGAGATTGCTCAAAAGAAGAAGGTGCAACATAGGAACTTATCAAACTCCAATGGCAATGTGTCTGATGAGCTGAAAGCTTTATCACCAAATCAGACACAGCTGGTTATGATGGTTCAACATCTATTGGGAAGAGTTAACCAATTAGATATTCCTATGTTGAAACCATAGAAAAGGAGGTCCAAGCCAAAGGATTCCTCTTCTTCACCATCTTCTTCCTCTCAGGCTGTTGTTTTCATCAAACCTGTTAGTTTACCATCTGTTGATGAGAACAGGCCCAAAACCAAAAAGGTTTGGGTCTCCAAAACTAACTGATTGTCTATAATTTCAGGGTTCTTCAACATGCCAAAGTAGCATCTGGTATGTAGACAGTGGGGGATCTATGCACATGACTGTGAACAGCTCTCTTCTTCTGCATTGATTGATAAGGTGTTGGATGACACACTCTCCAGTGCCAACAGGACAGGAAGAGTGTATGCCTTAGATCTTTCCAAGAAAATAGATCTCAGAGGCAATCCTTGCCTATTTTCCAAAGCCTCTTCTCAAGAATCTAAACTGTGGCACAAAAGGCTGGGTCATGTTAATTTCAACAATATGAATGAGCTGATCCACAATAGTTTAGTCAGAGGCTTACCAATAAAGGAGTTCCACTGTGATGAAACCTGCACTGCTTGTTTAAAAGGAAAATAGCACAAAGTCTCATTCCCTCCTATTGAAGAGCCTAAGTCCACTACCTGCTTGAAATTACTACATAGGGATCTATTTGGTCCTGTGAGAGTGATGAGCATGGCAAAGAAGAAATACTGTCTGGTAATTGTGGATGATTACTCCAGATTTGTATGGACTTTCTTTCTACATTCAAAGGATGAGGTTGCTCAGAAGATATTCACTTTGTGTTGTATGTTGAGAAGTAGTATTCCCTTCCAGTCAAGTGTATTAGGAGTGACAATGGAACTGAATTCAGAAACCATACACTTGATGACTTCTATCTTTCAAGGGAATCAAAAGGCAGTTTAGCATACCACGGACTCCAGAACAAAATGAGTAGTGGAGAGGAAGAACAGACCCTAATTGAAGCTGCAAGGTCCATGCTGGCTGACTCTGGTTTGCCACTGACCTTTTGGGCTGAAGCTGTTAACACAGCTTGCTATGTGCAGAATAGAGCCTTAGTAAATCAGAGGTTGATGAAGACTCCATATGAAGTTCTCATCACTTGGATCCTCTAATTTCATTTTTCAAAGCATTTAGGTGTCCTGTTTTATTCTCAACACAAAGGATCAACTCCAAAAATTTGATCCTAAGGTGGATGCAGGGTATTTTGTTGGTTATTCATCTACTTGCAAGGCATACAGAGTCTTCAACTGCAAACAAAGATAGTTAAAGAGACTTTGCATGTGAAGTTTAATGAATCTCGTATGGACAAGATTCCCAAAACCCTGTGGAGTTGTTTGATTGGACATACTGCAATATGTTCCTTATCAACCTCCAGCTGTTGCAGATCATGTGGATAAATCTTCTTCTGCATGTTCTTCCACCTGGTGGTATTATGATGATGATGACAATATCAATACTCACCTATTCAAGTTTAGTGACCAACTGCCTGTGTCTGCTAAATTTGATGTTCCTGTAGCTTCAGCAGTTCCATCCACAACAAATGCTGATGAGATCTCTGATTCCTCTACATCTTTTGGGTTACCATCTAATTCTTGGTTTCAAGAGTCTGCATCAACATCTGCTGCTGCTGAAGGTCCTACAAACACTTGCACAGATCTCATTGTTTATCAAGAACTGAAGAATCACCCATGTCTCAGATTATTGGTGATATCAATGCTGGGGTGTTTCAACAAGAAGTCAATTTTCTAACTTCTGCTTCTATGCTCTCTTCATCAGTCAGCTAGAGCCAAAGAACTACCATGTTGCTTTGAGAGACAATGGATGGGTTGAAGCCATGCAGCTTGAGCTACTTCAGTTCAAGAAACAGCAAGTGTGGGAACTGGTTCCTCTTCCCCCAGGTAAGTGTGCAATAGGCACTAAATGGGTGTTTAGGAATAAAACTGATGAAAATGGGCTTATTGTTTAGAACAAGGCTAGATTGGTTGTACAGGGGTTTTCACAAGAAGAAGTATTGACTATGATGAACCTTTGCCCCTGTAGCCAGACTAGAGGCAATCAGATTGTTTTTAGCCTATGCTGCATTCCACATCTTAAAGTTTTTCAAATGGAGTCAAAAGTGCATTTCTATATGGTAAAATAAGGAAGAAGTTTATGTGTGTCAACCACCAGGTTTTGAGGATAATAAACATCCTGAATGGTGTATAAACTTGATAAGGCTCTTTATGGTTGAAACAAGCTCCTAGAGCCTGGTATGAGACACTTTCCACTTTTCTTCTTAAGAATAATTTCACTAGAGGCTCCATTGATAAAACTTTGTTTACTAAGAAGGTGGATCAGCATAAGCTACTTGTTCAGATTTATGTTTTTTGCATCCTCTGATCCCCAGTTGTGTGATGATTTTACAACATTAATGAAAAAGAGGTTTGAAATGAGTGCAATGGGAGAATTACAGTTCTTTCTAGGCTTGCAAATTAAACAAAAGGCTGATGGAACCTTTATTCATCAGTCAAAATATACAAAAGATCTTTTGAATAATTTGATTTACAAAACTGTAAGCCCTGTTCTACTCCCATGTGCAACACCACACAACTGGATGCAGATCAGAAAGGTAAAGCTGTTGATGAAACACTTTACAGATGTATGATTGGGTCCTTGATGTATTTAACAGCTTCTAGACCAGATATTATGTTTGCTACATGTGTTTGTGCTAGATTTCAGGCTGTTCCTAAAATCTCATTTGATTGCAGTCAAGAGAATCTTTAGATATTTGTAAGGTACACAATCTCTAGGTTTATGGTATTCCACTGGACACTCTTGCAAATTAGTTGCTTTTTCAGATAGTGACTATGCAGGGTGCAAGTTAACTAGAAAGTCAACTTCTGGTGGTTGTCAATTCCTAGGCAACTGTTTGATTTCTTGGCAGAGTAAGAAACAACATCTGTTGCTACATCAACTGCTGAAGCCGAGTACATTGCTGCTGCAAGTTGCACTTCTCAGGTACTCTGGCTTTAGAACCAACTTCTGGATTATGGCATTACAGACACTAAGACTCCATTATTAATGGATAGTGCTTCGTATTGTCAAAAATCCAGTCCAGCACTCTAGGACCAAACATATAGAAATCAGACATCACTTTATTCAGGATTGTTTTGAAAAAGGTCTGATTGATCCTAAGTTTGTGCCTTGCTGATGAGCTTGCAGATATTTTTACTAAGCCTTTGGATAGTTCTACTTTCCAAAACCTTGTGTTAAGGCTTGGTATGCTGCAGCTAGAATAAGTGACAACTACTGTTGATTTTAGTAAAAAGTACTGGTGATCATTGGTAACCATGTCACATATAAACTGATGGGTTCTTTCACCTTCAGTAGTTTTTATAACTACTGACGGCTAAATGCCTCACAAGTACTGAAGTACTTTATCTGTTCTAAACCACTGATGTAGTTACAACTACTGAAATCAGTACAAACAGATAAGTACTGACATCCTATGAAACACCTGAAAAGCAGATGCAAAGTCTGATGAGTAAGTGTTGAGGACAGTATGAAACAGCTGAAAGGCTATGAATTGACGAAAACTACTGAAGAGAACTTTCTCTTCAGTTGTTTCTACAACTGCTGTTTCATCCTAAACAACTAATGACAAAACCATGTCTTCAGTAGTTTCACAACTACTGATGCCTAATACCAAGTCATCAGCTGTTTTCAACAACTGATGACAAAGCCATGTCTTCAGTAGTTTCACAACTACTGAAGACTAACACCAAGTCTTCAGCTATTTACAACTGCTGACAAAACCAATGTCTTCAGTAGTTTCCCAACTACTGATGACTGATACCAAGTCTTCAGTTGTTTCATCATCTGAAGTCAAAACCATGGTCTTCAGTAGTATTCTAACTGTTGATGCCTAAAGCCACGACTTCAGCTGTTTCAACGTCTGAAAGGGTAATACCATGTCAACAGTCGTTTAAAACTACTGATGACTAACACCAAACCCTTCAGTCGTTTTCTAACCCGTATCCTATAAATATCCGACCTAATCCTTTAGATCCTCATCTTCTTCAAACCTAACGTTCATCTCTCCAAAACTTCTCTCTCATAAATGGCGTCCATGCAGCTCAAACCGCGACACAACTGTGTAGCTTACCTCACCAAATCGCCATTCTGGGCTAAGTTCGATAATGCTATTGATCTTATGGTCCAGTCACCCTACAAAAAGGCCTTTCTTCTCAATCCAATCCTTCATGCCGAACCCCTTAACCAGTTTTGGATGAACGTCACACTCACCACTGGGGAGAACAACATAGCGTCTCTCTGGTCGGTCATCAACATCCACGAAGTGGTCATCACTCCCGATATACTTCGTCAAACCCTACACCTGGATGATGCCACTTCTCCTGCTGGATATCCAAAGGCACAACTGATTTATCCTTTGCCCACCATGGATATCAGGGAAACCTTAGTGCCTCCACCATACTGAAGAAACATTTCCATGATGCTGAACGTCTCATATTTCACATGGTAAATGTCTGTTTGGCTCCTAAGACTTCCTCTTGGGATCAAATGTCTACAAGGTGGCAGCAAGTAATGTACTCCATCCTTGAGCAACAACCTTTAAATTTTTCGGAAATACTATTTTCAGAGCTCAAGGATATGGCTCAAAAACAACTGCTAACCGTTGGATATTATATCCTTGGTTCATAATGGCCATAATTGCAAACCAGCTTCAAACTGAGGGACTTGTTGGCCTGGGAGTCCCTGCTATGGCTGTATTGCCTGAAGTATACTCCCGGCACAACTCTAACCAATCACTCAAAATGGCTGCCAAGCTGCGCAAACCCACGCAGCTGGAACCCACAGCCACCACCTCCAAATCAAAAGTCCCCACCAAACCCACTCAAAACAAAACCAAAAAGGCTACTCAGGGAAATGAGTCCCCTGAGGATGCCCCTGCAACACAAACGCAGGCTATATCCACTGGTTATAACCCCCTAGTGGATATAAGGACTCTCCCAGCCACAGCCGCTCAGGATTCCTCTCAAAAGGAGCCTGCAGCAACCTCAGAAGGGGTACCCACCAATCTGGGATCTTCCTCATTTGAGGAGATTGCCATTGAAGAGCACCATCCTCCCCAGGTGCAGACTGCTTTTACCCCATCTCCCCATGTAACCGCCCCCAAAGTCCTACATTACTTGTTGCACAAGTGCTGACTCAGTTGCACTCCTCACCCCCTCCCCAGATACCAATTACTACTGGGAACACTTCTACCATTGAGGGGGAGGACCAAAGTGCAGCTGAGAATCCACAGCGTAGGGGTTACATGTTCCTTCTCCTAGTGTAGCAATGGAGATTGGAACTTCTGGTGAGGCTGCCACTTCTCCTGCGTCAGCATATGATCAGGTTGTAGTTGGTACCATTACTAAGACCTTACCAGAGGCAACTGCTGATGACGGACAAAGTCCTAGGCAGGAAGTCCCCAGTTCTAAGACAAAGGGGCACATGCTACAACTAAGCTACACTCAGTGCATGTTCATCCTGATCCTATCAGGAGGTCAGGTGATTCAGTATCTACTGATGATGACCTGGGCTTCTTTTACGATGTAATCGCCCAAAACACCATCCTGGAAGAGGAGGTGAGCAGACTCAAAGAGCTGCTTGCCAAACCTTCTAAGGAACAAAGACCATCTGCCTTTACCACCTCACAGATGGCACCTTCATCTGAAGGTCTCCCAATCACTGAGCCACTCCCAACAACTAAGCCGCCTGCCTCTGCTTCTGGCACTATTTCTCAGGAACAGAACCCTCCTGAGCAAATAGTTGCTATCCTTCAAAATTCCCTCCCTCTCATCACACCCATAATCACTGACATCATGATCAAAGCCATTGATGAGAGGCTTTTCTCAGTAATACACCCATTGATAGAGGAGGTTGTGGGCAAACAACTTTCTGGCAATCAACCCCTTGCAACCAATGCAACCAAAAAGGGGGAGATTAAGTCAGTGAAAGGAAAAAGAAAGAGGAGTACAAAGGAGAAAGAAACAGAAGGAGAGTAGTGGAAAAGGAGTTAGAGTTGAATATGGAGACCGATAAAGAGAAGGAAAAAGAAAAGCCTTGGAGCTACTGATAAAAGAGGCTGATGCCGAACACAGCAGATCAATGGACAACATCATTGATCAGCTGTTTAGGCAAGGCCATGACACCGATAAACTTGACTCTGAGATTCGACGATTAGAGATTGAAGAAATCCAGAATAGATGGGCAAGTTATGAAGTGTTAGAAAGAGAAAGGCTCGAGATCATGATTAGATTTATTGCAAAATATCTGGGAAGATCAATGATCGAAATCAAAGCTTGGTCCAGGGACAGTATCTTGGCAATCACCACCAAGATCTGTTCATCTGAAGATATACTAAGGGACTTGTTATTGAAGCTTTGAATGAAGCAGGAGCAGGAGCAGGACTGGCTAGCCAAATACTCAAAAGCAACACTCACCTCCAAAATGCTAACTCAGCCTGTCAACATTCCCTCTCCAAAACAACCACAACCACAACCCACAAAACCAACTCCCTTACCATCTAAACCAACAGCCTATGATGCACCTTAGAAGAAGAAGAGAAGGGTGTTGAGGCTAGAAGAAGAAGAAGAAGAGGATGATGTGGAAGAAGATAGGATGCCTCTGTCTGCAGTCCTAACATTGGCTAAAGCCAAACCCATGCCCATCACTCCCACCTCACAGATGGAAGCTGTGAGAGTAAAGATTGAAGAAGAACAGCAGCAAAAGCTTCATGATGATGAAATGCTGAAAAGCATTGACAAAACTTATGCTGCTTCGTCATCAATTATTAGTATGAAGAAAGAAGCTCTGAGGTTGTACACCCTTGCCAACACATTTCAATATCAGAAGGAAAAGGTGAGAGTATGGCCTGATCCTAGGGTGGCTCACAGGATTGTAAAGAAAGACATTCCTTCGAGATACAAGAGCCAAGTCAAAAGGATCGTAGATGAAGAGATCACAGTGGTCCTTGTAGTATCACCCTGGGAGATTGTAGAAGACTTCAAGAAGGCCTATGAGACTAAACAACCACCCCAAAAGATGTTAGAGAACAGAATTATTAAAAAGGGGTTAGTCTATAAGAGGCTTGAGAACTTCAAACAAAATGAGCTCAGTCTGTTACTTGAAGGGACTCATCCTGATGAGTTTGCATACCGACAGATTACAACAGTTGAGCTCAAAAATGGTAAACAGGCCAAGTACATCTCAGAGCTGTATGGGCGAGAAGGATTGTTTGATGGTGAAGCCGAGAACCTGACCATGGAAGAACAAATCATGTTTCTCAGAGCATACACCAGAGAATCCTACAGGCTTATACATGGGAAGTGAGTCTCATGGATGGGGGAACATCTCAGTGTCTAATTCCCCAATACAGAGCTCCCATCCATACATTGCCAACCAAATCTTCAAAGACTCATTTCCAGGCCAGTGCTTATATTGGTCATCTTCTCACTGATCAAGAAGGAAAAAGACCAACCATTCTGCCAATAATAAGTGGGACCTCAATAAAGTTAAGGTTTTGGCTGCATTGGTTCAGGGGGAGTTTGTTGGACCAAAAGAACCAATGAGCCGGATCAGAAAAACCTTAAGTCCCACAGATGTCACAACAACTACTGAAGACCACAACAGCTGAAGACAACAGCTGATTACAAAGTCTGAACACAAGTACTGAAAACAAGTCTGAAGACACAAGTGCTGAAGACAAAGTCTGAGACACAAGTGCTGAAGACAAAGTCTGAAGACACAAGTGCTGAAGATAAAGTCTCAAGACACAAGTGCTGAAGACAAAGTCTGAAGACACAAGTGCTGAAGACAAAGTATCAGACGTTGTCACAACAGCTGAAGAGGTCTTCTTCAGTAGTTGTGATGGTTTACCTTTCAGTAGTTTTCTTTGTTTCAGTATTTGTAAAACAACTGAAAAGTATGTTCTTCAGTTGTTATTGTTTCAGTAGTTTCTTTTCAGTAGTTGTAATAATAAGTTAACACTTAGCATTTTTGTAAGAAGATGTCAGCTGTTTGACATCTTCAGTAGTTGTGTTAACTATCAGTAGTTTGTGATAAATTTTGTTAGATGTCACTATCAAGTGACATCAACAGACGTCACATCTCTTATATAAGAGGTGTCGACCTAATTGTAATTGTGACATTCCGTTACCACGAAAGCGAATATTGAATGAAATATATCTACAGAATTCTCCCTATCTATAACCGTTTTTGTTCTTACATTGAATATCTTTCTGTTCTTGTGATTTGACTAATTCATTGTTAGAATTCCGCTGCTATACTCTCTAATCAATCAAACGTAGATCACTGATCCTAACATTAGTAGACTATTAATTTAACAAAATGAATGTTTTAAAAAATATTTACCAAAATGGTTTTTTACTAAAAAGTAAATATTCTTATTCACAATATAGTTGGATAAAGTTATTCTTTTTTTACTAATGTTATTTAAATAAAATTAAAAGTATAAAGTTTCAATAAAATAAAAACCAATTTAGCATCTCTCGTGATTTTGAAAAATGTTTTATAGTTGTTTTTATGAAGGTTTTTTTCCAATAACGTTTTCTCATAAAAAATATTAATATTTTTTCATTAGTATTTTTTAACATTTATTTATAAAATACGTATTCTTATAAAGAATTTTATAAAACTAAATGATTTATTTAACTTTTTTGAAATAATGATATTATATTAGATAATTGTTTTAAACATAAATTTATATAGTATACATAAAAGATATAAATAAACATCATATATATACAATGTTGTTTCTCTATGCGAGCTGGCTTAATCTCGACATATGAAGCTTGGGCTTAAAACTATTTATTAAATGAGTCGTAAAATGAGTTTGAGCTTGTTTAAGCTAAGCTTAGTAGAGTTTTTTAGGGAGTTGCTCTCAAGTGGCTCACGAGACGATGTGACTCGTTTCTCCTTTAATTGTTGTTAAAAGTCTATTAGCAATATACTGCCATCAGTAATTGAGGATTGTATTATAATTAATAAAATAAAATAAAAATAAACAATTAACTTTTATTGTTTCGTCATGATATTTATATAAAATATTTTTAAAGAACATTTTTTTATTAAAAATAGTTTTTCTTATTATATCTTTTAAACTACTTAAAAACATTTTCAAAATACAGATTTTTAATAAGAATAAAAAACCCAAATGTGCTTACTTTTGTGTGAAATTGAAAAAAAATTATAGTAAAAAAACCTCAACTTTTTTATGTAAAAATACGATTTAAAAATAAATCTGATTGAATTAAAATAAACCAAAATGTTTTTAAAAAAACTTTCTGTTCTTAACTACGACATATGAACCAAGTGGTTTTATAATTTTATTAACCTTTATACTTGACTATTTTTAAAAAAAAATTATTTTAAAGTGAAATAAGTTTATTCAATAACATTATGTTGAGAGAAAAAAACACTTCCTTAAACACCTATTATTGTAAATTAATATTCTATATACACTATTTAAGGAAAATAACTCACTTTGTAGTTATAGTAATAGCTAAATTTATTCAAATTAATTATGACTAATAATAAGAATAAATACATTTTTAGGCAGGAAACTGAAATAATTGAGGCCTAAAAATACGACACGTGGCATTAAAGATATTGTTTTATTATTAAGTACAGATGAAACGATGTTTAGCCATGTGTCATGACTTTAAGCAATATATCGCCACATGTCACATATTTAGCAAACAAATGCCACGTGTCTTTTATTAGCAATATGATTTCAACAAACAATTATCACGTGGCTGATTTAAATATAGATTTTATAGTAATTACTATATGTGTAAAAAAGAATGAGGATGAACAGTAAACCAAGGCTATTTTGGTAATTTTGGTACTTCTTCTAAAACCTGACAACCATGCCCTTTCTCTCTTCTTTCAACTTGCTCTTCTACAACCTCAGCTCACCACCAGCAATTATACTGCTCTCTTCCCCGCCCATTGCCACTGTCACTACCTGTACCGCCACCGCTCGTACCGCCACCGCCTGTACTGCCACCGCTGCACCACTGCAACCTGCACGTTCGCAACCATCAGGGGAGCGAGGGGGTTCTCGGTTATGTTACGATGGAGTTGGAAATTTGAGGGTGGTGTCTGTCACCATGCAGGCGGTTACGATGGTGATGTTCAGTTTGCCTGCCTTTAACACAGTCGCTGATACCGCTGATTGATGTTATGTTTTGTCACCAGCGGTTATGGTGACCGTTGGCTCCCTTTTGTTGTTGATGATGGCGGTCGCCGGTAGAGATGGTGTCGGCGTCGGTTGTCACCCTACCTCCCTTTTTAGGTTAAGGTCGGACCAGTGACTATAGGGATGGTGGTGGTACGACCACCTCTGTTGTCTTTTCCTCTCACCATTTGTTGGTCACTGTTGTGTCGACGTCGGGTGTCATGCTACCTCCTGTTTTAGATTGAGGTGGGGCGGCAGATGGCGACGGCGGTGATGGTGGTGGTGTGTTATTACGAACACCTCTGTTGTCTTTCCCCCCCTACGATTTGTAGAGAGAGATATTGAGGGCAAATCTCAATTGTCCTTGGCCACTGGTTTTGGTGGGTTTGGCCGCCGGTATCAGCCATCGCTAAACCTACTTGCTAGGGTTTTGGTGGGTAACAGTCGTGTGATAGGGTTTTCGTCTCGGCTACCTGTTTTCAGTATGGTAACCCTCCTATACCTCAGTGGCGTTTCTCTAATTCGGCATGTAAGACAATCAGCCACCGGTTAGAGCGATGAAGGCTCCGATTGGACCCGTGTGTTGTTGCCATGCTTTTTTTTAACATATTTGTGAGCTATGTTTTCTTTCTGGGGTATACTCTAGAATAAATTATGACTATGGCTGTCTATTGTTGATTAATTGCTCGATGACAATGGTCCTGGCACATGTCGGAATCCGAGAGATTAAAGCTACAAATGCTGAAACTCTTGGGTTTTTCATGGGTTTCATGATTTTTTATGCATGACTTTTATATCATTGATGAATTTAGATCACCATTGATCACCTAATTTAATTGGATTTGTTTGAGACTATGATGCTAAGGAAGTCCAGGTCTTCGTTATTTAGGCGTGACATTCTTCTTGGGTGCAGCCACAACGAGGTCTCCTTCTGAGTCTCCATGAAGCCTAACTAACTGTCGTTGGTGGTCTGTGTGGTGTTGCTATTATGTTGATCGCGTTAATTAGTTTGTATGTATTTTTATTCTTATGCGGGTAATGTTAGCTTTATTTTTGTTTCACATGTATGATGAAATTATGGAGTTGGTGTTTGTTGTGTTGGCGTAGTAAACGGTCATTTTCAGTCACAATAAACCGTCAATTTGACCCATAAAACACGTTAAAACAGATCTAATCCCCCCACGAAGCGGCGGATGGAATACAACTCGTTTCAATTAGTAGTCAATTTTATCAATAAATTAATAATCTCATTATTACTTTCTATTTATACTATACTAAATACTTTTCATTTACACTATACTAACTAAAATTAACCATCAATTTCGTCAATCATATCCTAAAATATATCCTCTCAAAATTAAAAATCAAATATCAGATGATCTAAAATATACATTGTTTCAAAATATCATATTTTTAAATTTACAAATTAAAAATTTAAATTTAACGTTGCTAAAATTAACTCAAAAATATTATAGCTCTACATAATTTTCCTAAATAATCACCTTATATTATTGACAAGTTTTATACATTTTGTTATACATATAAAGATTTACATTCTCAATAAAATAAATCTAAAACTAATTTCTTTGTTCTATACTATTATAATTTTGATGTTCTATAATGAGAATATTTCATTATGGCATACAATTTAATAAAAGTTTCTAGGTATTATTTATATTTTACATTGTCTTTTTTGATATTATATGTAGGTCAGACTTTAAAATATATTATTGAAAATCATTCCTTATCATATTGCTGATGTGGTTTAGTTTTAAGCTATAATTTTCCACATAACACTTTCTTAGCAAACAATTACCACGTGTTGTCTTCTCAGCAATATTACAAGACCGTTAAAGGGTATGCACTTACAACACAACAACACAATGAGGAGAGTTGCTAAGAATACTTAACGAATCAAATAGTGAAACTAGTTAATCTCTGGTAATGATACTAAGAACACAAGTAAATATGAGACAAAACAAGATAACAAAACACACAAGGAATTGGTTTTCAAGATTACAGTATATTGCTTTCTCAAGTTCTATTACAAGTGTTACAAAGCATAATAGAAATTTACAAGTACTTGAGATACATATACTTCATCCTACAGCCGGCCATACTTTAAAGGCTAGCCGGATACAATTGACTAGACACAAACAAAATCAATTGTAGAGTCAAAAGGTAGATTGCCTTTTGACTAGTGACTATGACATGCCATTACTCACATCCTAATATATTACAAAAAGGATAAAGTACATGAAGTAGAAAGTTATAGACTCAAGACCTCAATGTATAGTTACCAAAAGCATGGACCTTTTCACCAACTTATGTGAGTTGGTGACTTTACAGAGTTGCAGCGAAAAGGGGTCTAGCTTTATGGAAAAGTACATCAGATAAAGCATGTGTTCAAAAGTCTTGGGAAGAAATCTGTCTTCAAGTGTTGGCTTTGTAAGAATTTGTCTTTGAAGCTTCGGAAGACTTCATCTTTGGCTTTGAAAGATATTGGTATTGGCTTCGGAAGATATTGGTCTTGGCTTCGGAAGATTTCACACTCAGAATATTTCTGTTGCTGGTGTGAAATTTCGAAGCATTCTTCTTCAGAGTGCATGCATATAGGAGACTTTAAGTGTTTGAGTTACATCAACCTTTACATTTAATCCTTACAAACTCCCTCTAGGCTGATGCTACTAAGACACTTTGAAGACTTTAGATATTAACAGTCCTTATTATGATGATGACCATCCCTTTCTTCATGAGATGATTAGGATCACTCAGACTTTCAAAGTGTCTTCTCATCTCAAAGAGATCATGCAGAGGCAGATTGAACATGTCTTGCCATGTGTAGACATTCTCAATGCCTTGATCTCTGATGACATGCCAGCTTTCTAGATTTGTGGTGTGTAACCAGGACAGGATGGGTCTTCCTGATGCTAGAGGAGCTATTTGAATGGGAGATGATGCAGCATCCTCTGGTTGCACATCCTCAGGATGTTTTGACTCATCTTGAGGTTTTGAAATGGATGCTTCTTCCTTCTTTTTCTTTGACTTTGGTTTTGAAGCCATCCATTTTCTTTTTTTTTTGTTCCTTTTAAGTAAGAAGACTGGCCTGCAGCACCTGATTGATCTTCTTTGTCTTTCTTAGTTGGGTCTTCCTCCCTCACAGGTTCAGAAGGAGAGGGAGTTTGACCTTGCTGTGGATTAGAAGATGAAGCTTGCTGAGTCTCAGCAGGAGGTTCAGGTTATGTTGTCTCAGGTTGTTCAACCTTAACCTCCACTTCAGGTGGAGCTTGACTTGGAGGGGAGTGTAAATCTATTAGCTCTCCACTCTTGATCTTTTGTTTGATACCTTGATATGCTCATCCATAGTGGAAAAAGATAGGGCCAAGTCTCCTTCCAAAAAATCCATACAGCTTCAAGAAGCTCATCATCCTCTGCCTATGTCCAGACTTCTTCATACTTTTCTGGATGATGGCTCTTAACTTTTGGTGATCTTTCTTTCCTTGACTATCTCAAGTTCAAGTTGTTTGAGGTATTTAAACTTAATATAGTCATAGGATAAGGGAAGAAGTGCAGTAGCCTGATAGAGGCTTGTGGCACTCAAGTAGTTGATTATTTTGATCCTATCTTCTTCTTTGTCTACCTGAGATTCTTGTTGAACCACATCCTCTTTTACAGGACTTTCTTGAACTAGGGAGAGAGTAGGCACATGCTTGTACAATCTTTTCTTTTTTCTTTCTTCTTTGATTTGAATAAGTAGCTTTGCATCTTCTACCTCCTTTCTCTCCTTTGACACTTCCATGTCAACCAGTTCATTCAATTCATCTAAGGGGAAAGAAATGATATTATCAATGACATAGTTCCTTGTTTGCAAGTAGTTGATCCTGACTGCCCTCAAATCATCATCTTGAGTGTTTGGCCTGGGGGCAGTCCTGATAGCAGTTTCCATGAGTCTTGTAGACCTAATAGAGGAACTTTCTCTCCTTAGCTTCCATTTCCTCTCTTTCCTCCTTCTCAATGTCCTCAGAAGTCATTTTTCTTTTCCCTTTGTCACTCACAGACCTTTGTGACTCAAGATGAAGAGAGATTTGGCCTTCCTTGCTTAGTGTAGCTTCCAAGCTCTGGCCAGAGAGAGGTTGAGATGCACCTTCACCAGCAAGTGTCTCAAAAAGGGTATGAATCTCTGTAGCAGTTGATGATGAGACAAAGTTCTTAGGTTCTACCACTGGGCCTTCAGTCAAGGTTTCCCCTATGAAGCTAATCTTAGGGTCTGCCTCAATATTCAGTTAACCGATGGCATTGCCTGATTACCTTAGTCTCCTTCTGAAGATGAACTCTGTAATGATCCTGTCTTGGATTCTTTGAGCCAGCTTGTAAGCTTATCTTGATTGGATTTGGTTGACAAGTGGCATGCTGACTAGATCGAGACTTTAATAGAAGTTCAAGGTTTGAAAATTGAAGACCTCTTGCTGTCCTTGAACTCTAATAATGATGAGGGCTCTTCTACTTTCATCATACCTCCACCCAATAATGTGATTTGAAGTTGGTGGATATGACATTGCCCTTGGTATTCCTTCCTCAAACAGACTCTGAATGTAGTAGTCTATGGAGTCCACATCAATATGAACTTGAGGAAGTTGCTGAGTATGAATAATTGCAAGTGAGGATGGTGAGTCCTTAATGTCCATACATAGGTGAGATAGGATTAGGTCAATCACCCTCATAGGTTCTTATGTTCCTAGTTGAGCTCCTCTTAAAGGTCTCTCAGCAAGTTGTTCCTAAGATAAGAGATCTCAAGTTGTTGATCGTTGACCTTGGTTTGCAAGTTAGTAACTTGAGATTCAACATGAATGACCTTGGAGACTAAAGGTGCATGTTTGTGACAGTTTTTGCACCTTTAGTCTCAAATTTCCCTCATCTTCATCAGAAGAATCATTGGCGGATGAGATGATTTGATCAAAGTCTTCCCTCTCACTACCAGCTTCAGGTTCTTGGCTGCTGGATTTCCTCTGCTCACTGGCAGCCTTCGTTGAGGTGTCAATGGGCTGAGTTTCCATGGTTGAGGTCTTAATGATGGAATCACTTGCACAAATGAGAGCCTCTTCCATATGGACATCCTGAACAAGTTCAGAAGTATCCACCTCAGTGATAGGTGACTGACGTGGGCTAGATATAGGAGACTCAAGAGCACTCATCTCTCTTTGAGTAGTGGAAAAGAAGAGAGAATCATGGTAATCACTGAAATCTAAATCTTTATGAGTATAGAAGTCAAGATTAGGAATGGGTTGGTTTAAATCTAAAGGCTGGGGATGGTAGTTGTCCCCTGAAGGTTGTTCACTTGAGTGTTGAGACTCAGAGTGAAGGCTTAAGGCAGTTGGGCTGGTGAGCTCATCAGGCTGAGCATGAGGAACTTCAGCGCTAATGTTTGAAGTAGCAGGAGTGGTTTGCTCCACAGGGGAAGTGGGAGCTCCAGTATCCACTTCCTCTTGAATGGGTGAGTATATAGGGGCCTACTCAGACTGAATAGTCTGAGTAGGGGTTCATTTTGTGTTTTATTTGGTAGGTGAGGGTGATTTTGTTAGATTCTTTATGCCCAAGACACATAGAACATTGATGTGGTTAGTACGTTATGACCCAAGTCGGGTTATGACCCAAGTCGGGTTATGACCCAAGTCGGGTCATACCCCATAACAAGCTTAGCAAGCACCAATTAATATTTAATTGATGATACTATCATGCAATTAAATAATTACACCAATTTAGAAAATGGGTTTTCTAAATAAGTTACATATGATATGGAACAACTTATAGGGATATTTTATTCATGGGTATTATTTGTAATGTTATTTAAATTTGTTGAATAACATCAAGTAATAAAATTGTGCATGGGTTATATAATTAAAAGGTTAATTACATAACTTATATTAGTGACTAGTTAGGATAAAATTGTAAATAAAGTTGAGGGGGAAACCCCAATTTGAATACCATTTTTGACCGCCCCTTAGGAGGGGATGGTTCATTTGTTTTTTTCTTGGAACAAGACTTAATTAACTAGCAAGACATTCCACCTCTTTTCTCTCTCACACATGCAATAGACCAAAAGAACAAGTTTCTTTCTTCTTTTTCAAGAAACTCACGGCTGGAAGGTGACTTTCAACAGCTTCTTCTTTGGTTTTTGGTGTATAAATCCTAGCAAGAAGGGTCTTTGCTTGATGCTTGTGGGTATGGAAGCTGAGGACACCTCTCCTTGGTGTTTTGGTCATTTTCAAGAACCTCATTCTCTCATCAAAATCACATTTTTTAGCAGCACTACAAAGGTAGTTTGTATGTGTTGTTTTGGTTGTTATTTCTTCTTGATAGCTAGTTCATACACATATATATGCTCCTATGTTCTTCGGTTTGTTGATATTAAGTTACGTGCCTTAATTTTCAGTTTACAAAACATAATATTAAGGTTTGTTTCTGCTGCATTTTCTTGTTTAAATAGTTAAACAACTATGTTAATGGTCTAACAAACCCAATAGATTTGTGGCTGTGGAGGTGGTTGAGATGTAAAAGGTGTGGGTTCAACACTAGCTGGTGCTGCTAGGTTGTCAACTTGAGCAATGAGCTCTTACATTTTTGGGACAAGGGCTATTTCTACCCTAGAGAAGCCAACAATGGGCTTTCTCAAGATTTTAAAGATGTCGAGCTTCATCTGTCCCAATTTAAGAATATTACCTGTTTCCCTTAACTGTGAGCCCAGTTCACAGTTAAGAATGTATTGAACATATCTAGGAAACATGTAGTATTCAAAGGAGTCCAAGTTTGCAAGAAATTTTGTATAAACAAACTGAGAGTACCTGAACTTGACTCCTTGAACCATCCCATGAAAAATGAAGGAGAGATCTTTAGGAATCTAGTCCCATCCTCCATGCTTGTTTGACAAGCTGTGGATAGCCACATGGAGCAGGAATTTCCATTGGGATGAGACCTTTCCTTTCTAGAAGGTTTTTACAGAGAAATCTCTCTCATAGCCCATCTGCTCAAATGAGTGGTTGATAGCTTCTTTGGGGAAGTACACCTCACCTTCTTCATCATCCATCTAAAGATGCATATTGATGATGGCCAGAGTGATGAAGACTGCTCTCCCCTGCACTGTGGCAGACAATTATAACTGTATCTTGGCAGGTCTTCCAAAATTTCAGCAGATGATCCTCATATAGAGTAGGATCAATGGTAAGGGAGGTGAAGTAGTTGGATATAGTCAGGAAACGACAAACCTCTGAGAAATGTGGATCTTTCTTAGAGTGTAACAGAGCAACTTGGTTGTGTTGCCTGTGTAACTGCATGGAGAAATTTGGTTCATTTCTATAGTTAAGGTTAGCCATTATGAGAAAGCTTAAGAATGAAGAGAATTGAACAAGGTAGTTTCATAGAGAAATTGGGGTTTAGGTTTGGAGAAAAGATGAAGATGATAAAAAGAGGGGAAACCGTAGGGTTTATGTGTGAAAAGGATTTAAGACAAAGTTAATGAAAGAGGATAAAATTTGAATTCTGAATGTCGATCTCACCTCTGAAAAAGTAGTTTGCTTTTGCTCAAAAGTAGTTTTCTTGGATGTCAAAAAGCTTCAAAGGTAAATTGTCTTCGGAGGTTTTAATGAAAAAGATTCCGAAGCCAATTGACTTCGGAAGAATTTCCTAAGAGTTGTGAAAAATTTTCTTCGGAAGAGAATTAAAACTTGGATGCTTTGTTCAGAAGAGCAAAGCTTCCAAGAGTTAATTTGCTTTGGAAGAAAATGGTCCCTGAAAACATATAAGTGCCTGAGACAAGTGTTAAGCTTCGAAAGATATTTCAGAAATTTCTTCCAAAGGGAAATTGCTTAGACAGTTACTTGTTTTGAAAGCAAGAGTTTCTTCTGAAGGATCAAAATTTTCAGAATTCTAAGGAAATTCTTCAAAGAGTTTTTATCCAAAGAAAACAAGAGCTTATGTAGGTGATAAACTAGACAACTTAGGACACAGATTTTAAGAAACAATAAGAATTAGTTTTAAGAAAAACTGACTCAAAGTTTATCATCCTAATAGTTGATATAAGATATTTAAATCTCTGTTCATCAAAAGCCTTTGTAAATAGATCAGCATATTGTTCATTAGTGTGAACTTTGACTTGTTTAATTAATCCGTTTTCAAAATTATCTCTAATTAAATGATACCTGATATTGATGTGCTTTGTCCTTGAGTGCTGCATTGATTATCTATGATAGAGATAGCACTATTGTTATCTATGTGAATAGGATTCTTCTTGAAGTTTAATCCATAGTCAAGCATCTGATTCTGAATCCAGAGCACTTGAGCACAGCAGCTTGCAGCAGTAATGTATTCAGCTTCAGTAGTTGATGTAGAGACACAATATTGTTTCTTGCATTGCCATGAGACAACCCTTCCACCAAGAAACTGACATCCCCCAGATGTAGATTTTGCAGTCATGTTGTAACCACCATAATCACTATCTATATAAGCATACAGATTGAAGTCAAAATTCTTAGGATACTAGAGACCAAATGTTGAAGCACCTTTAAGGTATCTTAGAATTCTTTTGATAGTGATAAGGTGAGAAATCTTAGGGTTGGCTTGATATCTTACACAAATACATGTAGCAAACATGATATTAGGCCTGCTAGCTGTAAGATACATAAGAGACCTAATCATATCCCTATAAAGGTGTTCATCTACACACTCCCCCTCAAGATCAGGCCCAAGAGAGTGGTTTCTAGCTATGGGTGTCTTAGCAATCTTACAATCAGTCATATTGAATATTTTGTGTATGTCTTGAACATACTTTGACTAACTAATAAAGATGCCATCTTTAACTTGCTTCAGTTGAATTCCCAGAAAGAAATTGAGTTCTCCCATGGCACTCATTTCAAATCTGTCCTTCATCAGCCTCTCAAAGTCTTTGTAGAGCTTTGGATTAGTTGAACTAAAGATGATGTCATCTACATACATTTGAACTAGCATTATGTCATTTCCCTGTCCTTTGATGAAGAGAGTTCCATTTATAGTACCCATTCTGTATCCATGCTTGCAGAGATACTGAGACAGAGTCTCATACCACTTTCTGGGTGCCTTATGCAGCCCATAAAGAGCGTTGTGAAGCTTGTGGACATAATCAAGTTAATCAGGATCTGCAAACCAGGTGGTTGTTTGACATACACCTCTTCATCAATCACCCCATACAGAAGACCACACTTGACATCAAGTTGATAGACCTTGAAGTTCTTGGATGCAGTAAATGCCAATAATATCCTAACAGCTTCCAGTCTTGCTACAAGAGCAAAGACATCAGTGTAGTCAATCCTTCTTCTTGTGTGTATCCTTGAACAACTAGTCTAGCTTTGTTTTTGTTGACAATGCCTCTATCATCTTTCTTATTCCTAAACACCTATTTGGTTCCTATAGTAGTCTTCCCATGAGGAAGAGGACAAAGGTTCCAACCTTTCTGCCTTTTGAATTGAAGCAGCTCCTTTTGCATAGCTTCAACCCAACTTCCATCCTTTAGAGCCTCATCAATTTTATTTGGCTCTATCTGGGACAAGAAACAAAAATGAAGACAAACATTTGCTTCATGGGTTTGTCCTCTTGTTCTTGCCCCTGTGTCAACATCTCCAATGATGTTTGTTGTGGGGTGAGACTTATGGATCCTTAGCTAAGGGATCATAGCAAGTTCCTGAGAGAGAACTAAATTAGAGAAATTTAGATATGGAATTGAAGTTTCTTCAACCACATGAGCACACTTATCAAGAGAAACTTGATCCAATGAGTGTGTGACATCAATGATGTTGTCATCTATGGAGTGGTTATCAGCATCAAGAAAGTCTTGATCACTGTCACCACTACCATCATTTTCTTCTACATTTGAAGTGTCTTTATCTGGTTATGGAGCCTCTGAGCTAGAATTTGAAGGCATTCAAGATGTATCAGCTGAATTTGTCATTGTGGTGCTGATAAAGACTTCCTTTGCAGAAGTAGTTACAACTAGAGCTGAAGATGTGTAGCTTGAAGGTCTTCTAAGCTCAAATCTCGGGTCAGGATCACCTGTAGGTAAGATTTCTACAGATCCTAAAACAATCTCACAAGATTTGTTGAAACAGTTGGTAACTGAATCAAGACCAAATTGCCAATCAGGACCAGAACGAGCCACACAGAGTGTGTGTTCATTAAAAGTCACATTGGCTGACTCCTCAACAATTCTAGTTCTGAGATTGTATACTCTATAAGCCTTAGCTTGGGAAGAGTATCCAATGAAGTGTCCATCATCTGATTTTTCAACAAATTTGGCAATTTGATCTTTGTTATTCAGATGGTGCAAGGACATCCAAATGACCTAAGAAAACCAATGAAAGGTTTCCTCTTGTGCCAAAGTTTATAAGGAGTCATACCACAAGTCTTAACCACTAAAACTCTGTTTTACACATAGCAGGTAATGTTGACTACCTCTGTCCAGAAGGTGAGTCTCTTGCAAATCCATCTTGTACATGTTCCCTTTCTAAGGACTCTAAACAGAATACGCTCATGAGGAATGACCACCCCGGGTTTGAGAACAATGCACTCATGCTCAGTAAAGAGCATGTTATGACTCTGATCACAAAATTGGGATATACTCAAGCTCTATGACAAAGTTTACCTTTTCAATGCTGAGCTTACCATTTGTGACCTTGCCCCTTCCAGATATGTAACCACCTTCATCTCCTCCAAAAGCAACTGGTCCTCCATCAATTATTTCAAATTTCTGGAGTAGTGACCTATTGCCTGTCATGTGCCTGGAACAGCCACTATCATTGATCCAGACATTTTTGTTTGTCATGAGTTGTTCATGTACAAAGAAAATGATTAGTTACATTTCGAAACCCAAGCCTTAATGGTCTTGGGCTCACTAAAAGAAACAGAAGGTAATGCAACAGTAATAGATCCTATAGTTGTGCTTTGAGGATCTTGAGCTATTGTTGATGGACAACATTCAGTCACTTGGTCTTTCTTTGACTTACACACCACCTTTGGAAGTTTGGACTTGACCTTCAACATTTCCAAAGATTTTGAGACTTTGGAAGTTTTGATGACTGAACCTTCGGAAGAGTCTGCAAACACTACAGCATACTTCAGTGCTTTGGAAGTACTCCTTGCTTCTGAGACCAAATTTTCTTCTAAAGCAATTTTCCATTTGCCTTCTTCTTTGTTTTGGAACTTCCGAAGGAAACAGACTTTCCTGCTGAAGCTGACATTTTCTTAAAACTCTTGGAAGTCTTTTTCCTAGTCATGTGAAGAGTAGCTTTTGGATTGTATGGACAATCCTTAGCAAGATGAGAAGTACTTTCACACATGATACATTCCATTTTCTTCTTCCCAAGAGCCTTCTGATGAGAACAAGACTGATATTGATCACATCCCTTCTCCACCTTCATCTTTGCAGATGCTGAGATAGTCCTTTTGGGCTGAGAACTGTTCTTGGAGTTGGATGGTCCAGGCTGTGTAGCAATGGTACACAACAGATCAGCCTTCTTCTTGGTGCTGAGATGATTTGAACATGAACCAAACTCTTTGAAGAAGAGTTTAGGTTCACCACTTCAAATCCTGCAGAGATAAAAAAAGTTTTCTGCCTAGAATCAAAAGTAGCCTTGATCTCTTGAGCCTTCCTAGCTTTTCTCTTGCTCTTTCTGATCAAGTTCTTCCTTATAGACTTGGTCATCACAGTCTTCTTCTTCTCCTTAGAAGGATAGTGACCATTTTTAGAATCCTCCTCTTCACTCATCTCAGAGGAATTATTTACTATCACTTCTTCATCCTTTTCACTCAAGGGGTCTATTAGAGCTATGTCATTAGATTCCAGTCCCTACTTGTTTTGATAACACACCTTGTTGTGCAGGGATGAAGATATCATGTTCTTGAAGGTCTCTTGTTAAAGAACACACTTTCTTGCCCTGGCTCACTTGATCACAAGCTCAGCCTGGCACTCAGTCAGTTTAGTTATGAGATCCTTGATTTGAGTCCTATAATTGATGTGCTCCTGTTTTAGAACTAAAATGGGTTTCTCTAACGGCTCTATCTTTAGTTTATAATCACTTTCAATCTTTCTAAAATCAGCTTTTAAGATCTTTAAGGACTCAAAATCAGATCTCATTTCTAAGTGGTAGGACCTGTATCTGTTAACTTTAGCAATGCATTCAGGAGTACCGAGATGTTCCAATATCTTGGCTTCATCATGATCTGCCATCAGTGCTTGGTTCGGAGAAGCATCTTCGACCTGAAAGCTCCAGCCAAATCCCCCTTTTTCAATAACAACTGTAACTTGTTGCTTTGGCTTCTCATTCTGGGTGGCTTTGTCAATGTAGTTTGGTCTGGATTGTGCTTGGCCACCAGTTGTGCTTTGTGACATCCGGTAAATTTCCGTTACCAAACTCCGTTAGTCCTGTTAAGTCTTGCATACACGTGTCGTAAACACACACTAGTTATCGTTTCACGTTGGTGACCTAATAATAATTAATAATGTTAAAGTAATGATAATCTAATTGATTATGTGATTATTGTGCTATGTTTATGTGTTTGCATGTTTTAAATGTTAATTTGAAAATTAATCGCGTAACGTGGAAACGTGCCTATTTATTCGTATGCCTTGTGTTTTTATAAAGATAAAATATATAATGATTTTCATTAGTTTATATCTTTATATTATTAAGTTAAAAACACTTTACAAAGAGTTTAAAGCCTAGTTTTTATAAAATACCAAAACACAAGGGCTTAAAGGGTAAATATGGAAAATAAAATTAACAAAACACTCCTAACCCTAGCCCCACCCCAATTGGTCGCAACCATCACCCTCTCCCCCTCCCAACTTCGAATTCGAACAAGAACAAGCATCAAAGCATCGGTTTTGCTCGTTTCAAGGCATACAACACGTAGGAATCGTCAATTGCAAGTTAACACATGTATAAAGGTTAGATTCTTACAAGTTTTCGTGGGTTTTTCATGGTGGCCGAACCCTAATTCGTGAATGATGGTTCATGGTCTCAAAATTGATGTTGTTTGATGATGTTAATATGTTAGTTGGATTGAATACATGTTGTTTAACGTTGATTATGTATGATGTTCTAGATTCGCATGACTTGTATGATATTTGGTTGTATGATGATCCAAGTGATACACCTGGTTAATATAGCATACATATGATCTATTTGAATGTTAACCATGTATGATATATGTGTATGATTGCTTGAATGGTTTACAACACATAAAGTCACCAACGGGTCAAACGGGTCAACTGGGTCAAACGTGTCTGTCTTTCTGAAAGCTTGAGTCCTTGGTTGTAGTGTACTTAGGGTTTCACATGTTCTCTATTTACACGTACTCACGTACTTATATGATCTAGGTAACCTCTGAAGTTTGTCTGTCCATTCTGTCTGTCAAGTAAACTCTAAGTGTCTATCACGCATATCAGGTGATTTCATGCCCCACTCTTTATTTAATCTCTTTTGGGGGAGATAGCATACTGGTAAACACAAACGCTTTATATATTCAAGTTGTGTATAATATTAATATAGTGTTGATATCACATGGAAAAGTCCTCACACTTTCGAATTGTTAATATTGAATAGCGGGGAAATTTGGGTAGTACTACTGGGTCTGACGAGCCCCACCTGTGTGACTCGAGGTCAATCGGGTGCAAGTTGTCCTATTGAACATTGTCACGACCTGTTAAATCGTGACAGGAGGCAACAACGTAACACAGTCGGCTTCAATTGCGAAATCACTATGAGTTAATATTTATTGTTAATGGACTAGCTATCCATTACAATGCACTACTTTTATATCTATTATTAAACTGTTTATGTTTGAATATCTCTTGAACTCACCAACCATTGTGTTGACATTTTAGTATGATATTCTCAGGCCATTAGCTTGTTTGCCATTAGGAGCACTATATGGTTTCACTTGCATTCTAAGACTCGGTCTTCAAGACATCTTTATTGTTTTAATGGTTAATGTTTACTCTTTTGGGTTGGCGCATGTTTTGCCATTGTATACACTTTTATTTCTTTGGGTTGTTTTATAAAACGCTTCCGCACTGTTTCAAGTTTATAATTTGGTTGATTTTATTTTTAATATTGGCATATAGAGTCGTTCTGAGTAACTATTGACTGTGATCCTGGTTTGTTCACACGCCTCACGGTAAAACTCCGCACGTGGATTTTGAGGGTGTGACAGATTGGTATTAGAGCCATTGGTTATAGGGAACTAGGTTGCATACACACTAAACTATAACCGCACACAGTTAATTAGTTACCTGTGCCTTATTCTCATCTACTATATACTCATTGGCATACACGTCACACACTCTGCAGCATGGCATCGTCATCGAGAGCTCCGGGTAAGCAGCCTAAATCACCTTCACGATCTGAATCCCCACCTCCCGCACCTGTACCTGACAATGGATTCGATTGGCCCCGACTAGCTTATCCTCGAGAGGAGATTGACTGGGATCAACCTTTTGCATTGATGAAGTGTGACCCTCCACGAGACTAGAGTTTCTATCCTAGATTCATTGATCATATTGTTTAGGAAGCGCGTATCTGTCCCGAGGCCCAGCACTAGGAACAATGCCGACCAACCAATGCCTTCACTCCCACAGACGGTGCATTCCAACGAGCAACTGATTGCTGCATGGTGGCTGCACTGGACTGAGCAGCATCGAGTTAGGCGGCTCACGGGTGATGTCTGTACAATGCAGCAAGAGGTGTACAAACTGAGACATCAACTGGATGAACTCGAGGAGCAACACGGGAAGACCCTAAACGGGTGTCACCATATGCAAGATGGTCTCATGGCACTCCGAGGGCGTGTGACTGCTCGTGAACAGCGGGACGCCATAGCCGATAATAGGATTGCTATTTCAGAAGCTTAATTAGCGGCACTTTAGATTGCTATAGCTCCTGCTCCTACAGCAGACCCTAAGGATGAGGATCCCGAGGAGGGACCCGAGGAGGAGGAACCGGTGGAGATGAGGATGACAGTGATGGGTCAGATGTTGTCGATTGACTTTCTTTATATGACTTAGACTATGTAGTGTTTTTTTCTTTTTGAAACCTATGTGGAAGGGTTGTTTCCCCACACGAACGACAAACTTAAATTTGACATTGATTAATACATTGTGACTCATTTACAATTTATTTACTTGGTTATTATTTTGTTATGAATGTTGTGGTTGTGATGATTCATTATTTCTTTTATTTACTGTTTACCGTGCTTCAATGAGATAAATGTGTTTGATGTTACTCATTATTGTATTTGTGAATGTAAAGTGAAAAGAATGGACGCCCGTGGACGTGGACGTGGACGTGGTCGTGGACGCGGACGTGGACGTGGCACGGAGAACAGGGCGGTGGTGCTATTAACATGACCCCCGCAGAATTGCTGCTCTAATTAATGAGCATGATAGAAGATAAATCTGATATCCTACATAACTGTATGGAATGTCTGATTAATGTGTGTGTGTTAAAACAGGACCACCAGTGTGTACCTACAAGTCCTTTATGGACTGTAAGCCACACACCTACAGTGGTACAGAGGGTGCTGTAGGGCTTGTACGATGGTTCGAGAAGACTGAGTCTGTCTTCTCTAAATGCAATTGTCCACCTGCAGATCAAGTGAAGTATGCCACCGGGACTTTGGAGGGTGCTGCTCTGTCTTGGTGGAACGCGCAAGTCCAGATGCTAGGACAAGCGATGGCGAATGGACTTCCATGGGATGAGTTCAAAACAATGATGACTGAGGAGTACTGTCCTCGCAATGAAGTGCAGAAGTTAGAGATGGAGTTCTGGCAATTGAAGATGCAGGGCTCGAAAATCGAGGCCTACACCACTAGAACCCATGAACTAGCAACTTTGTGCTCGGGAATGGTGAATGAGGTGCATAAAGGGTGGAGCATTACATACGGGGATTAGTACCCGAAATCCAAAGTATGGTAACTGCTTCCAATCCAACCACCATTCAGCAAGCCATCCAGCTAGCTCATAAGCTAACTGACCAAGCCGTGGAGCAAGGACGTCTACCCAAACGGGGCGCTGTGGCGAGCGTGCCCGACAACAAAAGAAGTGGGATAGTGCCAACAACACCAAATCATCATCATCTTCTAGCGGTCAACCTCAACCTCAACAGCAACAACAGCCAGTTCAGCAGCAACGGAGGTTCGACAATAACCGTAACTTCAACCAAACGGCTGCAAATAATAAGGACCCAGTGGTTATGGTGGTAGACATCCGAAGTGCACTCGGTGTAATTACCATCATGTGGGAAGGTGTGATAACTTCAAGTGTCAACGCTGTGGAAAAATTGGACACGCTGCTAAGGATTGTCGTGGTGAACTGGTAGGAGGCCACACAACCTCAGGAAACCCCCAAGGTTGTTTTGAATGTGGGAAAGAAGGGCATTACAGGCGAAACTGCCACAAACTAAGGAGAAATGGTAATGGCAAAACAACAACAACAACAATGGTAATAACAACAACGGTGGTAATGGTACTGGTAATGGCGGCAACAAAGATGGAGCCAAAGGGAGAGCCTTCGTCATTGGCTCAGGTGAGGCTCTAAATGATCCCACAAATGTTACTGGTAGGTTCTCTATTAATGGTTGTGCTACGGTACTATTCGATATTGGAGCCGATAGGAGTTTCGTGTCCTTAAAGTTTGTAGTCTTTTAAGTGATTACCCTCTGCCTTAGAATCTAAATACACTGTGGAATTAGCCGACGGTAAACAATCCATGTAACGCATATCCTTAAAGACTGTAAGATAGAACTTGCTGGTCATACTTTCGCTATAGATCTTATGCCTGTTACGCTGGGGAGTTTTGATGTTGTGATAGGCATGGATTGGCTCTCTAGCAAGCAAGCGGAAGTCATATGTCATGAGAAGATCATACGAATTCCTGTTGTGACAAAATCCTTACCGTCAGAGGTGATAGGAGTGGTGCTGTGATAGGCATCATCTCATACATGAAAGCTCAAAAGTTATTACGAAAGGGTCGTGTGGCTATTCTAGCACTTGTAACCGATAAGCAGGCAGAAGAAAGGAGAATGGAGGATATTCCCATAGTGCGTGATTTTAGAGGTGTTCCAGAGGATCTTCCTGGATTACCACCTCACCGCCAAGTGGAATTCCAGATTGAGTTGACTCTCGGCGCAGCTCCGATTGCTAGGGCATCTTATCGATTAGCACCAAACAAGCAACAAGAGTTGTCATCACAACTTCAGGAGCTTTTAGATAAGGGCTTTATTCGACCTAGCACATCACCTTGGGGAGCTCCTGTTCTTTTTGTTAAAAATAAGGATGGCACATTCCGGATGTGGATCAATTATAAAGAGTTAAACAAAGTAATAGTCAAGAACCGATACCCTTTACCTCGTATCGACGACTTGTTCGATCAGCTTCAAGGATCAAGCTATTATTCGAAGATTGACTTGAGATCTGGTTATCATCAACTTAGAGTTCGAGAAGAAGACATTCCCAAGACTGCGTTTTGTACTCGTTATGGTCATTATGAGTTCTTGGTCATGCCTTTTGGGTTGACTAATGCACCTGCTGTGTTCATGGACCTCATGAACCGTGTGTGCAAACCCTATCTCGATCAGTTTGTCATTGTGTTCATCTATGATATACGGATATATTATAGGACCAAGGAAGAGCATGAAGAGCACTTACGAATGATCTTAGAACTATTGAAAAATGAGCAGCTGTATGCCAAATTCTCAAAGTATGACTTTTGGATAAGAGAAGTGCAATTCCTAGGTCATATTGTTAGTGAAAGGGATACATGTTGATCCTGCCAAGATTGAGGCGATAAAGAATTGGACTACACCCAAAACGCCGAGCGAGATAACACAATTTCTGGATTAGCAGGATATTACCGATGATTCATAGAAGGATTTTCTAAGATCGCACAACCTCTCACGGCCTTGACTCATAAAGGAACGACATACAAATGGAGTGAGAACCAAGAATCAGCTTTTCATTGTTAAAACAAAAGCTCTGTACTGCCCTGATATTAGCACTGCCAGAGGGAAGGATGACTTCGTCGTGTATTGCGATGCATCCATTCAAGGATTGGGTTGTGTCTTTATGCAACGAGATATGGCAGCGAAATAGCCTACCCTCGAGACAACTAAAGGTTCATGAGAATACTATACCACCCATGACTTAGAATTGGGTGCAGTGGTTTTTGCCTAAAGATCTGGAGACATTACTTGTACGGTACCAAGTGCACTATCTACACCGATCACAAGAGTCTTCAACATATCTTCGAGCAAAAAAGTTGAATATGAGGCAACGACGTTGGGTAGAATTACTAAACGACTATGATTGCGCTATTAAGTATCATCCGGAAAGGCGAGCGTAGTTGCCGATGCCCTAAGCAGGAAGGAAACAGCTAAACCCCGACGGGTGCAAGCTTTACAGCTTACTATCAGTCCCCACAACTGCCAACAAGTTAAGGAGGCGCAGATAGAAGCTTTAAAAGCAGAAAATGTTGGTTTTGAGTCATTAAGGGGAATGGATAACAGCTGGTGGTGAAAGAGGATGGAATTTGGTATTTCATGGATAACTTTTTCGTGCTTGTTTATGGAAATCTGAGAGATTTAGTTATGAATGAGGCGCACAAATCTAAGTATTCTATACATCCTGGATCCGACAAGATGTATCATGACCTAAAGGCGCACCACTGGTGGCCTAACATGAAAGCGGATGTAGCTACGTATGTGAGCAAGTGTTTGACCTGCTCGAAAGTAAAAGTGGAATATCAAAAACCATCCGGACTGTTACAACAACCTGAGATACCAATATGGAAATGGGAACAGATCTCCATGGATTTTATTACTAAGTTACCCCGAACTAATACTGGTTGTGACACGATATGGGTTATTGTGGATCGATTGACAAAGTCTGCTCACTTCCTTGCAATTAAGGAAACGGATAAGATGGAGAAATTAACTCGACTGTACTATAAAGAGATCGTTTCAAGACACGGTGTATCAATCTCAATTATTTCCGACCGCGACGCTCGTTTCACGTCACATTTCTGGCAATCATTGCAGAAATCTTTGGGTACATGATTAGATATGAGTACTGCATATCACCCACAAACGGATGGCCAGAGTGAGCGTACCATATAGATGTTGGAGGATATGCTACGTGGTTGTGTGATTGACTTCGGGAATAACTGGAAAATTCACCTGCCATTGGTGGAGTTTTCTTATAACAACAGTTATCATACTAGCATACAGGCAGCACCTTTCAAGGCGCTGTATGGGAGAAAATGTCGATCACCAGTTTGCTGGGCAGAAATTGGTGATAGTCAGCTAACAGGTCCCGAGTTAATTCATTAGACAACCGAGAAGATTGTGCAGATACGAAACTGTATGGCTGCAGCGCGAGATAGACAAAAGAGTTATGCTGACAAGAGACGGAAACCTTTAGAGTTTCAGGTTGGTGATAAGGTTTTGTTGAAAGTCTCACCATGGAAAGGCGTAGTTCGGTTTGGTAAGCGAGGGAAACTAAATCCAAGGTATGTTGGACCATTTGAAATAGTGAAAAGAATAGGTCCAGTGGCCTATCGACTAGCCCTACCTGATTCGCTAAGTGGAATCCATGACGAATTTCACGTGTCAAACCTGAAGAAGTGCATAACAATGAAACAATGGTCCTACCACTAGAAGAAGTTCAAGTGGATGAACAATTGCGTTTTATGGAAGAACCAGTCGAGGTGATGGACCGTGAGGTGAAAACACTTAAGCAAAGCAAGATACATATTGTCAAAATCCGTTGGAATTCGCGACGTGGACCGGAATTCACATGGGAACGAGAAGATCAAATGAAGCTTAAGTACCCTCAACTATTTGAAAAGGCGATGCCCGCAGACGAAGGTATTGATTTAAATTTCGGGACGAAATTTCTTTCAACATGGGGATGATGTGACAACTCATCCAAAACTCACTCGATTTCGATTTCTGTGTGCCAATGCAGTAGACCAGTGATGGAACACTCTCACCATGTAACGCAATTTTCGGGACGAAAATTCTTTCAACATGGGGATAATGTGACATCCGGTAAATTTCCATTACCAAACTCCGTTAGTCCCGTTAAGTCTTGCATACACGTGTCGTAAACGCACACTAGTTGTCGTTTCACGTTGGTGACCTAATAATAATTAATAATGTTAAATTAATGATAATCTAATTGATTATGTGATTATGTGTATGTTATGTGTTTGCATGTTTTAAATGTTAATTGAAAATTAATCGCGTAACGTGGAAACGTGCCTATTTATTCGTATGCGTTGTGTTTTTATAAAGATAAAATATATAATGATTTTCATTAGTTTATATCTTTATATTATTAAGTTAAAAACACTTTACAAAGAGTTTAAAGCCTAGAATTTATAAAATACCAAAACACAAGGGCTTAAAGGGTAAATATGGAAAATAAAATTAAACAAAACACTCCTAACCCTAGCCCCACCCCAAATCGGCCGCAACCATCACCCTCTCCCCTCCAACTTCGAATTCGAACAAGAACAAGCATCAAGGCATCGGTTTTGCTCGATTTCAAGGCATACAACACGTAAGAATCATCAATTGCAAGTTAACACACGTTTAAAGGTTAGATTCTTACAAGTTTTCGTGGGTTTTTCATGGTGGCCAAACCCTAATTCATGAATGATGGTTCATGGTGTCGAAATTGATGTTGTTTGATGATGTTATATGTTAGTTGGATTGAATACATGTGTTTAACGTTGATTATGTATGAATTGTATGTTTTTAGTGGATTGATCATGAACTTTGGTTTTAAGCAAACCCTAATTCGAAAATTGATGAGATTATGCATGATGGATGATGTTTGATGAATGTATAATGATTAGTAGGTTGTGTGAATGTTAGAATACATTGATTTTGCAAGAAATGATGAATTTAAGTTGGTGTTCATAGGTTACTAATAATAGTAACTTTATTTTCATAACATCATGATCTAATGATAGGTTGATGTTGTTGATGGGTTCATGATGTTAATTAGATGCTAGATTGTTGATTGAATGCTAGAAACCTTAGAATGAATGTTGTTGTTCATATCTTGCCAAAAGTGGAAACTTTTGCTCATGATGATTGTTAGATTATGATGATTAGGCATTGTTGATCATGTCTAGATGTTGTTATGAGCTTGAAATGGTATAATTGTGATGAATTCATGAATACATTGAGTGTTTGATAGATGTTGGAATGTACTTTCCCAAAAGGGAAACTTTATTTGCACAAAGTTTGTTGTATGGGATGCTTGGAAAATCATGGGTGATGTTTGGACTTTGATGATCACGTATGATGTTGATGTTGGTTAGTAGTTAGGACATCATGTTTGGGACTGGAAATTGATTGTTGTGATGTTTCTTGAATGCAGTGAACATGGTTAATGAATATGATCATGATCATCATACACGCGTGCGAATCTGAGGCCCATACTTAGTAGGATTGGCAGGGTTTAGGATGTGAACTCGTGAGTGGCTTCACATGGCATGTGGTGCGTGATTTGATCTTTGTGTGACATGTTAGTTGTGTTATAACTAGTGGACATGTTAATGTTCTAGATTCGCATGACTCGTATGATATTTGGTTGTATGATGATCTAAGTGATAGACCTGGTTAATATAGCATACATATGATCTAATTGAATGTTAACCATGTATGATATATGTGTATGATTGCTTGAATGGTTTACAACACATAAAGTCACCAACGGGTCAAACGGGTCAACTGGGTCAAATGTGTCTGTTTTTCTGAAATCTTGAGTCCTTGTTTGTAGTGTACTTAGGGTTTCACATATTCTCTATTTACACGTACTCACGTACTTATATGATCTAGGTAACCTCTAAAGGTTGTCTGTCCATTCTGTCTGTCAAGTAAAACTCTAAGTGTCTATCACGCATATCAGGTGAGTTCATGCCACACTCTTATTTAATCTCTTTTGGGGGAGATAGCATACTGTTAAATCACAAACGCTTTATATATTCAAGTTGTGTATAATATTAATATAATGTTAATATCATGGAAAAGTCCTCACACTTTCGAATTGTTAATATTGAATAGCGGGGAAATTTGGGTAGTACTACTGGGTCTGACGAGCCCCACCTGTGTGACTCGAGGTCAACCGGGTGCAAGTTGTCCTATTGAACATTGTCACGACCTGTTAAGTCGTGACAGAAGGCAAGAACATAACACAGTCAGCTTCAATTGCGAAATCACTATGAGTTAATATTTACTGTTAATGGACTAGCTATCTGTTACAATGCACTACTTTTATATCTCTATTATTAAACTATTTATGTTTGAATATCTTTTGAACTCACCAACCATTGTGTTGAGATTTTAGTATGCTATTCTCAGGTCATTAGCTTGTTTGCCATTAGGAGCACTACATGGTTTCACTTGCATTCTAAGACTCGATCTTCAAGACATCTTTGTTGTTTTAATGGTTAATGTTTACTCTTTTGGGTTGGCGCATGTTTTGCCATTGTATACACTTTTATTTCTTTGGGTTGTTTTACAAAACGCTTCCACACTGTTTCAAGTTTATAATTTGGTTGATTTATTTTTAATAGTAGCATATAGAGTCGTTCTGAGTAACTATTGACTGTGATCCTGGTTTGTTCACACACCTCGCGGTAAAACTCCGCACGTGGATTTTGAGGGTGTGACATTCTTGGTGCCTTGCACTCCCTGGAAAAGTGGCCCATCAAGTTACAGTTATAACACTTGACTTTGCTTTTGTCCAGTCCAAACTTTTCACTGGCTGCATTGCTGGGGAACTTCTTTCCAATCTGCTTGTAGAACTTCTTGGCTTTGTGAGTGAGAAGAGCCATCTGCTGGACTATCTCCATGTATTCTAGATCATTGGATGGATGCAGTCCAGGTCTTCAAGGGTGAAAAGAAAGCTGCCATAACTTTCATGAGAAGACACAAAGGCTTGAGAAGAACTTGTCTCTTGGAATGGACTTCCTTGAGTGTAGTTCTCCCTTGGTGTCTCAGGGAAGGTGATGAAAGGACCCTTTTGTGAGTTGTCAGGGTAACATATGAGATGATGTTGGGGTTCTATGTTGTCCCTTTCATTCACATGAAGGGCTAAACCCATCTGATTGTTGGAGTTTCTAGATGAACCTTACATGTTCATCTCCATCTGGTAACCACTGAGAATTCTATATAATTCTGTTAGAGTGAGAGTTTTCAGGTTCTTAGTTGTCTTGATAAGCACACAGTAGTGTGTCCATTGCCTAGGAAGTGAAGACATGAACTTCCTTACAATTTCTTTGTTTTCAAGAGCTACTCCACCATCCACTAGGGTATCCACAATCTCAACATACCTGAAGTATTGTTGAGTCATGGTTTCACCTACTTTAAAGGTGAAATTTTCAAACTTTTCCTTCAAGAGATCCTTCTTGTTCACCTTGGCTTCAGAGGAACCCTTATACATCAGTTTCAATGCATCCCACAGCTGCTTAGCGGTTTTGCATTTCTTGAAACGTTTGTATACAGAGTTTAGAAGAGCAGTCTGGCCTTCTAGTCAATCTCTACTCTCTTTCTATCTTCATCTAAGTAGTCGGCCACAGCCTTAGGGGTCATACCACCTCCAATTGCAGAAGCGGTGCTTGGTATGTAACGTCCATTTTCAATAGACTCCCATATTCTTGAGTCTAGAGACCTGATGAAACCTTTCATTCTTTGGCACCAGGTGTCAAAGTCATCAAGAGTGATCAATGGGGACTTTGTCATGGTTCCAGTTTTCATATCAGATTTGGAAATGGCTGCCATTTGATAAGTTAAGTATTTTGTGTGTATGAGGATCTTAAGATGGTGAGATCTTATATCAAGAGCCTTGAATGCTCTGATACCAAATGCAGGACCGTTGAAGGGTATGCACTTACAACACAAGAACACAATGAGGAGAGTTGCTAAGAATACTTAACAGATCAAATAATGAAACTGATTAACCTCTTCTAATGATACTAAGAACACAAGTAAATATGAGACAAAACACAAGTAAATATGAGACTGAACAAGATAACAAAACACACAAGGAATTGGTTTTCAAGATTGCAGTATATTGCTTTCTCAAGTTCTATTATAAGTGTTATAAAGCATAATGGAAAGTTACAAGTACTTGAGATACATATACTACATCCTACATCCGGACATACTTTGAAGGCTAGCTGGATTCAATTGACTAGACATAAACAAAATCAATTGTAGAGTCAAAGGCAGATTGCATTTTGACTAGTGACTATGACATGCCATTACACACATCCTAATATATTACAAAAAGGATAAAGTACATGAAGTAGAAAGTTACAAACTCAAGACCTCAATGTACAGTTACCAAAAGCATTGACCTTTTCACCAACTTATGTAAGTTGGTGACTTTATAGAGTTGCAGCAGAAAAGGGTCCAGCTTTATAGAAAAGTACATCAGATAAAGCATGTGTTCAAAAGTCTTCGGAAGAAATCTATCTTCAAGTGTTGGATTCGGAAGACTTTGTCTTTGAAGCTTCGGAAGACTTCATCTTTGGCTTCGGAAGATTTCACTCTTAGAATATTTTTATTGCTGGTGTGAAACTTCTGAAGCATTCTTCTTTAGTATACTTGTGCATGCATGCAGGAGACTTTAAGTATTTGAGTTGCATCAACCTTTACATTTAATTCTTACAAATATGGTTTCAAAAAAATAACAATGTGTTTCTTAGAATCAAGAATCTAAGTCAATCTATTAAAAACAGACAATTTATGTATTCTTCGAATGAAAATTTATTTTCAAAAATTGTAATAGTTTTAAGATACTATAGTTCGACACTAATATATTCAACAAAAATTGATTAATACCAAAATTAACAACCTTTCACCTTTTAATATTTTTATATATTATTTTTATAATGTATTAAGTTAACTTGCATTACATATTTTTAAGGAATTCATAGTTTTTATATTAAGTTTTAACAAACGAAAATGTTATCTAAGTAAACAAATGATTAAATTACCATGTTTGTATCTACAAATTCTTTTACGTCATTCAATATATGCTAAACATTTTATTCAAACAGTCAGTTTATTCGTTGATATCATATTTATTGTTTAACTTTTAGTTCAAGAAAATACAATGCAAGAAAACCATTTAAAATGGTGATTTCCTAGGTTTCAAAAGCTACTAGCTAAATCAAGCTCTTTTTACTTTTTATTTTATATATTTTGTATGTATCCATCTTAGAAGTAAAGATTAAATTTAGTAATAATAATGGAGAATGTAATTTTATCCCTAGAATTCCATGATATCTACTAACAAAATGATGCCCTTTAAGTTTCAAAGGCAATCCCTAGAATTCCATGACACATGATATTACAATACGTGAGTTTTGCGAAACTATAAACAAGGTCAATTATTATTAAGAGTTCTTATTTTTTTAAATAACTAGTTTTTACACACAAACAACTGGATGTCATATTGTCAAAAGTTACAAGATAAGATGGATTAAAACTGGTTATATTGGATGATAGTGGTGAACTTTCAAGTACGAAGAGGTTTTAGAGATTTGTATATATTTGGTGTTTTTTCCTATGCATTTAAATTTATCATGTAATTTTATTCTGTATATATATTTTTAATTCTCACATTCTTATACATTATAGACTTATATTCCCATGGCTATTATATTTTAAATGTATTTTAATGATAATTTATTTTTCAACGGTGTAACACACGGGCCATTAGGCTAGTGTTTTTATATAGAAAAAGGGAATGGCTTTGACTCCCAATCTATTTAGAAATTTTCTATACCATTCGCTATTTGGATGCTTTGTTTATTATACACTAGTAGGGTTCATTTGAGAATACATTATAATTTGAGAACTTCAGAACTTTTTATCTTTTTATAAATTTAAATGTTTATAACATTTTCGTATGTTATTATTTTTTTACAAAACAACTACACTATTAATTCATAGATTTCTTTAATTTAAGTATACTATTGGTAGCTATATTAAACAGAAATAAATTATACATCAATACTACATATATATAGTATTAAGATATTATATCATATACTACATATATGTAGTTTGATATATCACATATATGCAACGCATACGTAATATATGGATATTATACTTAGATTAAAAATAAACAGTTCTTCATTTTATGGTATAATTTTGTAAGAAAATAATAATGTATGAAAAAAATAGAAATTTTCTCAAGTTTTCAAACTAAAACTAGTTCCCATATGATTCTTTTCCTATTATTCGCTACCTAGGTGATATCCATTCCCCTACCATTACAACTCATGAATGACTATCAACAATAAAGCCTTTAAATGTTATATATTTTATGATTGAATCTATTACAACAAATAAAATAGGTGATGACATAAGTAGGTTTACAACCATGAAGAGGTACATTGAACTCGCCCATACCTTAAAGTTATCTGATATACATTTCTTTACAATACCTGTCTTGGTCTTACGCAACCTTTCCTTACTGTGTGTGGTCTTAACTTAGGCTACCTGGTATGGCCTTAGAAGACCTTGCCTTACCCTAGCTTGTGTTACCTTACCTCAAGTTAATTGGCATGGTCTTACCTAACTTGTAGTACCTCAAGTGACACTGCATGGTCTTATCAAGCCCGGTCTTATTTTAGCACCAAAAGATGTAGTTATACCATTTTAACATCTAACCCAGAAAAAAAGATGGGTACAAATCATAGATCATAGAGATAAGCTCAACCCTAGACTGTTGTTATTAGAAAAAGCAAATCAACATGTTGCACCCAAAAGACAACCTTCTAACCCCTAAGGTAAGTCTAACTTACCAAAGTGTCTCACAATGCTTAAAATAGAATATTACTTTAAGAACCAACAATAAACACTAAAAATATGTTATCATGCTTTCTAGGGGAACCACCTCAGATGCCACAAAAAAAGATCCCAATTGGGATCTCTATCTCTCTCGTTCTCTAAGTAATCAACGTCTACTTCTTCCTTACAAATAAAGGCAGCAATCTCTTCCAAAACTAGCCTAAAGCAGCATTTCCTACATACTCAATCCTTCTTATTCTATATATATATATATATATATATATATATATATATATATATATATATATATATATCGGGGAGAGTTCAAATGAGAACCATTTTTTTTGTGAGAACTCTAGGAACGAGTCTCAGCCACTCATTTTTCATTACATGTAAATCACATGTCATTTCCCCCATTTTTTAAACATTCGTAACTTTTTTTCACGACATTATTTTTTCAAAAAAAATTCACAATAAAATTTAGTTATTTTTTATCTTTCCAACACCTACCATATTGATATACTTTTCTAAAAAAATCGTACATCCGTTGTTTACATATGTGTAAATCTAGTTATAGACATGTGTAGTACTGGATTTACACATGTGTAAATCCGATATTACACATGTGTAAAACGGATTTCGTTAAAAAACAGAATTTTTTATTTTTTATAATTTTTTTATATTTTTTTATGAAAGAGGGAAAGTGGGAACATTTTTGTGTTTTTTTTATGTTATTTTTTGATTTATAAATTTTTTAAATATGTTTTTATTAATTACAATTTTGCCATTGAGAACTAGTGGTTGAGATTGGTTCCTAGAGTTCTCACAAAAATAATAGTCCTCATTTGATCCCTCCCCTACAGAAATATATATATATATATATATAATATATATATATTATATATATATATATATATATATATATATATATATATACATATACATATATATACATATATATATACACACACACATATATATATACATATGTGTGTGTGTAGGGTTGGTTATTATAAGAACCCTCTATTTTTGTGAGAATCCTTTAACCCAATCCTAACCATAGATAAAAATGAATGGATAAGATCTTTCAAATTTTTTTTAATAAAATAGGAATAAAGGTCATTTAACAAATCCATTAAAATTTAATTTAACAGGATCATGAAAAGTTCTTTTTTATATATATGTAAAAAGTTTACCCCTTTTTTATTTAAACACCCATAACTTTTTTATAAATTGTTATTTTTTATAAAAATTACACCATTAAACTCATCATATTTTTCTCTTTAATTCTACTATATTATTGAAAAGAAGTTTCATATGTACGTAGTTACATCATATTACAACGTTACACTGTTGTAACATGCAGCAAAGCTATAACAAAAACAATAAGTTACAATGTTAGTTCCTATGTTATCTTGCAAACGACAATAGATCATATAATCCTACACTACTGTACAAAATTTTACACTCAATATTACACCACTCCAACTAACAATAACATCCTCATTACGAGAACCTAACACCAAACGACATTACATCATGTTATACTAATGTAATCTTTAGTAAAGTTGTACCAATATTAACTAATGAAAATGATCTGTAAACATAAACGAATCATTAAGAAATGTAATCAAACGCTTTTGAAATGTAAACAAAATGACATTACACTATGTTCTAATGATTTGTAACGCCCGAATATTTATTATTTTAATGCCGGTGAAGAAAGAAAAGAAAATAAAGTTCAAAGTTAAGGGACCAAACTCGCCAACGAAGAAAAGTTAGGAAATGTAGTGATATTAGTAGGGAGAGCGCAGCCCACTCTCCCCACACACCCCACATTTCAGACTTCATAAAGAAAAGAAGAGAGAAAAAAGAGAAAAAGAGGAAAAGTGTCGGTTCGGGTCGCCAAAATCGTCGTGTAGCAAGCCAAATCGAAGCCCTTGTCGTTGTGCTCGTTTGTGTGAGTTCTAGAACCCCACTTTTACTTGTTTTCAAACGATTTTGGGGCTGGAAAACATCTGAAATCGGTTTTTTTGAGTGTGTGTATGTTGACCCGTTTGTGTATGTGTATGTGTATGTATGATGCGTTTGCAACAGAATCGGATGGTATGCAATCCTTGAGATTGCTATGAGGTGAGCACCCCTATGGTTGCAACAGACTCGGACAGGGCGTTATTGTGAAGTTGTCATGAGGTGAGCAACCCTATGGTTGCAAGAGACTCGGAAAGCATGCTATAGTTGAAATTGGCAATTGGGGTGAGCAACTATATGGTTGCAACAGACTCAGATAGCGCGAAGTCGTTGGGATTGTTAATGAGGTGAGCGACCCTGTTGTCGCAACAGACTCGAAGGAACGAAAGTATAAATGAACGAAAGATTATGTATGAAAGAACGAAGTATGAATGAACGTAAATGAATTATCGGAATAATGTACAAAACAAGATCTTGGTCATTCGACCTCAGTAATCGTGGCTGAGTGCCACGAAGAGGGTAAAGTCTGACCGGATCTAGATAGAGAAGTGAACGATAATGTAACACGTTGAATGAGCAAAGTTAATGAATGGAATGATGAAGATAATACTGATATTATCTGTATGTACGTATAATGTATGATCGCGAACGAATGTAAAGTAAAGTATGTTTTATTTATGAAACTAGAACTCACTCAGCAACGTTAACTTTGAAGTGTTTCCAGTTGGCAGGTAATGATTGCTGAGGATGGCACAGGCGACTACTCAACTCTTTTGGGATGTCATTCTTTTTATTAATGTTTTTGCATTGTAATGCGATCAAGCTATTTTGTAATGAATGTTGTATTAATTTGCAAAAGCATTTACATGGAAATGAAAGATTGTTTTAGTTTTCCGCTACGATTTTATGAAATACAAATGTAATTATATGTTTTATGTGCGATGAGAACCCAACTGTAAGCGTCCCGGGAACGGGGCCTTACATGATTTAACATTACATCCGGAACAAAACAACCCAAAATATTAACTAATGTAAATAAAAAAATTATTACTCGTACATAGTTATATCAGTTACACTATTATACTACTATAACTTATAGCAAAACTATCACGAAGACCAGACTATAAACTATTGTAAACAATGTAAAGTAATGTAAACCAATGTGTAACTTTGATGTAAAATGGTATACTATAGATTTTGTTAAAAAATTACTGGCACAACTAATAATCAAATGCTACACAACTAGCATATGTTAAAAAACATATGCTACACCACTTTTTATGATATGTAATCGAATCTTCGATTACAATCAAGAACATCTTCACAAAAACACCCATAAAGAAAAGCAAGATCTAAATCAACATTATAAGATCAAAAAATAATACACTACTGTAATCTGTAGAGAAGTCAATGGGGGTTGTTGTAATTTTTAGGGTTATAATGATGTAACATAGTGTAACACTTACTTACAATGAATTACAGCAAAATTATTTTATGAAACATAATGTATTAACAACATAAAGCCATGAAAGCAAGAAAAAGCTTACAAAAGTTGAAATAAGAACCGTGATGGTAGTGTACACAAAGCTGGTGGTTAACAAATTCACCCCTAATACTTACATTGAACATTACTTTAAGTTATTACAATATTAAAAAAATAAGCAGTAGCTACCGGTAGAGAAATGCAACATTTTCATAAGGTTGTTAACTTTAGAATTCCCAAAATCCAACCCATATAATTCATCAAAATAATCATCCCCTGAGCAACATGCCAACATATACCAACCAATGTTTCAAGAACACAATCATTTAATAAACTTAAAAACACCATACAAACTGAAATCCATCAATCATTTTAAAAACACCAACATCAAACTAAACAATTATTTAAAATAGAATTACCTTTTCAAGTTGTTTCATAAGGGAGTCGGGTGGTTTTTGTCACTGAAATTGACCTCAAAATCACAATTTTTGTCACTAAAACATATTGAAAACTTGCATCAAAATAAATTATTAGAATATTATGGTTTTAGAGTGAAATTGAGAGATGAATAAGAATCTATATGGTAGTAGGTGACCAGAAGCTCGTATTTTTTTCAATTCATCGGCACGTTGTAGGGTATGTAACAGTTTGTTGGTTTGTTGTCGTTTGCCATTTTTATGTTAAACTTTCATACAAGGGTAATGGATGTTTTGATCGTTGATGGGGTTGCTTACTATATGCGTATAATGTAAGGCCCCGTTCCCGGGACACCTACAGTTGGTCATTCATCGACATAAAATATATAATTTCACATAGTTTCTATAAAATATCGCAGCGGAAATGACAAAATAGATATCTCATTTCATTATAAAAGCTTTTGCAAAATAATACATCGTAATTTGATTACAAAACCCAAGTTGCATTACATCACAAAATCATTATAAACATGGATGCCATCCCAAAAGAGCTGAGTAGCCGCCTCGTGCCATCCTCAGCAACTATTACCTGCCAACTGGAAAAACATTAAAGTCGGCGTTGCTGAGTGAGTTCTAGTTTTATAAAGAAAACATACTTTTCTCTTCTTAAAACCATACTTTACATTCATGCGATCATACATCATACATATACAGATAACATCATTATTATCTTCGTCATCTATACGTTAACTTTCATTCTTTCATACATTCTTGCTTTCATTCGTTCACTCATTACTTCTAGTGACATGTACATTACCCCGAACATTATGCACGAAGCGGGTAACTAGGCCTGAGGTCTTTCATAGACCTCAAACATTGGCACGGAGCTGACTCCAGTACCTAGGGCAAGTACATTCACCATTTATCTTTTATCTTCCATTCCGGATAATTGCCATATGCTATACCCCGAACATTATGCATGAAGCGGGTAAATGAGCCTGAGGTCTTTCATAGACCTCGAACACTGTGCACGAAGCTGACTCTAGCACCAAGGGCAAGTAGCAAGGATCCCATTCATATGATCAATCACAAAGATTAGATCCCAGTGTGCATCCTTCGGGGTAGCTAACCCGCACACCGTTGAGCTAACACCTTCATCGGGAGTGCACCTCCATACATTTGCTTACAAGCCTTCTTACATTCATTTGTTCATTAATGCATGCATTCATTCATCATGTTAATCTTTCATTATCTTTCGCTTTACGTTACATAATACTTTTAGTTCATTCATTAACATGACACGTAAAGCCACGGAAAGATAAACATACATCATAATAAGGAACATAACATACTGTCATCACATCATACAGGGCAACATCATACATACATAACATGCAAATTCATGCAACATCATCATCATGCCCAACATGCTCTCTAAGGCCTCAATCATCATCTTACATCCTCTTATGGGAACCTTTACGTCAAAACTTACATCTGCACTTTCCCTCGAAAGTCAGAAGTTAAACAACACTTCTCCTAGGGTGCAACAACCCTATTCGGGCGTATGGAAACCCTTCAGTCGCATGGCCTCCATGTGACTGAACATCATGCGAATGAACCAATGCGGATGAACACTCATGCAAATGAACACCCAATCGTGCGAATGTACTAATGCGGATGAGCACTTATGCGACTGGACCTTCATTCGCATGACCTCCATGCGACTGGCCCCAATCGTGCAACTGGACCCTCAATCGTGCGAATGGCCGCCAATCGCACCCCATTCGACCGTATGGCCTCCATTCGGCCTCTAGTCGATCGCCTAGCCCTAGCTGATGTAGAGTGCAGTTCCAGCCGAACGCAAACTACCCTTTTCGACCTCCAAACTCATCTAAACCCATTCTAAGCCCAAATCAACCATCCTAAACCTTAGGAATGCATACAACAACACCATTCAAGCACACACAAGCTCACAAACAAGGCTCAAATGCATCATACACACACACAAATAGGTCAAACATGCACACACTCAAAAACCCAATTTTCAGATGTTTTCCAGCCCTAAATCATTCAAAAACGTTTAAAGGAGGGGTCCTAGAACTTTGATTTGACTCGCTTCTCAACGATTTTGGCCACTTGAACCAACCCGAACCAACACTTCTTCCTATTTTCTTCCTTTCTCTCTTCTCCTCTCCTTTCATGGCTGAAATGTGAGTGTGTGGGGAGAGTATGGCTGCCCTCTCCCTACACATATCACCATATTTCCACTTTCCCTCGTTGGTGAGTTTGGTCCCTCGACTTTGGACTTTATTTCTTTTTCTTCCTTCATCGGCTTCAAGATAAATAAATAACCGGGTGTTACATATAATGATATCATGGCCCACTACAAGAGTGGTCTAGAAAAATACAGATCACCGGTGACAAATCTGGTGGGGTTGCAGATCCAGTTTAATTTGTGTTTATATTCTTTGAAGAGAAAACAAAAAATAAAAGGTTTAATAATGATTGAATGTTTGACCTATTATGTAATTGTGTCATAAATTGCATAGCACAAAGGACAATAAAAGACTTAAATGTCCTTCAATTCATTTTCACCTTTGATATGACATCTAGAATATATATATTAAATCAATGGTTAAATGTAGGGTTAAAGGGTTCTTGTAAAAAGAAAGGCTTCTCACATGAACTCAACTCTCTCTCACTATATATATACATGCGTTTTGTGACATCCGGTAAATTTCCGTTACCAAACTCCGTTAGTTCCGTTAAGTCTTGTGTACACGTGTCGTGAGCACACACCAGTTTTCGTTTAACGTTGGTGACCTAATAATAATGAATAATGTTAATTTGGTGTGAATCTAAGTGACTATGTGAATATTGGGTTATGTTTATGTGTTTACACATTTTTAAAAGGTTAATTAGAAAATTAATCGCGTAACGCGGAAACGTGCCTATTTATTCGTATGTCTTGTGTTTTTATAAAGATAAGATATATAATGATTTTCATAAGTTTATATCTTTATATTATGAAGTTAAAAACACTTTACAAAGAGTTTAAAGCTTAGTTTTTAGAAAATACAAATTACAAGGGTTAAAAGGGTAAATGTGTAAATTAAAATTAAATAAAACAAAAACCCAAACCCTAATCCCACCCTTCGGCCGCGACTTCACCCCTCTCCCTCTCCATCTTCGATTTTCAGCCAAGATCAAGCCTCTAAACCTCGATTTCGTTCGATTACAAGGTGCACAACTTGTTGGAATCATCAATTGCAAGTTATAACTCGTTTAAAGGTTAGATTTTTCATGTTTTTATGGGTTTTTGTTTATGGCCGAACCTTGTGTGCGAAATTGACCCTCATGAGATCGAATTGGATGTTGTTTGGTGATGTTTATATGTTAGTTATGTTGAATACATGTTAGTTAACGTCGATCATGGATGAATTACATGTTTTTAGTGGTTTAATCATGGGTTTTGATTCTAGTCAAGCCCTAATTCGATTTTGGGCATGATTATGGATGAATGATGATTGTTTGATGAATGTGTGATGATTAATAAGTTGTATGAATGTTAGGAATCATGGATCTTGCAAGAAATTGATGATTTAGTGTTGATGTTCATAGGTTACTAATAATAGTAACTTTATTTGCATGTAATGTTGAACTATGGATGATATGATGTTATGGATGTGTTCATGGTGATAATTAGATGTTAGATTGTTGTTATGATCATTGGAAATTCAAGAACACAGTTATAGTTCATACATTACTAAAGATAGTAACTTTTTAGGATATGATTGATGAGTTATGATGTTTGAATGTTGTTGATCATGCTTAGATGATGATATGAGTTTGAATTGGTATGTTATTGATGAATCCATGAGCATATTGGGTATTTGATAGATTTTGGGATGTGCTTCCCAAAAGGGAAACTTTATTCACGTAAAATGTGATAGATGGTAGTTGGACCTATCTGGGATGTTAGGAGCATGTTAGTATGATCATGGATGAATTCTAATATGGTAAGATATGATAACTTGGTTGTTTGTGATGTTGAAATAATCATGAATGATATTTGGACATTTGTGATCATGTATGGTTTGGATGTTGGTTAGTAGTAGGACATCATGTTTGGGACTGGTAATTGATTGTTGTGATGTTGTGAATGCAATGCATATGGTTAATGAATATGGTTATGATCATTATACACGCGTGCGAATCTGAGGCCCCTACTTAGTAGGATTGGCTGGGTTTAGGATGTGAAGTCGTGAGTGGCTTCACATGGCATGTGGTAAATGGTTGAACTTTGTGTGGCATGCTAGTTGTGTTATAACTAGTGGATATGTTAATGTTTTAGATTCGCATGACTTGTATAGTACTTGGTTGTATGATGATCTAAGTGATACACCTGGTTGATATAGCATACACATGATCTATTTGAATGATAACCATGTATGATATATGTGTTTGATTGCTCGAATGGTTTACAACACATAAAGTCACCAACGAGTCAAACGGGTCAACTAGGTCAAACGTGTCTATTTTTCTGAAAGCTTGAGTCTTTGGTTTTGGTATGCTTAGGGTTCCACATGTCTTTCATTTACACGTACTTATGTACTCACATGATCTAGGTAACCTTTGAAGGTTGGCTATCCTCTCGTTTCTCAAATAAAGCCTAAGTACTCTTTGCATACATCAGGTGAGTTCATGCCCCACTCTTTATTTAATCTCTTTTGGGGGAGATAGCATACTGGTATTTATACGAACGCTTTTAATACTTAAGTTGTGTATAATATTAATATAGTGCTGTTTACCATGGGAAAAGTCCTCACACTTTTCAATTGTTAATATTTAATAGCGGGGAAACTTGGGTAGTACTACTGGGTCTGACGAGCCCCACCTGTGTGACTCGAGGTCAACCGGGTGCAATTTGTCCTATTGAACATTGTCACGACATGGTAAGTCGTGAAAGGAGGCAACAACTATCACAGTCAGCTTCAATTGCGAAATCACTATGTATTAATATTTACTGATAATAGACTAGCTATCTATTACCATACACTGCTTATATATATCACAACTGTTTATATGTTTATTGAACTCAAACTCTTGAACTCACCAACCTATGTGTTGACATTTTAGTATGCTTTTCTCAGGTCCTTAGCTTGCTTGTCATAGGAGCACTGCATGGTTCACTGCATTCTAAGACACGATCTTCAAGACAATTTTAGCATTTTAATAATTATGGTTTACTCTTTTGGGTTGGCACCTGTTTTGCCATAGTTATACTTCATTGCCTTGGGTTGTTTTCAAAACGCTTCCGCATTGTTTAAAGTTTGTATTTTGGTTGATTTTGTTTAAATTATGGCATATAGAGTCGTTCTGAGTAACTATTGACTGTGATCCTGGTTTGTTCACACGCCTCGCGGTAAAACTCCGCAAGTGGATTTTGAGGGTGTGACACGTTTATATATTTAATTAAAAGATATAAATCACTAACTTCAGTGTTGTAGGGTGTTTCCAGAGTGAAGTTCCGGGTCACCTTCTAACATGTTTTTGTGTGTTACAACTCGGATCCAAGCTCGAAAACTGCTTGGATGCTAGATGTGACCAAACCCAACAACCGTACCCGACACGAATTTGGATGCAACAACAACATGACTTGTTGTTATAGTGTTGATAGACTTTATAATGATCTAATAAACAAGTTAGTACCTTTCTTATTGAATTGATTTTGTCTCTTCAAATGAGAGATCATTTTAGCTTCGATTTAGATTGTACAGACAAGTTATTCAGTTTCCACCACTCATTGATGTGACCTAATTAAAAAATCATTACAATTTAATCAGAACTTAATAATTGAGAGTTAAAAAAGAGGCATTAAGCGTTTTTTTCCATCACTTGTTATGGACACCCGTTGTCTCAAAAAAATATGCAAGTTAAAATAATTTTAACTTTTCTTTTTATTTTTTTCATATTTGGATGGCATTATATGTAGCAACGACTGCCTAAAAGCTAGACAAGATGAATGCAAATGGAGCCCTTTATCGATGCAATGAGCAAGAAACCAATGGTTGCATTTAGGTAGTATTTTAACGTGCTCGTATTTAGAAAAATCACCTTATCATATAACACATTCTTTACCCAATCCTAAAAGTTGCAACCCATGCTAATAGCTAACTTTTGGGAAAGTCTTTGTCTTTTCTTTCAACTCCGGTTTTGGATTCCTTGTCTAGCTACTTTCTTGGCTAGTCTTCATATCTGATCATAGTAAACTCATACATCTCATTACACATCTTATGATGGAGTCCAACCCTAGTAAGCAAACTAGCGCTCACCAAAGCATCACCATAACCATTACCACAATCGATTTAGAGTTCCTATGACCAGAAGATGGGCTTGGTGATGATGGAGTCGGCTTTGTTGTCACTGACATGACAACCTATTGGTTTATATAAGTTTGAAGTAGGAGTTGGTTTGTTTAGATGAAAGACTAACAAGTATACACACACACACACACACACACACACACACACACACACATATATATATAATATATATATATATATATATATATATATACACACGTATGTGTGTGTATATATGTAGTCTCGGAATTAAAATAATTCTACATATGTGTCTAACTTGTTGACTAAATGTTACATGGTATTAAAATTGGTGGGCATAGAATATGACTCCATGCCCCTAGTTTATGGGCACAAACATCGGTATTGTAAGGTCATAGCTTGTATGGATTATAATATCAAATAAAAAGCAAACACATTTAAGAGAAGTTAAGTTTTCAAATACATGTGAAATCTTTAAGTTCATTCGAGAACTTTTACTTCATACGTAAACATTTAGTTTATGTGGAAACTTATATAATGCAAAAACAATTAATATAGTGTTGTTTACCATGGGAAAAGTCCTCACACTTTTCAATTGTTAATATTTAATAGCGGGGAAACTTGGGTAGTACTACTGGGTCTGACGAGCTCCACCTGTGTGACTCGAGGTCAACCGGGTGCAATTTGTCCTATTGAACATTGTCACGACATGGTAAGTCGTGAAAGGAGGCAACAACTATCACAGTCAGCTTCAATTGCGAAATCACTATGTATTAATATTACTGATAATAGACTAGCTATCTATTACCATACACTGCTTATATATATCACAACTGTTTTATGTTTATTGAACTCAAACTCTTGAACTCACCAACCTATGTGTTGACATTTTAGTATGCTTTTCTCAGGTCCTTAGCTTGCTTGTCATAGGAGCACTGCATGGTTCACTGCATTCTAAGACACGATCTTCAAGACAATTTTAGCATTTTAATAATTATGGTTTACTCTTTTGGGTTGGCACCTGTTTTGCCATAGTTATACTTCATTGCCTTGGGTTGTTTTCAAAACGCTTCCGCATTGTTTAAAGTTTGTATTTTGGTTGATTTTGTTTAAATTATGGCATATAGAGTCGTTCTGAGTACTATTGACTGTGATCCTGGTTTGTTCACAGCCTCGCGGTAAAACTCCGCAAGTGGACTTTGGGTGTGACAGATTGGTATCAGAGCCATTGGTTATAGGGAACTAGGTTGCATACACACTAGACTATAACCGCACACAGTTAATTAGTTACCTGTGCCTTACTCTCATTTACTGTATACTCATTGGCATACACGTCACACTCTCTGCAGCATGGCATCGTCTTCGAGAGCTCCGGGTAAACGACCCGAATCACCTACACGATCTGAATCCCCACCTCCCGCACCGGTACCTGATGATGGATTCGATTGGCCCCGACTGGCTTATCCCCGAGAGGAGATTGACTGGGATCAACCATTCGCATTGATGAAGCGTGACCCTCCGCGAGACTGGCGTTCTTATCCTAGGTTTGTTGACCACATCATGTTTAGGGAGCGCGTACCTGTCCTAAAGCCAAGGACTAGGAACAATGCCAATCAACCCATGTTTTCACTCCCACGAACGGCGCAGTCCAACGAGCAACTGATTGCTGCATTAATGGCTGCACTGGATACTGAACAGCATCGTGTAAGACGACTCACGGGTGATGTCTGTACACTACAGCAAGAGGTGTACAACTGAGACACCAATTGGATGAACTCGAGGAAGAACACGGGAAGACTCTGAACGGTTGTCATCATATGCAAGATGGTGTTATGGCACTCCAAGGACGCGTGACTGCTCCGTGAACAGCGGGACGCCGTAGCTGATAATAGGATTGCCATTTTAGACGCTCAACTAGCAGCACTTCAGATTGCTATAGCTCTGCCTCCTGCAGCAGACCCTGAGGATGAGGAGGATCCCGAGGAGGGACCCGAGGAAGAGGAACCGGAGGAGATGGAGGATGATAGTGATGGGTCAGATATTGTCGATTGACTTCTTTATATGACTTAGACTACGTAGTTTTCTTTTTGAAACCTATGTGGGAAGGTTGTTTCCCCACACGAACGACAAACGTTGATTTTGACATTGCTAAATACATTGTGACTCATTTGCAATTTATTTACTTTGGTTATTATTTTTGTTATGAATGTTGTGGTTGTGATGATACGTTATTTCTTTTGTTTACTGTTTACTACACTTCAATGAGTTAAATGTGTATGATGTTACTCATTATTGTATTGTGAATGTAAAGTGAAAAGAATGGACGCCCGTGGACGTGACGTGGACGTGGTCGTGGACGCGGACGTGGACGTGTCACCGGAGAACAAGGTGGTGGTGCTATTAACATGACTCCCGCAGAATGGCTGCTCTAATTAATGAGCATGTTCAGGCGGCAGTGGCTACTGCCCACGCGGGTCAGCCAGCAGGTAAACAATGACAGAAAAACAAATCTAATATCCTTATAACTGTAGGGGATGTCTGATTCATGTGTGTTGTGTTAAAACAGGACCACCAGTGTGTACATACAAGTCCTTCATGGACTGTAAACACACACCTACAGCGGTACAGAGGGTGCTGTAGGGCTTGTACGCTGGTTCGAGAAGACTGAGTCGTTTTCTCCAAATGTAACTGTCCACCAGCGGATCAAGTAAAGTATGCCACCGGGACTTTGGAGGGTGCTGCTCTGTCTTGGTGGAACGCGCAAGTCCAGATGCTTGGACAAGCGATGGCAAATGGACTTCCTGGAATGAGTTCAAGGATATGATGATCGAGGAGTACTGTCCTCGAAACGAGGTGCAAAAACTGGAGATGGAATTCTGGCAACTCAAGATGAAGGGTTCAGAAATTGAGGCTTACATGACCCGAACTCATGAGTGGCTACCTTATGTCCAGGAATGGTTAATGAGACACATAAGAGAATCGAGCACTACATACGAGGATTGGTGCCTGAAATCCAAAGTATGGTAATAGCTTCTAACCCGACTACGATTCAGCAGGCCATCCAAATTGCCCATAAACTTACTGATCAGGCGGTAGAGCAAGGGCGTTTACCCAAACGGGGCGCTGTGGTGAGCGTGCCCGATAACAAAAGGAAGTGGGATGCTCCCAACAACAGCAACGACAAACCATCATCATCATCGTTTGGCGGTCAACAACAATCCCAACAGCAGCAACAGCCAGTTCAGCAGCAGCAGCGGCGGTTCGATAATAACCGCAATTTCAACCAAACTGCCCCAAATAACCAAGGACCCAGCGGTTACGGCGGCAGACATCCCAATGCCCACGGTGTAACTACCACCATGTGGGACGTTGTGATAACTTCAAGTGTCAACGTTGTGGAAAAATTGGACACGCTGTGAAGGATTGTCGTGGTGAACTAATGAGGAGGCCACAACAACCTCAAGAAACTCCAAGGGTTGTTTTGAATGTGGGAAAGAAGGGCATTACAAGCGAAACTGCCCACAACTAAGGAGGAACGGAAATGGCAACAACAACAACAACAACACCAACAACCATGGAACAACAACAACAATGGTAATAATAACAACAATGGTGGAAATGGCACTGGAAATGGCGGCAATAAAGATGGAGCCAAAGGGAGAGCCTTCGTCATTGGCTCAGGTGAGGCTCTAAATGATCCCACAACTGTTACTGGTAGATTCCCTGTTAATGGTTGTTTTGCTACGGTACTATTTGATACTGGAGCCGATAGGAGTTTTGTGTCCTTAAATTCTGTAGTCTTTTAAGTGATATACCCTCTGCTTTAGAATCTAAATACACTGTGGAATTAGCCGACGGTAAACAAATCTATGTAACGCATATTCTTAAAGACTGTAAGATAGAACTTACTGGTCATACTTTCGCTATAGATCTCATACCTGTTACACTGGGGAGTTTTGATGTTGTGATAGGCATGGATTGGCTCTCTAGCAAGCAAGCGGAAGTCATATGTCACGAGAAGATCATACGGATCCCGGTTGGTGATCAAATCCTTATCGTGAGAGGTGATAGAAGTGGTGCTGTGATAGGCATCATCTCGTATATGAAAGCTCAAAAGTTGTTACGAAAGGGCCGCGTGGCTATCCTAGCACTTGTAACCGATAAGCAAAAGGAAGAAAAGAGAATGGAGGATATTCCCGTAGTACGCGACTTTCCGGAGGTGTTCCCAGAAGATCTTCCTGGATTACCACCGCACCGCCAAGTGGAATTTCAGATTGAGTTGACTCCCGGCGCAGCTCCATTGCTAGGGCACCTATCGATTAGCACCAAACGAATTACAGGAGTTGTCGTCACAACTTCAGGAACTTTTGGATAAGGCTTTATTCGACCTAGTACATCACCTTGGGGAGCTCCTGTACTCTTTGTTAAGAAGAAGGATGGCACATTCCGAATGTGCATCGATTATCGAGAGTTAAACAAAGTAACAGTCAAGAACCGATACCCTTTACCTCGTATTGACGACTTGTTCGATCAGCTTCAAGGATCAAGCTATTACTCGAAGATTGACTTGAGATCTGGTTATCATCAACTCAGAGTTCGAGAGAAGAAGATTCCCAAGACTGCATTTCGTACTCGTTATGGTCATTATGAGTTCTTGGTCATGCCTTTTGGGTTGACTAATGCACCTGCTGTGTTCATGGACCTCATGAACCGCGTGTGCAAACCTTATCTGGATCAGTTTGTCATTGTGTTCATTGATGATATATTGATATACTCTAGGACCAAGGAGGAGCATGAAGAGCACTTACGAATGATCTTGGAACTGTTGAAAAATGAGCAGCTGTATGCTAAATTCTCAAAGTGTGACTTTTGGATAAGAGAAGTACAATTCCTAGGTCACATTGTTAATGAGAAAGGAATACACGTTGATCCCGCCAAAATTGAGGCGATAAAGAATTGGACTACACCCAAAACGCCGAGCGAGATAAGACAATTCCTAGGATTAGCAGGATATTACCGCCGATTCATAGAAGGATTTTTAAGATCGCACAACCTCTCACAGCCTTAACTCAGAAAGGAACGACATACAAATGGACTAAGAGTCAAGAATCAGCTTTCCAATTATTAAAACAAAAACTCTGTACAGCCCCGATATTAGCATTACCAGAGGGAACAGATGACTTTGTGGTGTATTGCGATGCATCCATTCAAGGATTGGGTTGTGTCTTGATGCAACGAGACAAGGTGATAGCTTGCCTCGAGACAACTAAAGGTTCATGAGAAGAACTATACTACCCATGACTTAGAATTGGGTGCAGTAGTTTTTGCCTTAAAGATCTGGAGACATTATTTGTACGGTACCAAGTGCACAATCTACACCGATCACAAGAGTCTTCAACATATCTTTGAGAAAAAAGTTGAATATGAGGCAGCGACATTGGGTGGAACTACTAAATGATTATGATTGCGCAATTAAGTATCATCCGGGAAAGGCGAACGTAGTTACCGATGCTTTAAGCAGGAAGGAAACAGCTAAACCCCGACGGGTGCGAGCTTTACAGCTTACTATCAGTACCCAACTGCCCAAACAAGTTAAGGAGGCACAGATAGAAGCTTTAAAGTAGAAAATATGGTTCTGAATTGTTAAGGGGAATGGATAAGCAGCTAGTGGTGAAAGAGGATGGAATTCGGTATTTCATGGATAGACTTTGGGTGCCTGTTCATGGAAATCTGAGAGATTAGTTATGAGCGAGGCACACAAATCTAAGTATTCTATACATCCTGGATCCGACAAGATGTATCATGACCTAAAGGCTCACTATTGGTGGCCTAACATGAAAGCGGATGTAGCTACGTATGTGAGCAAGTGTTTGACCTGCTCGAAGGTAAAAGTGGAATATCAAAAACCATCCGGACTATTACAACAACCCGAGATTCCAATGTGGAAATGGGAACAAATCTCCATGGATTTTATTACTAAGCTACCCCGGACTAGTACTGGTTATGACACGATATGGGTTATTGTGGATCGATTGAAAAAGTCTGCTCATTTACTTTCAATAAAGGAAACCGACAAGATGGAGAATTTAACTCGCCTGTACCTCAAGGAGATCTTTTCGAGACACAGTGTACCGATCTCAATTATCTCTGACCGTGACGCGTTTCACGTCACATTTCTGGCAATCATTGCAGAAATCTTTGGGTACACGTTTGGATATGAGTATTGCATATCATCCACAGACGGATGGTCAGAGTGAGCGTACTATACAGACGTTGGAGGATATGCTACGTGGTTGTGTGATTGACTTCGGGAATAACTGGGAAATTCACCTGCCATTGGTGGAGTTTTCTTATAACAACAGTTATCACACTAGTATACAGGCAGCACCTTTCGAGGCGCTGTATGGGAGAAAATGTCGATCACCGGTTTGCTGGGCAGAAATTGGTGATAGTCAGATAACAGGTCCTGAGTTGATTCATGAGACAACGGAGAAGATTGTGCAGATACGGAACCGTATGGCTGCACGCGAGACAGGCAAAAGAGTTATGCTGACAAGAGACGGAAACCTTTAGAGTTTCAGGTTGGTGACAAGGTTTTGTTGAAAGTCTCACCATGGAAAGGCGTAGTTCGGTTTGGCAAACGAGGGAAACTAAATCCGAGGTACGTTGGACCATTTGAGATAGTGGAAAGAATAGGTTCAGTAGCCTATCGATTAGCCCTACCTGATTCGCTAAGTGGAATTCATGATGTATTTCACGTGTCAAACCTGAAAAAGTGCATAACTGATGAAACGACGGTCGTACCACTAGAAGAAATTCAAGTGGATGAACAATTGCGTTTTATTGAGGAACCAGTGGAGGTGATGGACCGTGAGGTGAAAACACTTAAGCAAAGTAAAATACCCATTGTCAAGATCCGTTGGAATTCGCGACGTGGACCGGAATTCACATGGGAACGGGAAGGTCAAATGAAGCTTAAGTACCCTCAACTATTCGAAGGACGTGCCAGCAGACGAAGGTATTGATTTAAATTTCGGGACGAAATATCTTTCAACATGGGGATGATGTGACAACTCCTCCAAAACTCACTCGATTTCGATTTCTGTGTGCCAATGCAGTAGACCAGTGATGGAAACCAGTGATGGAACACTCTCACCATGTAACGCAATTTTGGGACGAAAATTCTTTCAACATGGGGATAATGTGACATCCGGTAAAATTCCGTTACCAAACTCCGTTAGTTCCGTTAAGTCTTGTGTACAGTGTCGTGAGCACACACTAGTTGTCGTTTAACGTTGGTGACCTAATAATAATGAATAATGTTAATTTGGTGTGAATCTAAGTGACTATGTGAATATTGGGTTATGTTTATGTGTTTACACATTTTTAAAAGGTTAATTAGAAAATTATCGCGTAACGCGGAAACGTGCCTATTTATTCGTATGTCTTGTGTTTTTATAAAGATAAGATATATAATGATTTTCATAAGTTTATATCTTTATATTATGAAGTTAAAAACACTTTACAAAGAGTTTAAAGCTTAGTTTTTAGAAAATACAATTACAAGGGTTAAAAGGGTAAATGTGTAAATTAAAATTAAATAAAACAAAAACCCAAACCCTATCCCACCCTTCGGCCGCGACTTCACCCTTCCCTCTCCATCTTCGATTTTCAGCCAAGATCAAGCCTCTAAACCTCGATTTCGTTCGATTACAAGGTGCACAACGTTGGAATCATCAATTGCAAGTTATAACTCGTTTAAAGGTTAGATTTTTCATGTTTTTATGGGTTTTTGTTTATGGCCGAACCTTGTGTGCGAAATTGACCCTCATGAGATCGAATTGGATGTTGTTTGGTGATGTTTATGTTAGTTATGTTGAATACATGTTAGTTAACGTCGATCATGGATGAAATACATGTTTTAGTGGTTTAATCATGGTTTTGATTCTAGTCAAGCCTAATTCGATTTTGGGCATGATTATGGATGAATGATGATTGTTTGATGAATGTGTGATGATTAATAAGTTGTATGAATGTTAGGAATCATGGATCTTGCAAGAAATTGATGATTTAGTGTTGATGTTCATAGGTTACTAATAATAGTAACTTTATTTGCATGTAATGTTGAACTATGGATGATATGATGTTATGGATGTGTTCATGGTGATAATTAGATGTTAGATTGTTGTTATGATCATTGGAAATTCAAGAACACAAGTATAGTTCATACATTACTAAAGATAGTAACTTTTTAGGATATGAATTGATGAGTTATGATGTTTGAATGTTGTTGATCATGCTTAGATGATGATATGAGTTTGAATTGGTATGTTATTGATGAATCCATGAGCATATTGGTATTTGATAGATTTTGGGATGTGCTTTCCCAAAAGGGAAACTTTATTCACGTAAAATGTGATAGATGGTAGTTTGGCTATCTGGGATGTTAGGAGCATGTTAGTATGATCATGGTGAATTCTAATATGGTAAGATATGATAACTTGGTTGTTTGTGATGTTGAGATAATCATGAATGATATTTGGACATTTGTGATCATGTATGGTTTGGATGTTGGTTAGTAGTAGGACATCATGTTTGGGACTGGTAATTGATTGTTGTGATGTTGTGATGCAATGCATATGGTTAATGAATATGGTTATGATCATTATACACGCGTGCGAATCTGAGGCCCCTACTTAGTAGGATTGGCAGGGTTTAGGATGTGAAGTCGTGAGTGGCTTCACATGGCATGTGGTGAATGGTTGAACTTTGTGTGGCATGCTAGTTGTGTTATAACTAGTGGATATGTTAATGTTCTAGATTCGCATGACTTGTATAGTACTTGGTTGTATGATGATCTAAGTGATACACCTGGTTGATATAGCATACACATGATCTATTTGAATGATAACCATGTATGATATATGTGTTTGATTGCTCGAATGGTTTACAACACATAAAGTCACCAACGAGTCAAACGGGTCAACTAGGTCAAACGTGTCTATTTTCTGAAAGCTTGAGTCTTTGGTTTTGGTATGCTTAGGGTTCCACATGTCTTTCTTTACACGTACTTATGTACTCAATGATCTAGGTAACCTTTGAAGGTTGGCTATCCTCTCGTTTCTCAAATAAAGCCTAAGTACTCTTTGCATACATCAGGTGAGTTCATGCCCCACTCTTTATTTAATCTCTTTTGGGGGAGATAGCATACTGGTATTTATACGAACGCTTTTAATACATAAGTTGTGTATAATATTAATATAGTGCTGTTACCATGGGAAAAGTCCTCACACTTTTCAATTGTTAATATTTAATAGCGGGGAAACTTGGGTAGTACTACTGGGTCTGACGAGCCCCACCTGTGTGACTCGAGGTCAACGGGTGCAATTTGTCCTATTGAACATTGTCACGACATGGTAAGTCGTGACAGGAGGCAACAACTATCACAGTCAGCTTCAATTGCAAAATCACTATGTATTAATATTTACTGATAATAGACTAGCTATCTATTACCATACACTGCTTATATATATCACAACTGTTTATATGTTTATTGAACTCAAACTCTTGAACTCACCAACCTATGTGTTGACATTTTAGTATGCTTTTCTCAGGTCCTTAGCTTGCTTGTCATAGGAGCACTGCATGGTTCACTGCATTCTAAGACACGATCTTCAAGACAATTTTAGCATTTTAATAATTATGGTTTACTCTTTTGGGTTGGCACCTGTTTTGCCATAGTTATACTTCATTGCTTGGGTTGTTTTCAAAACGCTTCCGCATTGTTTAAAGTTTGTATTTTGGTTGATTTTGTTTAAATTATGGCATATAGAGTCGTTCTGAGTAACTATTGACTGTGATCCTGGTTTGTTCACACGCCTCGCGGTAAAACTCCGCAAGTGGATTTTGAGGGTGTGACACGTTTATATATAATTAAAAGATATAAATCACTAACTCAGTGTTGTAGGGTGTTTCCAGAGTGAAGTTCCGGGTCACCTTCTAACATGTTTTTGTGTGTTACAACTCGGATCCAAGCTCGAAAATGCTTGGATGCTAGATGTGACCAAACCCAACAACCGTACCCGACACGAATTTGGATGCAACAACAACATGACTTGTTTTATAGTGTGATAGACTTTATAATGATCTAATAAACAAGTTAGTACCTTTCTTATTGAATTGATTTTGTCTCTTCAAATGAGAGATCATTTTAGCTTCGATTTAGATTGTACAGACAAGTTATTCAGTTTCCACAACTCATTGATGTGACCTAATTAAAAAATCATTACAATTAATCAGACTTAATAATTGAGAGTTAAAAAAGAGGCATTAAGCGTTTTTTTCCATCACTTGTATGGACACCCGTTGTCTCAAAAAATATGCAAGTTAAAATAATTTTAACTTTTTTTTTATTTTTTTCATATTTGGATGGCATTATATGTAGCAACGACTGCCTAAAAGCTAGACAAGATGAATGCAAATGGAGCCCTTTATCGATGCAATGAGCAAGAAACCAATGGTTGCATTTAGGTAGTATTTTAACGTGCTCGTATTTAGAAAAATCACCTTATCATATAACACATCTTTACCCAATCCTAAAAGTTGCAACCCATGCTAATAGCTAACTTTGGGAAAGTCTTTGTCTTTTCTTTCAACTCCGGTTTTGGATTCCTTGTCTAGCTACTTTCTTGGCTAGTCTTCATATCTGATCATAGTAAACTCATACATCTCATTACACATCTTATGATGGAGTCCAACCCTAGTAAGCAAACTAGCGCTCACCAAAGCATCACCATAACCATTACCACAATCGATTTAGAGTTCCTATGACCAGAAGATGGGCTTGGTGATGATGGAGTCGGCTTTGTTGTCACTGACATGACAACCTACTGGTTTATATAAGTTTGAAGTAGGAGTGGTTTGTTTAGATGAAAGACTAACAAGTATACCACACACACACACACACACCACACACACACATATATATATATATATATATATATATATATATATATATATATATATATATACACCGTATGTGTGGTATATATGTAGTCTCGGAATTAAAATAATTCTACATATGTGTCTAACTTGTGACTAAATGTTACATGGTATTAAAATTGGTGGGCATAGAATATGACTCCATGCCCCTAGTTATGGGCACAAACATCGGTATTGTAAGGTCATAGCTTGTATGGATTATAATATCAAAAAAAAAAGCAAACACATTAAGAGAAGTTAGGTTTTCAAATACATGTGAAATCTTTAAGTTCATTCGAGAACTTTTACTTCATACGTAAACATTTAGTTATGTGGAAACTTATATAATGCAAAAACAATAGTTGTTTTGCTTTGTGTTTATATATTGTGTTTCGTTTGTAAAAGTGCTCTGAGGCTAATAGATCATATGGTTGTGCGATAGGCGCATGAGGAGAGCTCTTAGTGGATTGAGCTTAAACGACACAAACTCCTTCGGTATTGTAATTTTTTGGTTAATAATATTTGATTGAGTTTGTTTAATGTTCTTTGATATCACACACATACATCCGTCTTAATTTGATTATTAAGCATAATATTTTGTGAATTTGATCATTATGAGGACCTTACATTTGGTATCATAGAAAGTTGTTGCTCTTGATACATAGATTTTTTATTTTGCGATCATACGTTGTAAGACGTTAAACTTCCAGATATTAAAGACCAGAAGGTTGTGATTGATTTTGGAATGTCTTCGAAGGAGAAGAAGGTTAAACTGATGGTAAACGACCAAATTTGTTACATGTTATACAGATGATCTGCATCATTATGCTTAGTATATTTGAGTTTAGATGGTGGCAAATGAAGATTTGAGACCTTAGCTGTGATTCATACTCAAAAAGTCGATTAGTTGAAGTTTCATGAGAATAAGTTGATTTTGTGAAAACTTCACAAAAGTAGCCGTATTTTACGTAAACTTGTCCATGCGAAAACTTTGCAGAAGTAACTGTATTTTGAAAAAAAACTATGCAAAAACTTCATACTAGTAACCATTATTTGTGAAAACATTGGCTGTTTATATGACGTGTTGCAATGCATTTTGGTGTTGGAAACATGACTAGCCCTTGGCAAGGTTATTAAACCATCCTTAATGCTTTGATTATGCCGAACAAGTATAACATTATGAAGACTAAGATTTACTTAAAAGCAAAGTTAGATTAAAATAAATGTCAATATTGTAATTTCTACAAACAAGGAGGTCCCAGCAAGGATGGATCGTTGTTGGGGCCCGCAGGGTGGGGGCCCGCTTCCTACTTTTTCGCTTAGTAGTGGAAATTTATTTGTATTTTAAGTTAAAATTTTATGCCTATTAATTTCCCTCCCCCTAATTTGAGTCGTGTGATTTTCACCTCCTCCCCCCCCCCCCAATACTTTTCCTCATGCTCGGCTGCTAGGTTCTAGCTAGGGGCAAATCCCTTTAAGCCAAGGGTTCCAACTCAATGCTATAATATTTTTTTATTATATTTTAGGGTTACCACTAAACTTCTTCTATAAACTAAACTATGTAGCCAATGGTGAGTTGCATTTGCGTATTTGATTGTCATAATAAAAAGTAAGTGTGGATTATTAATATATTTAAACTTTATAAAATAGGTAGGGTTATAGTAAAAGGAATGTTTAATCTAAAAAGCCTAATAAGTATTATAGGTTTAACACGTGTCCTTTTATCATTTTGAAAAGGAGGGCATTTTGTCATTGTGCCAAATACATCAACTCATTGTGTATTATACGTTATTGTGTCAAATATCAGTTCATTGTGTTTTATATTCTACATAACTTCTTATGTGAATCAAATATTGTGTTTTACCTTTTAATTCATTTTATGTTATTTTTCATTGATTTTATATTTATAAACTTATTACCTATAATTATGTTTTACAATTAGAAGTATATAATAATATAATTTCACTAATGTATTTTTTAAACTCACAATGTTAAACATAACACAATATGTTATTATGTCATTATTTTTAATAGATTATATAAAATTGTTGTTATCTATCATTATGTTTACCATTAGAAGTACATAATGATGTTATTTCACCTATGTATTTTTCAAAACTTATGATATTCAGGATAACACAATTATGATCAAAATACACAATGAGACATTGTGTTATTTTGTTATTGTTTTTAATGAATTAGATTTTTTACTTGTTAATATTGTGTTTTACATATTAGAGATACACTATAATGTTATTACAACATTATATTTATTAAAATTCATCATTTTAGAAAAACATAATAGTATTTAAAAAAACACAATAACTAATAAAAAGACAAAATAAACTGCACTAAAGACACAATTATAAAAATAAACTTAAAAACGTAAAAAAATTTATATTTATATAACAATACTGTACTCGTTTTAAAAAATAAAAAAAACGCTCATTTTTATGGTGTAATTTTTTATAAATAATAATGTCGCAAATACAAGTTATTAACGTTTAAAAAGATGGGGGAACTTACAACAAGTTAACAAAAGTGGTTATTCTTAAAATATAATTTAACAAACTTTTACTTAAAATGTCGTCTCAATCGTTGATTAAAGAGATGAATAATTGAGATAACTTATTATATTTTTTTTGTTTTAAAATTCTTTCTATTTGAGTGTTTCTCTTATAATATAAAATTAACTATCAAGATATTAAAGTTCTATTCTCCCTTTTACCTTTTTTAGCATCTTCTCTTTCGGTTGTGCGAGTAAAGACAACCCTTAGTCCTCTCCTACGGCAACAAACATAGCCCGCAACTTACTATTGAGGGATCTCACTTCCTAATATGGTCAAAGTGTGTCACGATCATGGGCCTGGCAAGAAAAACCCATCCCTTTCTTGACTTAGTTGAGGGTAGTTGGAGTGGTTAGCTAGTGTCATTGGCCTTAGGCTTTCTGACTACTTGAATAGCAACCACGCTAGGGTACTCTAAACAGAAACAAAATCATTTGAAAAAGCGGGTCAGTGTAGTGCCACTCCCCACAAGAATACCTCCTAATATGTTGTGTCCAAGAAGGCAATTTTATCTTTGAACTACTCTTCTTTTATACAAGTGTCCACATGAAGCACTATAAAAAGGCTCAATAAAATTCCAATTAAAAAGTAACACTATTATCATAACACAGTGCATCATAGATTCATTGAATGTTCTTATCTTTAGACAACTATTTTCAATTAATATTAGTGGAGAAAGTAAATCAATGGGACCAGGATGAAGCCTATGAAAGAGTAGCACTAAATTCATACTATATCTTCTTTTCTAAAAGTAAATTGGTGTCAATGTATGTTTAAGAAGTGGTTTAAAGAAAATTTTTAAATAGTATATAAACACACAGACGGCAATTGTCGGTAGTCATTGATTCTTTTAACAAATGTTTAAGCATGGGTGACATCTTCTATTAAAACATTTCGAAGTAAATCTTTTGAGCGACTTTCTTTTTTTATTTATAATCTTTCGTATATTATCGTCTTTATCACAACACTTGCATATACGTAAAGGACTCGTTTTTACTCGACATGCGTATTTATATATCTTTTAAACTTAATTTTGTCTTACTTTTCATTGTAGCGTGTGAGTCAACTTACTCGTTAAAGACCTAACTCGCTATAAAAAAATTTACTAAACTAATTTATAGTTTAAATAAACATTCGGGCGTGGCTCCAAAATATGATAATTACATAAACCGATCGAATGCTTTATGCTTTACCACTCATTATCGGACATTTTATTATTTTTCTTATGAAGATGAATTTTCTTTTGCAAGTGCGAAGGTGATTTCCACATCAAGAATCTTGACAACTCAATCTTTATCCTCCATCTCCATCTTTTTATTTACTTTTGTGATTATACCAATTTCCAGGGTTGGACTAGTTTTCCTATTACATTATGTACGGTCTGTGGATTTTTTATTTTTCAATAAAAAAAATTAACAAAAATTATTAGATATATTATTCTTGCTCGTTCTAGAATAAAACATATGCTGATATGCATGTATCTAAATTAAATTTTATTAACCTGTACAAATCAATAAATTATACATATGTGCGCTCGGACATACAACGGACGATTAAAAATATTAAAATATATATATATAAGGAGACTTCACATGTATCATGTAGGATGAAGGGTAAAAGCGGTTGAAGAAATTTAAAAATCTTGCAGCAAAGGCGCAGTAGGTTATTAGAAATCACTTTATTTGTGAACCAAGATTAGTTCGCATGAATTGTGCTAGTTTAGTGATGTCTATCATTTAAGGCTGCTAACTAGTCTCTAATCTTATTGAACCTTCATGGTAATAATAACCAAGTAAAATTTCAATTCCGTTTGAGTCTTCGAACATAATAATAAACAAGTTAATTAATTTTGTTAGTTTTCATGAGGTTGAAAATATCAACAAAAATAAATTCTTCATAGCTCACATTATAGGGGTGCTACTTTACATGTGAGTTGGAAAGAACAAGAAAAATAAATTCTTCAAACTTCACATTAAAGTGGTTGTAGTTCACATGTGAATTGGTGTTAGTTCATACATATATTAACACAATAAATTATGTTACTGATCACTAATTACAAATGTCTTATATAACCTGAATATAACCTGTGATGTATAGTTGTAATCACTAAACACAAGAGGCTCTTGAATAGTTTACACCCAGACGTGTTGGGTTGTATATTGTCATAAATCCGTGAATATTATTCACTTGTGATGGGTTCACACTTCACATAATGTTAAGCTTCATGTCGATCTTTAACCAGCTTTGACAATTTGTAGCATGTGTTGATTTTCAACTACTTTTGATCGTTTGTAGCATGTGTTGGTTTATATTAATTTTCTTTAGAAATCTTGATGATGCGTTGGCATGATTAACAACTTGATAAAATAACATCGTAGTATGTGTATTATTTGTGACTTTATATCATTTAAACATGTATACTTAATGACTTGAATGTGAACGTGTATGCATAATGACTTGAATGTGTAGGGATCTTATGTGGCGTATGATTATATTTTATTAAGCAATTCATACTACATCGAGCATATTTTTATGACTATCAAAATTAAGTTTTCAAGATTTTCAATTTAAATCATTGTTACCTTAACAAAAGTATCCATCTCAACACCATAAAACCCTAAAGTTGCACACCACAGTTCAACTATCACATCCCCTCTCGTGTTTGAGTTGTCACACAAGGAGAAAAATAGAGAAAGGATTCTTAGTTTTTGAGTGGTTGAATCTGTAAAAGTGCATGATTTCCTACGTGATCTTCTCCATGTTTGGCTCCCAATTACCTTTATTTGGTGTCCCCAATTCACTCCCGTAAATGATGTATTTCTTTTATTATATTGAGAGCTTGCCTATTTAATTTGAAGCTCTTATTTTCCTTTGCATTGAAAACCTCACGAAATAAACAAAATATTGAGAACCTTTGTTGATGGTATCAGAGCAATGTTTTTACACGCTTGATATTTCTTCTTCAACTTGAATCGCCAAAGGGCGATAACACCATGCCTGGCGATGATACAAACAAAACTCACAAAACCGATGGGAGCGTCTCTGATCATGGCTCTCCTTATTATCTACACCCATCCAACTACCCCTGGCAAATGCACGTTAATGATGCATTAAACCACAACAATTATCTCGATTGGGTTCAAGAGATGGAGAATTTCTTGTTTCCTAAAACAAGATAAGATTCATTGACGGTACCATCAAGATGCCAGAGAAAACCAATGCCAATCACATGGCATGGATGCGGTGCGACACGATGATCAAGGGCTGGCTCACAACAGCAATGGAAAAAGAAATTTGAGGAAGTGTGAAGTACGCAAACTCCGCTGCAGAAATCTGGTCCGATCTCGAGGAGAGGTTCGGTAAAGAAAGCGCACCTCGTGCATATGAACTCAAATAGTCTATTTCAAGCACGAGTCAAGACGGCATGACAGTGTCGGCCTATTACACAAAACATCGTGGTTTGTGGGACGAAATGCAGTCTTTTCTTCCTATCCAAAAGTGTAAGTGCAATGTCTGCACTTGTGGTCTTGGAAAATCATTGAAGGAACTTCGTGAGAAGGAACAACTATACGAGTTTCTTATGGGTCTGGATGGCAAGTTCTCGGTAATTAGAACTCAGATTCTAGCAGTGAAACCCATTCCATCTCTAGGGAATGCGTATCATTTAGTTGCTGAGGATGAGCAACAAAGGCTCGTAACCGGCGGGAAGCAAACCGTGAATAAGGCGGCTGCTGCTGCTTTTCAAGCAACCATAAAACGCAACCCCGGTCCCTACAAATCATTGCAGAAGGATGAAAAGGCCTCTGGCCATAATGATTTTTGTGGGAGGGATGGGCACACACGTGATGGTTGCTTCAAACGGATAGGTTATCCAGAATGGTGGCCAGGAAAGATCAAATGAAAGAAAGGAAAGCCAAGGGCAGCGTGTGCAGAAGTTGAAAACAGCCCCATTATAGGTCTAACGAAGGAACAATACAAGCAATTTATGAAGCATTTTGCACCGGTTAATAAGGAAGCCCAAAACAACGCACCATGCTTGGCTAACATGGCAGGTAAACCTTATAGAAATGATGAATGGATTGTCGATTTAGGGTGCACAGAACACATAACACATCGAACAGATATCCTTGATGAAAGAACCGTCTCAACTAGTGAGATACCCGTTACCATACCAAACGGAGAAACCGTACCAGTTGAAGGTAGAGGCAGTCATGTACTGCCAAACGGAACAAGTGTGCAAGGAGTTTTGCATCTTCCAAAGTTTAATTATAACCTTCTTTATTGTTAGCAAGCTTTCAAAGGATTTAAACTGTGATATAGCATTTTTTCCCGGATTCTTTGTTATGCAGGGATTGCGTTCGAGGAGATTGATTGGAGTGGGTAAGTGCAAAGACGGTTTATATCAAATAGGAATGTTGGAAGGTCCAAGAAGAGCTATGATGGTAGATGTGTTGCATAAAAGACTTGGACATGCGGGTGCTGAAAAATTGTCCAAGATTAACTATCTTAATAATTCTCTTTTAAAAACAATGGTGATATTTGTGATTCTTGTATCAAATCAAAAATGACAAGAAAACCCTTTCCTATTAGCACTTCTAAAATGAGTGTTTGTTTTGAGTTGTTACATTGCAATATATGGGAAACTATCGGATACCCTTCTTTTCAGGTGCAAATTATTTTTTAACAATAGTTGACGATTATATTCGGGCGGTTTGGATCTTCCTCCTCAAACACAAGTGTGATGCAAGCACATGCCTAATTGTTTTTCACATTAATTAAGACCCAATTTGAGAAAAATATCAAGAGATTAAGATGTGACAATGTGTAAAGCTCCGTTCCCGGGACCCTTACAGCTGGTAAATCATTGCACATAAAATGTACATTTTCATTACTTTGACATAAATATTGTAGCCAAAACATTTAAAAATGACATCTCATTTCATCATAAATACTTTGGCAAAATAACACATCTTAACCAGTTACAAAAATACATTGTTGCATTACATCACAAAAGCATTAAATAAATGGATGCCATCCCAAAAGAGCTGAGTAGCCACCTCGTGCAATCCTCAACAATTATTACCTGCCAACTAGAAACACATCAAACTCAGCGTTCCTGAGTGAGTTCTACTTTTATAATAAAACATATTTTTTCATTAAAATCATTCTTTAATTTCATGCGATCATACATCTTATGTACACATAGATAATAGTTATTATCTTCATCGTTCATTAAATTCCGTTCATTCATTCATTCATACTTTCATTCGTTCATTCATTATTACATCTTTTCCTTTTGTAACACCATCAACTTTACCCTTCATGCTCGTGCTACTGGACCTAAGCCTATCATAGACCTCATTCACGGTGCCCAGCACCTCTGGCCACAGTATCTAAGGCAAGTAACAATGGTACCATACAAATACTCAATCACAAAGAAAAACCCCAATATGCATCCTCTCAGGGTAGCGAACCCGCACACCGTTGGCTAACATTTTTTAATGGCGTGTCCCGACATACAAGGCTTGCAAGACTTTCTTTACTTTTATCATTCATTAATGCATGTATTCTTACTTCATGTTCCTCTTTCATTATCTTTCACTTTACGGTACATACTACTTTCATTCATTCATTATCATTCAACGTAAAGTCAGGGGAAAGATAAACATACATCATAATTAGGAATATAACATACACAAACATCATTATCATACAGTGCAACATCATACATACATAACATGCATAATCATGCATGCAGGATCGTTCAAGGGCTTGAACACAATTACAACACAACAACACAATGAGGAGATTAACTAAATCTTAATCAAACAGTGAACTAGGTAACCGGAGGTGATGCAGAGAACACAAGTAAAGCAAGAGACAGAACAAGAGAGTATAGTTTTCAAGGGAGCAGTATATTGCTTTCTCAAGTTCTTTTACAAGTGTTACAAAAGCATGTTGAAAGATACAAGAACTTGGAATACTTATACTACACCTACAGCCGGCTATACTATGAAGGCCAGCTGGATACAATGACTAGACACTAACAAAATCAATTGTAGGATCAAAAGGCATATCTGCCTTTTGACCTTGTGACTATGACATGCCATAGCTCACATCCTTATACATTACAAAAAGGATAAAGTACATAAAGTAGAAAGTTTCAGACTCAAGACCTCAATGTACAGTTACCAAAAGCATGGACCTTTTCACCAACTCTTGTAAGTTGGTGACTTATCAGAGACGCAGCGGAAAAGGTGCTTTATGGAATAGTACATCAGATAAAGCATGTGTACTAAAAGTCTTCGGAAGAAATCTGTCTTCATAGGTTGAAGCTTCGGAAGACTTTGTCTCTTCAAGCTTCGGAAGACTTCATGTTAGGCTTCGGAAGATATGGTCTTGGCTTCGGAAGATATTACACTTAGAGTATTTCTAATGCTTTGTGTAATTCCTCCGAAGCATTCTTCACTTTAGTACTTAGTGCATGTTGCTGAAACACTTAGGCAGTTTTGGGTTGCATCAGACTTCAGGAATCCTTACAAACTCCCCCTAGGCTGATGCTACCAAAACACTTAGAAGATCTTTAAATGTTTGTAGTCTTCAGAATAATCAAGACCATCCCTTTCTTCATTTGATGGTCAGGATCATCAAGACTCTCATAGTATCTTCTCATTTCTAAGAGATCATGCAGAGGTAAGTTGATTATGTCTTGCCATGAGTAGACATTTTCAACACCTTGATCTCTGATAACATTCCATCTTTCTGGATTGGTAGAGTAAGTCCAGGATAAGATGGGTGTCTCGGTTGCTAGAGGAGCCACTTGCATAGGAGTTGATTGGGCTCCCTCATCATGCACTTCCTCAGGTTGATCTGATTCAGCCTGGGGTGTAGAGGTAGATGACTTTGGCTTCTTCTTTTTAGTCTTTGGTTTAGAGGCCATTTTCTTCTTCCTCTTTAATGTCTTTAACTGAGAAGACTGGTCTGCAGCACCATGTTGATCATCAGTGTCTTTCTCAGTTGGGTGTTCCTCCCTCATAGGTTCAGATGGAGAGGGAGTTTGACCCTGTCTTGGATCAGAAGATGAAGTTTGCTGAGGCTCAGCTGGAGGTTCTGGTTCAGGTGTCTCTGGTTGTTCAAACTTGACCTCCACTTCAGGTGGGACTTGACTTGGAAGAGAGTGCAAGTCAATGAGTTCACCACTTTTAATCTTCTGCTTGATTACCCTTATATGCTCATCCATTGTAGATAGAGACATGGGACCAAGTCTCCTTCCGGAGAATCCATATGACTTCAAGAAGCTCATCATTCTTTGTCTGTCAGCAGACTTCTTTGCATTCTTTTGAATGATGGTTCTTGACTTTGCAGCTTCTTCCCTTAGCTTCCTTTTGGTGTTTTTCTTTCTTTGACTAACTCAAGCTCAAGTTGCTTTAAGTACTCGAACTCAATGAAGTCATAGGACAGGGGAAGAAGTGTATTTGCCTGATAGAAGCCTGTGGCACTCAGGTAGTTTATCATTTTGATTCTATCCTCTTCTTTATCTACCTGAGGTTCTTGTGGAGCCACATCTTCCTGTGCAGGACTTTCTTGAACTGGAGAGAGAGTGGGAGTATGCTTGTGAAGTCTTTTCTGTCTCCTCTCCTCTTTGAATTGGAGAAGTAACCTTGCATCCTCTTTCTCCTTAATCTCTCTTGACACTTCCATGTCAGCCAGTTCATTCAACTCTTCTAAGGGGAGGGAGATGATTTCATCAACATCATAGTTCCTGGTCTGTAAGTAATTAATCCTGACTGCCCTTTGTTCATCATTTTGAGTATTTGGTCTGGGGCAGCCCTGATTGCAGCTTGCATGAATTTTGATGACCCAGAAGAACTCTCTCCCCTTAGCCTCCTTTTCCTCTCTCTCTCTTCCTCCTCAATTTCCTCAGGAGTCATTTTCCTTTTCCCTTTGTCACCAACAGACCTTTGTGACTCAGGGTGGATTGAGGCTTGGCCTTCATTGCTTGGTGTAGCTTCCATGCTCTGGCCAGAGAGAGGCTGAGAAACACCTTCACCAGCAGGTGTCTCAGATGGAGTTTGGACCTCTGCAGCAGTTGTTGATGGTGAGACAAGGGTCTCAGGTTCTGCCACTGGGCCTTCAGCCAAGGTTTCCCCTATGAAACTAATCTTAGGGTCCACCTCAACATCCAGTTGACCGATGACATTGCCTGATTGCCTAAGTCTCCTTCTTAGAGAGAACTCTGCAAGGATCCTGTCTTGGATTCTTTGAGCCAGCCTGTCAGCTTGTCTAGATTTGCTTGGATTGACAAGTGGCATGTTGACTAAATCCAGTCCTTCATAGAAGCTCAGGCTTTGGAACTGAAAGACTTCTTGTTGACCTTGAACTCTGTGAAGTATAAGGGCTCTTCTGTCATCATCATACCTCCATCTGATGATGTAGTTGCCAGTTCCATGTGGTGGAGATGAGACAGCCCTTGGTATACCTTCCTCAAAGAGACTCCTGATGAGAGAGTCTATAGAGTCCACATTAATGTGAACTTGAGGAAGTTGCTGAGAATGCACAACAGCAAGTGAGGATGGTGAGTCCTCTATGTCCATTCTCTTTGAAGAACTCCCAGGTTCTGTGGTTGTGATAACATTCTCCCCCTTTTTGGTAGCATCACCCACTTGCATAGGTGAGCTGGAGGATAAATCAATCACTTCCACAGGTTCTTGTGTTCCTGGTTGAGCTCTCCTGAAAGGTCTCCCAGCTAGTTTTTCCTGCAGATATGAAATCTGGAGTTGCTGATCATTGACCCTGTTTTGCAGGGTAGTCACCTGAGATTCCAAGTGACTAACCTTAGAGACTAGATAGGTGCATGTTTGTGACAATTTTTGTACCTTTAGTCTCAAATTCCCCTCATCTTCATCAGAAGAATCACTGGGGGATGAGAGGATTGGACCAAAGTCCCTTCTCTCACCACCAGCTTGAGTTTCTTGGCTGCTGGTTTTCCTCTGCTCACTGGCAACCTCAGTTAAGATGCCAAGGGCTGAGTTGCCATGGTTGAGGTCTTAATGATGTAATCACTTTCAAAAGTGAGAGCCTCTTCCATATGGACATCCTGAACAGGTTCAGATGTGTCCACCTCAGTAATAGGTGACTGATGAGGGATAGACTGAGGAGAGTCAGAGGTACTCATCTCTCTTGAGTAGGGGAGGAGAAGAGAGACTCATGGTACTCACTGAATCCTAAGTCTTCATCAGTGTAAAAGGATAGGTTGGGAATGGTTGGTTTAGATCCAAAGGCTGGGGATGGTAGCTATCCCCTGAAGGTTGTTCACTTGAGTGTTGAGACTCAGAGTGAAGGCTTACAGTTGTTGGGCTAATGAGCTCATCAGGTTGAGCTTGAGGAACCTCAGCCCTGATAGGTAAAGTAATGGGAGTGGTTTGCTCCTCAGGAGAAGTGGAGCTCTGGAGTCCACCTCTTCCTGTAAGGTTGAGTACTTGGGGGCTTGCACAGACTCAATAGCCTGAGCAGGGGTTCGTTGGGATTTTCTTTTGTAGGTGATGAATATTGGAGGTTGTGAAGAGGGTAGGAGAGTAGTAGGTGTGGGTTCAACACTAGCTTGGACTGCTATGTTGTCACCTTGAGCAATGAGTTCTAACATTTTTGGGACTAAGGCTGTTTCTACCCCTGAGAAGCCTACAGTTTGCTTCTTCATAATTTTAAAGATGCCGGGCTTCATCTGTCCCAGTTTAAGAATATTGCCTGTTTCCCTCAACTATGAGCCCAGTTCACAGTTAAGAATGTGTTGAACATATCTAGGAAACATGTAATATTCTAAGGAGTCTAAGTTTGCAAGTAAATTAGTATAACAAATTGTGAATACCTGAACTTGACCCCCTGAACCATCCCATGAACTATAAAGGAGAGATCCTCAGGAATCTGGTCCCATCCACCATGCTTGTTTGATAAGCTGTGGATAACCACATGGAGCAGGTATTTCCACTGGGATGAGACCTTCCTTTCCTGAAGGTCTTTACAGAGAAATCTCCTTCATAGCCCATCTGCTTGAAGGAATGATTAACTGCTTCTTTTGGAAGAACACTTCACCTGCTTCATCATCCAGCTGAAGATGTCGATTGATGATGGCCGGAGTGATGAAAATTGTTCTCCCCTGCACTGTGGCAGACAGTGCCTTCTCCCCATCCATAATGACCTCTTGGCAGGTCTTCCAGAATTCAGCAGATGATCCTCATATAGAGGAGGATCAATGGTTAGGGAGGTGAAGTAGTGAGACAAAGACAAGAAACGGCAAACCTCTGAGAAATGAGGATCTTTTTCAGAGCATAACAGAGCAACCTGATTGTGTTGTCTGTGTAGCTGCATGGTAAAGTGAGGATCATTTCTGTGTGTAAGGTCAGCCATTGTGAGGTAGCTCAGAGATGAAGTGGAGAGAATGGGAAGGAAATTTCAGAGAGAAAGCTTTGGGTTTTAGGTATGGAAGAAAAGCAGATGATAGAAGAAGGGGGAAACCGTTGGGTTTATATGAGAGAGAAGGATTTCAGATAAAGTTTAATGAAAGAGGATAAACTTTGAAATCCGTATGTCGGTCCCACCTCTGAAAAAGTAGTTTACCTTTTTGCTCAAAAAGTAGTTTTCTTGGAGTTCGAAAAGCTTCCGAAAGTAATTTGTCTTCGGAAGTTTGATTGAAAAAGCTTCCGAAGCTAAAGTGACTTCGGAAGAATTTTCCTGAGAGTCTTAAAGATTTATGCTTCGGAAGAGAAATAAACTTTGGAAAGCTTTGTATAAGAATGAACAAAGCTTCCGAAGTAATTTTTGCTTCGGAAGGAAAAAGTCCTTAAAAATGAATAAGTGTCTAAGTTGAGAATTTTAAGCTTCGGAAGATAAATTTTGACTTCTTCCGAAGGTAAAATTTCTTAGACAGGCATTTATTTGAAGACATATTTTTCTTCCGAAGGTAAAATGTTATCTTCCGAAGCATCAGAAAATTTTCAAGAATCCAAGGAAAGTCTTCGAAAAGAGTTTTTTATTCAAAGAAAACATGAGCTTATGAAAGTGATGAACTAGACAACTTAGGACACACATTTTTTTTTAAGAAGAAATAATTAGAATTAGTTTTAAGAAAAATCTACTCAAGTTGATCATCCCAATAGCTGATATCAGATACTTAAATCTCTGTTCATCAAAAGCTTTTGTGAACAGATCAGCATATTGTTCATCTGTGTGAACTTTGACTAGTTTAATTAACCCCTTTTCATAGTTATCTCTTATTAAATGATACCTGATGTTGATGTGTTTGGTCCTTGAGTGCTGCACAGGATTCTCAGTGATAGAGATAGCACTGTTGTTGTCTATGTGGATAGGAGTCTCTTTGAAGTTAAATCCGTAGTCTAGCATCTGATTTTGAATCCAAAGCACTTGAGCACAGCAGCTTGCAGCAGCAATGTATTCAGCCTCAGCAGTTGATGCAGACACACAGGTTTGTTTCTTGCATTGCCATGAGACAACCCTTCCACCAAAGAAATTGACATCCCCCAGATGTAGACTTTGCAGTCATGTTGCAACCACCATAATCACTGTCTGTATAGGCATACAGATTGAAATTAGAATTCTTTGGATACCATAAACCAAGTGTTGAGGCACCTTTGAGGTATCTTAAAATCCTTTTCACAGTGATTAAGTGAGACATCTTAGGATTAGCTTGATATCTTGCACAAATACATGTAGCAAACATGATATCAGGCCTGCTAGCTGTAAGATACATAAGAGACCCAATCATAGCCCTGTATAAGTGCTCATCTACACACTCCCCCTCAAGATCTGGACCAAGGGAGTGGTTTCTGGCTATGGGTGTCTTAGCAGTTTTACAATCAGTCATGTTGAACCTCTTGAGTATATCTTGAACATACTTTGACTGACTTATGAAAATGCCATCTTCAACCTGCTTCACTTGAATTCCTAGAAAGAAATTAAGTTCTCCCATTGAACTCATTTCAAATCTATCTTTCATCAGCTTTTCAAAGTCTTTGCAGAGCCTTGAATTGGTTGAGCCAAAGATGATGTCATCCACATATACTTGAACTAGCAGAATGTCGTTTCCTTGTCTTTTGATGAAGAGTTCCATCTATAGTACCTCTCCTGTAACCATGTTACAGAGATACTCAGACAGTGTCTCATACCACTTCCTGGGTGCCTGATGCAGCCCATAGAGAGCTTTGTCAAGCTTGCAGACATAATCAGGATGATCAGGATCTACAAAACCAGGTGGTTGTTTGACATAAACCTCCTCATCAATCACTCCATATAAGAAAGCACACTTTACATCAAGTTGGTAGACCTTGAAGTTCTTGGATGCAGCAAATGCCAGGAATATCCTAACAGCTTCTAGTCTAGCTACAGGAGCGAAGACATCAGTGTAGTCAATCCCTTCTTCTTGTGTGTATCCTTGAACAACTAGTCTAGCCTTGTTCTTGATGATGATTCCTCTATCATCCTTTTATTCCTAAAAACCCATTTGGTTCCAATGGTAGTCTTCCCATGAGGAAGAGGACAAAGGTTCCAAACTTTCTGTCTTTTGAATTGAAGCAGCTCTTGTTGCATAGCTTCAACCCAACTTCCATCCTTTAGAGCTTCCTCAACTTTCTTTGGCTCTAACTGGGATAAAAACAAGAGTGAAGACAAACATTTGCTTCATGGGTTTGCCTCTTGTCTTTACCCGGAGATAACATCTCCAATGATGTTTGTAGTAGGATGAGACTTGTGGATCCTTAGCTGAGGGATCACAGCAAGTTGCTGAGATAAATCCAAATTTGAGAAATTTAGATCTGGTCTTGAAGATTATCCTCCACATTATCACACTTATCAAGATTAACTTGATCCAATGAGTGTGTGACATCATTGATGTTATCATCTATGGTATAGTTATTAGCATCAAGAGATTCTTGATTACTTTCACCATCACCATTGTTATCTTCTGCAATTGAGATGTCTTTATCTGGTTGAGAGGCCTCTGAACTGGAATTTGAAGGCATGCCAGATGTATCAGCTGGATTTGTCATGGTTGTGCTGATAGAAACCTCATTTGCTGAAGTAGTTCCAACTGGAGCTGAAGGTCTTCCAAGCTCAAATCTTGGATCAGGATCACCTGTATTTAAATTTTCTGCAGATCCTGAAACATGCTCACAAGATTTATTAAAACAGTTGGTAACTAAATCAAGATCAAATAGCCAATCCGGACCAGAACCAGCCACACTGGGAGTGTGCTCATTGAAAGTCACATTGGCTGACTCCTCAATGATTCTAGTTCTGAGATTGTATACTCTATAAGCTTTAGCTTGAGAAGAGTATCCAATGAAGTGTCCATCGTCTGATTTCTCAGCAAACTTGGCAACTTGATCTTTGGTATTCAAGATGGTGCAGGGACATCCAAATGACCTGAGAAAACCAATGAAAGTTTCCTCTTGTGCCAAAGTTCATAAGGAGTCTTACCATGTGTCTTAACTACTAAGACTCTGTTTTGCACATAGCAGGCAGTATTAACTGCCTCTGCCCAGAAGGTGATAGGCAGTTTGAGTCAGACAACATAGTTCTTGCAGCTTCAATAAGTGTCCTGTTTCTCCTCTCAGCAACTCCGTTTTGCTGAGGAGTCCTGGGAGCACTGTATTGTCTTGTAATACCCTTGTCCATCACAAAATGTATCAAGGATTTGGTTCTTGAATTCAGTTCCTTGATCACATCTTATGGTTTTGACCTTGTGATCACATTGATTCTCAATCTTTAAGATGAAATTCTTTAGAATCTCAGGAGTCTCATCTTTAGTTCTAAGAAAGAAAACCCAAGTGAATCTTGTAAAATCATCTGTGATCACTAGACAGTATAAGGTCCTTCCTAAACTCATTACACTGGTGGGGCCAAAGAGATCCATATGTAATAAGTGTAGGGGAGTAGTGATGGAGTTCTTTTCCTTAGGCTTGTGAGATACCTTGTGTTGCTTCCCTTTCAGGCATGCAACACAATGATCATCACTTGTAAACTCTTTCTTTGGCATTCCAGTTACCAGATCATGTTTGATTAATTTATTCATATTCTTAAAGTTTACATGGCACATTCTTTTATGCCATAGGAAAGACTCATCACTATTTGCTTTAGATAGAAAGCATGAAACTTCTCCAGAGGGAGATGTTTCTTGCAAATCCATCTTGTACATGTTCCCTTTCCTGGGGGCTCTGAGCAGAATATGCTCATGAGGAATGACCATCCAGGTTTGAGAACAATGCACTCATGCTCAGTGAAGAGCATGTTATGACTCTGATCACAAAATTGAGATACACTCAGAAGATTGTACCCAAGCTCCTTAACAAAATTTACCTTCTCAATGCTGAGCTTACCATTTGTGACCTTGCCCCTTCCATAAATGTAACCACCTTCATTTCCTCCAAAAGCAACTGGTCCTCCATCAATTCTCTCAAAATTATGAAGTAAAGACCTATCGCCTGTCATGTGCCTGGAACAGCCACTGTCAATTATCCAGACATTCTTGTTTGTCTTGAGCTGTTCCTGCACAAAGAAAATGATTAGTTACATTTGGAAACCCAAGCCTTACTTGTCTTGGGTTCAGTAAGTGTACTAGAAGGTAATGCAACAGTAATAGATCCTATGGTTGTACAGAGGGGATCTTCGGCTGTTGTTGATGGAGAAACCTCAGTCATTTGGTCTTTCTTAGACTTCCACACCACCTTTGGAGTCTTGGACTTGACCTTCAAAACCTTAGAAGCTTTTGGAGCTTCACAAGTTTTAATGACTGATACTTCGGAAGAATCTACAGTCACTGCAGTAGACTTTAGTACTTCGGAAGAACTCCTTTCTTCCGAGACCAACTTTGCTTCCGAAGGTGATTTTCCATTTACCTTCTTCTTTGGTTTGGAGCTTCCGAGGGAAACAGACTTTCCTTCCGAAGCTTGAGACTTCTTGAGATTCTTTGAAGTCTTTGTATTGGTCATGTGGATAGTACTTTTAGGATTGTATGACAATCCTTGGCAATATGAGAAGTACTTTCACACATAACACACAGCATTTTCTTCTTCAAAGAAATCTCCTTTTGAGAGCGAGACTGGCCTTGGTCACATCCCTTTTTCACCTTCATCTTGGTAGATTCAGATACAGTTCCCTTGGGCTGTGAACTGTTCTTGGATTTGATGGTCCAGGCTGTGCAGCAGTGGTACACAGCAGCTCAGTCTTCTTCTTTGTACTGAGATGATTTGAACATGAACCAGAACTCTTAGATAAGAGGCTTTGGTGGATGTCTTCAGTCCTTATTGCTTTGAAGCCTGCAGAGATAAACACTTGTTTCTGCTTAGCATCAAAGGTAGCCTTGATTTCTTGAGCCTTCTTTGCTTTCCTTTTGCTCTTCCTGATCAAGTTCTTTCTCTTGGACTTGGTCATCACAGTTAATTTCTTCTCCTCAGAAGGATAGTGGCCCTTGGAGGAATCCTCTTCTTCACTCTTCTCAGAGGGATTCCTCACTATCACTTCTTCATCATCCTCACTTACTGGATCTATGAGAGGAAGCTCATCTTACAAGTTCCACACCTAGGAGATCTTACAGACAAGATTGTGTGTGGAGGAGCTATCTCATTTGATCCCAGTCCCTGTCTATTTTGATAACAAACCTTATTGTAGGGATGAGGATATCATGTTCTTGAAGGTCTCTTCTTCAAGAACACTTTTCTCTGCCAGGGCTTTGCTGATCACAAGCTCAGCCTGGCACTTAGTCAACTTAGTGATGAGATCTTGGATCTGAGTTCTAAAATCTGTATGTTCATGTTTTAGTACTGAAATAGTTTTCTCCAAGTCTTCTATCTTTAACTTGTAATCATTTTCAGACTTTCTAAAGTCAGATTTTAATATGTTTAATGACTCAAGATCAGATCTCATCTCTAGGTTGTAGGACCTGTATCTATTTACTTTAGCAATGCATTCAGGGGAGCAAAGATGTTCTAATACCTTGGCTTCATCATGATCAGCCATCAATGCTTGGTTTGGAGAAGCATCCTCCACCTGAAAACTCCAGTCAAATCCTCCCTCTTCGACAGCAACCGCAGCATGTTGCTTTGTCTTCTCAGCCTGAGGGGTATTGTTGGTGAAGTTTGGTCTGAGTTGTGTTTGACCCCCATTTGCTCTGGGTGCCTTACACTCCCTGGCGAAGTGACCCATAAGGTTACAATTGTAACACTTAACTTTGCTTTTATCCAGGCCAAACTTACCACTGGTAGCATTGCTTGGAAATTTTCTTCCTGTCCTCTTGTAGAACTTCTTGGCTCTGTGAGTGAGAAGAGCCATCTGCTGAACTATCTCCATGTATTCCAGGTCATCTGGATGGATACAGTCTAGATCTTCAAGAGTGAAGAGATAATTTCCACAGCTTTCATCTGCAGACACAAAGGCTTGCGAAGAACTTGTCTCTTGGAATGGACTTCCTTGAGTAAAGTTCTCCCTTGGTGTCTCCGGGAAGGTGATGAAAGGACCCTTTTGTGAGTTGTCAGGGTAGCATAGGAGATGATGTTGGGGTTCTATGCTGTCCCTTTCAGCCACATGAAGGGCTGAACCCATTTGATTGTTAGAGTTGCCAGATGAACCTTGTAAGTTCATCTCCATCTGGTATCCACTGAGAATCCCATATAACTCTGTCAGAGTAAGAGTTTTAAGGTTCTCAGTCCTCTTGATTACCACACAATAGTGTGTCCATTGCCTAGGAAGTGAGGACATGAACTTCCTTACAATGTCTATGTTCTCAAGAGGAACTCCTCCATCCACAAGGGTATCCACAATCTCAACATACCTGAAGTATTGTTGGGTCATGGTTTCACCTGTTTTAAAGGTGAAATTTTCAAACTGCTGCTTCAGAAGATCTTTCTTGTTCTCCTTGGCTTCAGAGGAGCCTTCATACATCAGCTTCAGTGCATCCCACAGCTGTTTAGCTGTTTGCACTTCTTAAAACTCTGTACACAGAGTTTGGGATAGCAGTCTGAAGAGCAGTCATGGCCTTCCTGTCAATCTCTACTCTTTTCCTATCTTCATCTGAGTAGTTGGCCACATCTTTAGGAATCATACCAGCACCGGTAGCAGAGGGGGTGCTGGTATGAAAGTCCATATTCAACAGATTCCCACATTCTTGAGTCAAGAGACCTGATGAAGCCTTCCATTCTCATGCACCAGGTGTCGAAGTCATCAAGAGTGATCAATGGGGATTTGTTCATGGTTCCAGTCTCCATATCAGTCTTTGAGATGGAAGCCATTTGAAAAGTTTTTTTTTTTTTTTTTTTTTTTTTTTTTTTTTTGTGTGTGAGGGATCTTAAGATGGTTAGATCTTATATCACGAGCCTGAAAGCTCTGATACCATTGCAGGATCGTTCAAGGGCTTGAACACAATTACAACACAACAACACAATGAGGAGATTAACTAAATCTTAATCAAACAGTGAACTAGGTAACCGGAGGTGATGCGAGAACACAAGTAAAGCAAGAGACAGAACAAGAGAGTATAGTTTTCAAGGAGCAGTTATTTGCTTTCTCAAGTTCTTTTACAAGTGTTACAAAGCATGTTGAAAGATACAAGAACTTGGAATACTTATACTACAACCTACAGCCGGCTATACTATGAAGCCCGCTGGATACAATTGACTAGACACTAACAAAATCAATTGTAGGATCAAAAGGCATATCTGCCTTTTGACCTTGTGACTATGACATGCCATAGCTCACATCCTTATACATTACAAAAAGGATAAAGTACATAAAGTAGAAAGTTTCAGACTCAAGACCTCAATGTACAGTTACCAAAAGCATGGACTTTTCACCAACTCTTGTAAGTTGGTGACTTGTCAGAGACGCAGCGGAAAAGGTGCTTTATGGAACAGTACATCAGATAAAGCATGTGTACTAAAAGTCTTCGGAAGAAATCTGTCTTCATAGGTTGACTTCGGAAGACTTTGTCTCTTCAAGCTTCGGAAGACTTCATGTTAGGCTTCGGAGATATTGGTCTTGGCTTCGGAAGATTTACACTTAGAGTATTTTCTAATGCTTTGTGTAATTCCTCCGAAGCATTCTTCACTTCAGTACTTAGTGCATGTTGCTGAAACACTTAGGCAGTTTTGGGTTGCATCAGACTTCAGAAATCCTTACAATGCAACATCATCATATGCACCCATCATACATCATAACATGCCCATCATAACAACTAGGACCTCAAATAGTCAACCTACATAGCCCCGGGAACCTGCCAAGTCAAAGCCTACATTTCACTTTTTTTCAAAAAGTCAGGAAACAATCTAAGGGTTCATCCGCATTTGTTATAGTTCATCCGCATTTGCCTTTTGTTCATCCGCATTTCCCATGCTTCATCCGCATTAGTCGTCCGCATTCGTTTACCCTTAGACTTTCTCATCCGCAGTAGCCTTGCTCATTCGCATTAGCCATCCGCATTTCCCATACTTAAGTCAATGCTCATCCGTATTGACCTTACTCATCCGCATTAGCCATCCGCATTTCCCATACTTAAGTTAATGCTCATCCACATTGACCTTACTCATCCGCATTAGCCATCTGCATTTCCTATACTCAACTTAATGCTCATCCGCATTGACCTTACTCATCCGCATTAGCCATCCGCATTTCCCATACTTAAGTTAATGCTCATCCACAGTTCTTCCCGTTACTCATCTGTATTTACTTTCCAACACTTAGGCAGATTCAAAAACTTAACACATGAGCCTCAAACATCAGATTACATCCCCATACACCATTCATCATGTTCTAAGCTTAAATCTAAATCCCATCGGAAATTCACAAGCATGAACATAGTCACACATTGCATCATAACATCAACATACACACAATCAAGCATACAGATTCGAAACCCAGTTTAATGAAAACATACATTCATGCATTTCCAACCCCAAAAATCGGTTAAAAACATGTAGAATGGGGGTTCTAGAACTCACCTTTTCAGCTCTTGAGTATGGCTTTCTTCCAAACTCATTTGCTAATTGAATTCAACCACCTAGAACCAACTAAAAACGTACCCGAACACATATAAACACACATAAGCATAAACCCGAGGACATAACTGGTTAAGAACACCATAAAAACATGAATTCTTACCTTGAATTCACACTTTTCTTCTTCTTTCTCTTCCAACCGAGAGTTTCTCTGCTTCTGATGCTCTCTCTCTAAAATACGAAAATTTGTGTGTAGAAAGGGTGATGGGCGGCCATGCCACCTTTATCACCAACTTTTCAAACATTTTGTCCTTTTGGATACTTTTTACCTCTAGACTTGGGTTTTATTTCTTTTCCTTATTTTCTTTCGCTTTATTCTTCCTTCTTGGCTTTAAAATAATCGGGTGTTACAAGTCCACCCCCCTTATTTAGGTTTCGTCCCCGAAAACTGTTATTCCTCAAAGAGTTATGGGTAATGCTGGCTCATCTCTTCTTAAGTTCCCACGTAGACTCAGATCCCTTCCTGTGCTTCCACTGTACACGCACAAGAGGAACCACTTTATCTCTCAGCCCATCTCTTTTAGGATCGATAATTGCCACTGTTGCTACATATAATTGAGCCGTTCGTCTACTTCGATATCTTCTAATGGAATAATCATATCCTCGTCCGCCAAACATTTCCTTAGATGAGATACATGGAATGTCGGGTGAATTCCACTTAACTCATCTGGTAACTCCAGTTTATAGGCCACCGCTCCTACTCGAGCAATGATTCGGAAAGGCCATATATACCTTGGGCTCAACTTGCCCCGCTTCCTAAATCGGATGATCCCCTTCCAAGGTGAGAACTTTAAGATAACTCGGTCACCCACCTGGAACTCAATCAGTCTGTGTCGTTTATCAGCATACGACTTCTATCTATCTTTGGCTGCCTTCATGAAGGCCTTGATCTTTTCGAGCTTTTCAGTCGGAGCCTCGATCACCTTGACGCTCCCTAGTTCATTCTGACCAATATCACCCTAACAGACAGGCGTTCTGTATCTCCTACCGTATAGCATCTCATAAGGTGGCATACCAATGCTGGCATGATAACTGTTGTTGTATGAAAATTCAGCTAACTGTAAGTGGTCATCCCAACTTCCCCCAAAATCGATAACACATGCCCGAAGCATGTCTTCCAATGTCTGAATGGTCCTTTCTGAATGACCATCAATCTGGGGATGATAAGCCGTACTGATGTATAACCTCGTCCCCATCGCGTCGTGGAATTTCTTCCAAAATTTGGATGTAAACCTGGTGTCACGATCCGACACAATAGACACCGGTACACCATGACGAGTTACAATTTCCTTGATGAATAGATCAACCAACCTCTCAGATGAATATGTCTCGCGGATCGGTAGGAAGTGAGCACTCTTCGTCAAGCGGTCAATAATCACCTATATAGCATCATACCCTTTCGGAGTAGGTGGCAGCTTCGAAATGAAATCCATGGTGATGTGCTCCCACTTCCATTCCGGTATATCCAAAGGTTGGATCTTCCCATACGGCTTTTGATGCTCGGCCTTCACCTGTAGACAAGTAAGGCATTTACTCACATACTCCACTATGTCATATTTTCATACCCGGCCACCAATAATCCTTCGTCATGTCTTGATACATATTTGTGGCACCTGGATGAATGGAGTATCAAATCTTGTGAGCCTCATCCAAAATCTTCACCCGTAGATCCCCAAAACGAGGAATCCACACCCATCCAAATCGGGTTTTAACACCAAGTGTGTTTTCACCCAATTCCCCAACCAGACCTCTCATCCTTTAGAGTTAAGATGATCTTCTTTCATTGCCTCATCTTGAAACTCTTTGACTTGCTTCATCACATCAAAGGTCATGATTAGTTGATATGCTTTCACCCGAATTGGCTCGGGCCTCTCCTTTCGGCTAAGGGCATCAACCACCATATTGGCTTTTCCCGGATGGTAGTGGATCTCACAATCATAATCCTTTATAAGTTCCAACCACCATCACTGCCTCATGTTAAGATCCTTCTACTCGAAGAAGTACTTCAAGATCTTGTGGTCAGTGAAAATGGTGCACTTCATCCCATAAAGATAGTGCCTCCAAATCTTTAGCGCAAACACCACAGATGCTAGCTCCAAGTCATGAGTAGGATAATTGACCACATGAACCTTCAACTACCAGGATGCATAAGCTATAACCTTCCCTCTTTGCATTAACACACACCCCAACCCTGAGTAGGAAGCATCAGCATAAACCACCATATCTTCACTCCCTTCGGGTAATGACAGAACAGGAGCTTGAGTCAACCTCGCCTTCAATACTTCGAACGCCTTCTCTTGAGCTTGACCCCATATGAACTTCTCATCTTTTCGGGCCAACTTGGTTAGTGGAGAACTGTCTTGGAAAAGTCTTGGATGAATCTTCTATAGTAGCCCGCCAAACCCCAAGAAACTACGAATCTTGGATGGCGTCTTTGGAGACTTCTATTGCATCACTGCCTCCACCTTTGCTAGGTCCACCAAAATCCCTTCGAGATTCACCACATGACCCAAGAACCGAACTTCGCGCAACCAGAAGGCACACTTGGAGAACTTGGCGTACAACTTCTCCTTTCTTAGCGTCTTCGGAACCTCCCGAATGTGACCGGCATGCTCCTCTTCATTCTTTGAATAAATCCGGATATCATCAATAAACACAATCACTGATTTATCCAACATCGACCGACACACTCGATTCATCAAATCCATAAAAGTAGCTAGCGCGTTGGTCAAACCAAAAGACATTACAAGAAACTTGTAGTGACCATACGCGTACGGAAAGCTGTTTTAGGAACGTCTTGCTCCTTCACCTTCAGTTGATGATAGCCATATTGAAGGTCTATTCTTGAGAACTAACTGGCACCTTGAAGCTGATCACACAAATCATCGATTCTTGGTAAGGGGTATCGGTTCTTGACCGTCAACTTGTTCAGCTCACGGTAGTCAATACACATCCTCATACTACTGCCTTTCTTCTTCACGAACAGGACCGGAGCACCCCAAGGAGAGATACTTGGTTGAATGAACCCCTTATCAAGAAGCACTTGCAACTGCTCCATCAATTTTTTCATCTCCGTCGGAGCCAACCGATACAGTGCCTTGGCAACAGGTTGGGCACCCGATATCAAATCAATCTAAAACTCGACCTCTCGGTCAGGTGGCACTCCCGATAAGTCTCCTGGGAATACGTCTAGAAAGTCACACATAACCGGTACATCGGATAGTTGTGGTGTTGGCGTATCCATAACCTTTACATAAGCCAAGTAAGCGCTACATCCTCGCCTCATACACTTTCCCGCCACCGCCCTTGAGATTATATTCGGGATCGTAGTAACCCGATCCCCATAAACAGGTACGACACTCCCGTCAGGCGCTGTCAAACGAATCATCTTCTTACGACACCCAATGTTCGTCTTGGATTCCGCCAACCAATCCATCCCAAGAACCAAATCGAAACCACCTAAGGTCATTACGAACGGTCTAACAGGAAACTTATGACCCTCAAGTTCCACATCAAAGTTCTCTATCATCTCAAAAATCCTGGTAGACTTACCTATGGCAGTTTCTACATCAAAAGGCGTATCAACACGTCTCCTACTAACAGGCATCTCTTGGCCATTTCGAGGGTGAGCCATGGATATCATTTCTAGCATAAAAAGCAGCATAAATAAAACTTTTACTGGCACCAGAATCAAATAGCACAGAAGCTAAAGTTTGGTTCACCAAAAACATACCGGACACAACATCAGGGTCCGTCCTAGCTTCCTCCTGTCTCATTGTGAATGCCCTGGCACTCACCCTTGGTCCTTCTCCCCCATCTTCTTCACCCCGGAACCCTCCACCCTCGGCTTCTTACAATCCTTACTTATGTGACCCTCTTCACCACTGTTAAAGCACCAGACCGTACAACAGTCCCTTGCCATGTGCCCCACCTTCCCATATTTAAAGCACAAGTTTGACCCAAACCTACATTCCCCACTATGCTCTCTCCCACACCTACGACACTTCTTCATACCCGCACCTGACGAAACCACACAGCGGTCGTCCACCCTTGCCTTCTTGTTACCCGTCGAGGCACCACCCTGACCAAACCTCTTCCCATTCTAGTTCCGATCACCTCCACCCTTCCTACAACCTTTCGGCCACCACCACTACAGCCCTCTCATCATATAACCGCCCTGCCAATCCATCGCCGACCTAAACGTGCTCGGTCGAGCGACGATCATATGCCTACGAATGTCTGCTGGCAAACCCTGAATGTACCTCTTAATCTTCCGTGACAGAGGCGTCACCTGATCCGGCACCAGACGTGCCATCTCATTGAATTTGGTGGTGTACTGTTGGTGCGTCATCGTTCCCGCCTCCATTTGCAGGAACTCCCTTTCGACCTTGTCTATTTCCCGGTGAGGGAAAAACTCCTCAATCACTAACTTCTTTAGTTCAGACCATCTCATCCTCCTGATTGCCCAACTACCCTCGGTTTGGACTATATTGTCCCACCAGCACAGAGCCGAGTCCACGAAAGAATGGGCAGCGAACTTTACCTTTTGATCCTCCCGACACTCGCTGATATTTAAACAACTTCCATTTCTCTTCGGTGAGCAGCAGCAGTAGTGCCATTACCGTCGAAAGTAGGGAGCTTACACCTTTAAAATGCCCCATAGTTACAGCCTCGTGCCGCCTCCTGCACAGGCTCTTCTTCTTCCCCTTCTTCTTCGTCATCAGACGGAATCGTCTTAGTCTCGGGCTGTCTTCTTTCGCCCGTAGGTCTACTCCTTTCCCTTTTCTCCCCCTCTCTAACTGCCTTTATCACTTCAGTCACCACAGACGGTAGGATCGTCTGCAAGACTTGATGCACTTCCTCCATAACCGCCTCCTTCACTAAGGCTCTCAGGTTAGCACTCTCATCTCCGCCCTCCGGATGAGGGGTTTCTAGTTCTTCAGGAACCACCTTTTCGGCCTTAGGCCTCCCTCTCGTAACCCGTGGTTCACCACCACGACCTCCACCACGCGAAGCTTTAGATGATCTACCACCGACCATCCTCACACACACATGCTGAAAGATTCAAACACCAACACGGTCATTCAAGAAACGGCTCTGTTTATGTCAAGTATAGTAAGTCCCTAATTACAGTGGCCAGTTGTGATTAGCCACTTACTTTACTCTTCATACCCCAAGCATTACCTATCCTGACTACATCAGTATCTATTCTACGAGTAACACATAACCACATAACATGTGCACATAATACCGATTAACTTTAAGAAAATACCTTATGGCATGTAGCTACTCAGACCGGCATCCCTTCCCTTTTCCGTCCATTTTCAGTTTAAGTTTAGGTTTATTTTGAAAATTTACCCATTTCACTTAAACTTTGGCTCTGATACCAACTTGTAAGGCCTTGTTCTCAGGACGCTTACAACTGGTAAATCATTGCACATAAAATGTACATTTTCATTTCTTTTACATAAATATTGCAGTGGAAACATTCAAAAATGACATCTCAATTCATCATAAAAACTTTTGCAAAACAATACATCGTTAATCAGTTACAAAAATACATTGTTACATTACATCACAAAAGAATTAAATAATTGGATGCCATCCCAAAAGAGCTTAGTAGCCACCTCGTGCTATCCTCAACAATCATTACCTGCCAACTGGAAACACATCAAAGTCAGTGTTGCTGAGTGAGTTCTAGTTTTATAATAAAACATACTTTTGTTTTGTTAAAACCGTTCTTTACTTTCATGCGATCATACATCTTACGTACACATAGATAATAGTTATTATCTTCATCGTTCATTAACTTCCGTTCATTCATTCATTCATACTTTCATTCGTTCATTCATTATTACATCGTTTCCTTTCGTCAACACCATGAACTTTACCCTTCATGCTCATGGTACTGGGCCTAAGCCTATCATAGACCTTCATTCACGGTGCCCAGCACCTCTGGCCACAGTACCTAAGATAAAGTTCAGGTATACCCTTGTCATGTGCTATACCCTTCATGCTCGTGGTACTGGACCTAAGCCTACCATAGACCTTCATTCACGGTGCCCAGCACCTCTGGCCACAATACCTAAGGCGAGCAACAATGGTTCCACACAAATGGTCAATCATAAGAAAGACCCCATGTGCATCCACCCGGGTTAGCGAACCCGCACACCGTTGGGCTAACACCTTTTAATGGTGTGTCCCGACATACAAGGCTTGCAAGACTTTCTTTACTTTCATCATTCATTAATGCATGCATTCTTACTTTATGTTCCTCTTTTATTATCTTTCACTTTACGGTACATACTAGTTTCATTCATTCATTATCATTCAACATAAAGTCACGGGAAAGATAAACATACATCATAATAAGGAACATAACATACACAAATAATATCATCATATAGGGCAATATCATACATACATAACATGCATAATCATGCAACATCATCATATGCACCCATCATACATCATAACATGCCCATCATAACAACGAGGACCTCAAACAGTCAACCTATATAGCCCCGGGAATCTCCCAAGTCAAAGCCTACATTTCACCCTTTTCCAAGAAGTCAGAATATAGTCTAAGGGTTCAAATGCATTTGCTATAGTTCATCCGCATTTGCCTTTTGTTCATCCGCATTTCCCATGCTTCATCTGCATTAGTCATCCACATTCGTTCACACTTCAACTTTCTTATCCACATTAGCCTTGCTCATCCGCATTAGCCATCCGCATTTCCCATACTTAAGTCAATGCTCATCCGCATTGACCTTACTCATCCGCATTAGCCATCCGCATTTCCCATACTTTAGTTAATGCTCATCCGCATGGACCTTACTCATCCGCATTAGCCATCTGTATTTCCCATACTTAAGTTAAAGCTCATTCGCATTGACCTTACTCATCCGCATTAGCCATCCGCATTTCCCATACTTAAGTTAATGCTCATCCGCATTAACCGTTCATCCACAGTTCTTCCCGTTACTCACCCACATTTATTTTCCAACACTTAGGCAGATTCAAAAACTTAACACATGAGCCTAAAATATCAGATTACATCCCCATACACCATAGCTTAAATCTTACCCTCTAAGCCTTAGAAATCCCATCGGACATCCACAAGCATGAACATAGTCACATATCGCATCATAACATCAACATACACACAATCAAGAATACGAGTTCGAAACCTAGTTTAATGAAAACATACATTCATGCATTTCCAGCCCCAAAAATCGGTTAAAAACATGTAGAAGGGGGATTCTAGAACTCACCTTTGCAGCTCTTGAGTATGGCTTTCTTCCAAACTCATTTTCAAATTGAATTCAACCGCCTAGAACCCACTAAAAACATACCCGAACACATATAAACACACATAAGCATAAACCTGAGGACATAACTGGTTAAGAACACCATTAAAACATGAATTCTTACCTTGAATTCACACCTTTCTTCTTCTTTCTCTTCCAACGGAGAGTTTCTCTGCTTCTTGATGCTCTCTCTCTAAAATACGAAAATTTGTGTGTAGAAAGGGTGATGGGCGGCCATGCTACCTTTATCACCAACTTTTCAAACATTTTGTCCTTTTGGACACTTTTTACCCCTAGACTTGGGTTTTATTTCTTTTCCTTCTTTTCTTTCGTTTTATTCTTCTTTCTTGGCTTTAAAATAACTGGGTGTTACACAATGGTGGGGAGTTCACTTTGAATAAAATGATGGTTTTTTATGCCAAACAAGGAATTGTCTTGGAAACCACGTGCCCACACACTCCACAACAAAATGGAGTTATAGAACGATAACACCGACATTTACTTGAAACGGCACAAGCATTCAAGTTCGAGGCAAACCTTCCTACAAGGTTTTGGGGTAAATGTATAATAACCGCCACTTATATTATCAGTAGGCTACCCTCCAAAGTCATTGATGATAAAACCCCATATGAATATTTATGGTGAAAAACCAAATTATGATCACATGAGTGTCCTTGGTTGCATGACTTGTTATCGTAGCACTGAAACCAAAGGTGACAAGTTTGAGATAAAAGAAAGAATGGGAGTATTCATGGGATATCCTAGTGGTACAAAGGGGTATAAAATCTATGACCCTGGAAATGACATAATTATTATATCCAGGGATGTAAAATTTGCCGAAAAGATATTCCCTTTTGTCATAAAACTCAAAGGAAGCAAAAGTGAGGAAGACATCTTCAAATATTCACAAACTGATGGAGAAAGTTACAAAGCAAAAAGTGAATTTAAGCCCAAAAGTCCATTGAGATGGATGGAGAACGAGAAAAAGACTTGGACCCAAGTGGCTTGATTATGCACTTGGATATCTTGAACATATAGAAGGAGAAGAAGTGGGCTTGGCCTAATCTGTAAACATTGAAAGTCCATATCCTACAGAAAGAAATGAGCCTACTGATGGGCAAGAAGACTTGGTTCGTAATAAAAATATGTGAAGCGATTCTGTTGGAGCTGTACAAGATAGTCTATATTATCAACACAGTCAAAGTCAATAAAAGTCAACATCACAGTCAAAGTTAACACAAGCAAACCCGACACGCTCGAGATGAAGAACCGAGACGAGACTTTAAAGATTTAGATGAATAGTAGTTTTATTGTAATAAATTATTTTGTGTGAACAAAATATATTTTACTTTGTTTGAGTCATGTTTTAGTCTAGTTATATAGTCTTGGGGGTTATGTGTAAATAGGGAAATCTAGACTAGATTATAAATAGCCTAATTGTAATTAGAATTAGGTTAATGGTTGTATGACCAAGAGATTGGGGATTACTTGTAAACATCATTTGCAACCTAATTGAAGATCAAAGGGGATTTTATTATGTTTATCATATTTTGATCCATTATCTTTATGATTTGATTCAAGTGTGATTAACCTAGGTTAACAGATTCCCAAAGTGAAAATGTGCAGCTAACTAGAGAAAAACAAAACAGATCAAGACCTGCCCGACTCAACGATTATGATGTCCAACTTCCTCTGTCCATAAGCCAGGCACAACCCAACTCCGGTCAATGATCCTCAATAGTATGTCTGCTTTCTAATTTTGTTTCGTATGATAAATTTTTTGACTCACACAAAGCTTTTTTAACGGCCATCATTTCTAATGATGAGCCAAAGGATTTTAAACAAGCACTGTAGAGTCAAGAATGGAGAGATGCCATGCAAAGGGAAATAAAAGCATTGGAAGAAAATGAGACTTGGACTATTGAAGACTTGCCGGAAGGAAAACGACCTATAGAATTCAACATGGGTTATAAAATAAAATATAAACCAAATGGCGAAATAGAAAGATACAAAGCAAGGCTCGTTGCAAAGAGTTACACGTAAATGGAGGGTGTCGACTATCACGACACATTTGCACCCGTGGCAAAGTTGGTCACAGTTAGAAGTCTACTTGCTATTGCTATCAAGAAAGAATGGATTATTCACCAACTTGACGTGAATAATGCATTCTTGCATGGAGATCTAAACGAGGAAGTTTACATGCGAATCTCACGTGGCTTTGAAAAAAAGGGAGGAACAAAGTTTGTTGGCTGAGGAAATCACTATATGGTTTAAAGCAAGCCTCGAGAAAGTTCACATCAGCCTTACTCGATCTTGACTTCAAAAAATCGTATGTTGATCACTTGCTTTTCATCTATAAAAGGGAAGATATTTTTGTTGTTGCTTTCATATGCGTCGATGATGTTATCATTGTGGGAAATGGTCAAGATAAGATACAAACAACAAAGGATTATCTAAATGAAAAATTCAGCATCAACGACCTCGGACCTCTAAAATACTTTTTTTGGAATTGAAGCTGCGCAAACAAAGGACGGTTTGGTTCTAAGCCAACGGAAATACAATTTAGACATTTTGGAGGATAACGGAATGTTAGGGTGTAGGCCATGTTCTTTCCCAATGGAGCAGAATCTAAAACTTAAACAAGATAATGGAAATACTATGTGGAAGCAAGCAAGTACAGAAGGCTCGTTGGAAGGTTGTTGTATCTTCAAGCTACTAGACCGGATCTTACTTATTTGGTGAATATCCTAAGCCAATTTGTTTCTGATCCAAGACAAATACATTGGGATGCACTTATGAGAGTTCTTTACTACCAAAAGGCCATACCGGGACAAGGAATTTTCCTCCCAAAAGAAGGAGGAACATAATTGGTTACATATTGCGACGCCGATTGGCTAGGATGTTCAGGTACAAGAAGGTCACAAACCGGTTATCTTTTACTTTTAGGGAGAGCACCAATCTCTTAGAAGTCCAAGAAACAATCTGTGGTGTCTTGATCTTTGGCCGAAGCAGAGTACCAAGCTACGGCAACTACCACAAGTGAGGTTCTATGGATGAGGTGGCTCTTAAAGAGTCTTGAAGCCGTACAAAATGGACCCACAACCCTCTACTTGGACAACCAGGCGGCTCGGCACATTGCAATCAATCCTGTCTTCCACGAAAGAACGAAACATGTAGAAATGGATTGTTACTTTGTCAAAGAACGGGTCGAGTCAAGGGAAATTGAGCCACGTCATGTAGATACCAAAATGCAGATTGCCGTCCTTTTCACTAAGGCATTGGGATCAAAACAACTCGAGTTCCTACTTGGCAAGCTGGGCATGTGAAAATTACACGCTCTAACTTAAGGGGGAGTATAAAATTGCATGATTTCCTATGTGATTTTCTCCATGTTTGGCTCCCAATTACCTTTATTTGGTGTCCCTAATTCACTCTCGTAAATAATGTATTTCCTTTTATTATATTGAGAGCTTGCCTATTTAATTTGAAGCTCTTATTTTTCTTTTCATTGAAAAACCTCACAAAATAAACAAAATATTGAGAACCTTTGTTGAGAATTAAACAAGGACCAGAATGTTTAGGGTTGTTGATTGGGTGTTTAGGCTAACCCTTGGAACGTGTTGCATTGTTGTGAATTTTCATTAGTCTATCCATTCACTACATAAGATAGATTACTAATACAACTTATTGTTGTACTTTTTGAATCTTTTGTTAGTAATTAACTATTGGACCCTCGTGGGAGATCTTTGGATTTGTTCACATGTCATCATCTTCTTTAAAACTTTAAAACAGATAAGGAATCCAATGTTAGCTACTTTGGTTTTAGTTCTGATAAAGGGTTTAAAGGAGTAGAATTAATCGAAGGAGAAAGATTTATACATTCAATGGTTTAAAGATTTTCAAAAGGGTATAATAGTTCTTTTATCTAATTTAACAACACCTAATATATCAGAGGCCATATTTTAGAAGCAAAGTAGTGCTAACCAGTAAGGTGTCAGATCCGTAATTTGACCCATGGCCATACTTAGAAGCAAGGCAATGCTAACCAGTAAACTTTGTAATCCGTAATTTGACCCAAACCACATTGATTCAAAAATGTAATTTATATAATACTAATTATCAACTTTGATGTGCTTAATGAATTGTACTATATTTTTAGTGGGTTGTACCACCTTTGTCTTTTTGTTGACTTTAATTTTTTTAATCTACTACTTTTACATCTTTTATAATTTAGCTCTAATATCATTTTATTTTTAACTTTAATTCCCTCATAATGTTCACATTTTACAAAGTGTTTGTTTTATGTTTTCGTCTAAATTTTACGAGTAACGCATCGTAGCGCGTGTGTGTGATTCAACATTTTTACTCTTATTTTTTCCCGTTTAACGATCATGTCACAACATAATGATTTTACTGTTTCAGATTGGCTTACTTAGTGTTGTATATGCTTTACATTTAGCTTGCGTGCTTCAATGTTTTTATGCCTACTTTCGTTTGATTTTATTTTCTTTGTTTTTTATTATTTTTCTACTACGAGCTTTTCTAGTTTACTCCTTATTTTTAACATATTGGCCCAGGGTTATATATAAAAAGTAGTTACTTAGGCCCCCAAAGTTTTAAGTTTTTTTCATGTCAATTGCTATCTAGAAGCTTTGTTTATTCTTCAATACCTACATCATCTCCACCCCCACCCCCTTTGGCCTTTTAAACGTGATATTATGTTTACTAAATCTATTTAGAACAAATACCTCGCCCCATGGCTCACTCTTGATTGTGTTTATAATCTTTAAATTTGTGTACAAACAAGTTAGTCTACCTTTTACTAAATTGTAAGGCCCCGTTCATTATAATTACTTTTCTTTTACACAAATAGCATAGCGGAAACATTCAAAAAGGACATCTCGTTTCATTATAAAAACTTTTTGCAAAATAATACATCATAATTCAATTACACAACCCCAGTTGCATTACATCACAAAAGTATTATAACTATGGATGCCATCCCAAAAGAGCTGAGTACCCGCCTCGTGCCATCCTCAGCAACTATTACCTGCCAACTGGAAAACACATCAAAGTCAGCGTTGCTGAGTGAGTTCTAGTTTTATAAAATAAAACATACTTTTCTTTCATTAAAACCGTTCTTTACATTCATGCGATCATACATCATACGTACACCTAGATAATATAATTATTATCTTCCATTACATTCGTTAACTTTCATTCGTTTTATACGTTCGTTCTCCCGAGTCTGTTGCAACAGCAGGGTTGGTCACCTCATAGGCAATCTCAACGATTGCACGCTATCCGAGTCTCTTGCAACAACAGGGTTGCTCACCTCATAGGAAATCTAAACGATTGCATGCTATCCGAGTCTCTTTCAGCAACATGGTTGCTCACTTCATAGGCAATCTCAACGATTGCACGCTATCCGAGTCTTTTGCAACAACAGGGTTGCTCACCTCATAGGCAATCTCAACGATTGCATGCTATCCGAGTCTCTTGCAACCATAGGATTGCTCAGCTCATAGGCAATCTCAACGATTGCACGCTATCCGAGTCTCTTGCAACAACAGGGTTGCTCACCTCATAGGCAATCTCAACGATTGCACGCTATCCGAGTCTCTTGCAACAACATGGTTGCTCACCTCATATATGTGCTTGCAAGCCTTTCCTTCATTCATTCATCATTCAATAATGCATGCATTCTTACTTCATGTTCCTCTGTCATTATCTTTCACTTTATGTTACATAATACTTCATTCATTCATTAACACGACACTAAAGCCACAAGAAAGATAAACGTATATCATAATAAGGAACATATCATACACAGTCATCATTATCATACAGGGCAACATCATACATACATAACATGCATAATCATGCAACATCGTCATCATCATGCCTAACATGCTCTCTAAGGCCTCAATCGTCATCTTACATGCTCTTACGGGAACCTTTACGTCAATATTTACATCTGCACTTTTCCCCCAAAATTCAGAAGTCAGACTACACTTTCCTTCGGGTGCAACAACCCTATTCAGGCGTATGGACACCCTTCAGTCACATGGCCTCCATGCAACTGATCATCATAGGAATGAACCAATGCGGATGAACACTCATGCGAACGAACACCCAATCATGCGAATGGACTCTCATGCGGATGGAACTAATGCGGATGGAACTAATGCGGATAGAACTAATGCGGATGGAACTAATGCGGATGGGCACTTATGCGACTGAACCCTCAATCGCATGACCTCCATGCAGCTGGTCCTCAATCGTGCGAATGGACCCCAATCGTGAGAATGGACCCCAAATGCGCCTCATTCGGCCGTATGGCCCCCAATCGCACTCCAGTCGGTCGCCTAGCCCTAGCTGATGCAGAGTGCAGTTCCAGCCGAACGCAAACTGCCCGTTTCAACCTTCAAGCTCATCTAAACCCAATATAAACCCAAATCGACCATCCTAACCCTTAGGGATGCATACCACAACACCATTCAAGCACACACAAGCTCACAAACAAGGCTCAAACGCATCATACACGTAAACACACATACACAAACGGGTCAAAAACACACACACACACACTCAAAAAACCGATTTCAGATGTGTTCCAGGCCCAAAATCATTCAAAAACGTGTAAAAGAGGGGTCCTAGAACTCACACAAACAACCACGACGAGTAGAGCTTCGATTTGGCTTGCTTCTCAATGATTTTGCCACTCGAACCAACCCGAACCTACACTTCTTCCTCTTTTCTTCCTTTCTCTCTTCTCCTTTCTTTTCTTGGCTAAAATGAGAGTGTGTGGGGAGAGTATGGCTTCCCTCTCCCTACACATATCACCATATTTCCACTTTCCCTCGTTGGCGAGTTTGGTCCCTCAACTTTTAACTTTATTTCTTTTCTTCTTTCGTCGACTTCAAAAATAAATAAAGAACTGGGTGTTAGATAAATTTATTTCTTCTCTTGAAAAGGAAAACATAATTTTGTAGTGTCGAGTTAGCTTGGAATAATACATCATGCAGTTTCCACTTTTAGATGTGATTTAATTCTAATTTAACAACACCTAATATATCAGAGGCCATATTTTAGAAGCAAAGTAGTGCTAACCAGTAAGGTGTCAGATCCGTAATTTGACCCATGGCCATACTTAGAAGCAAGGCAATGCTAACCAGTAAACTTTGTAATCCGTAATTTGACCCAAACCACATTGATTCAAAAATGTAATTTATATAATACTAATTATCAACTTTGATGTGCTTAATGAATTGTACTATATTTTTAGTGGGTTGTACCACCTTTGTCTTTTTGTTGACTTTAATTTTTTTAATCTACTACTTTTACATCTTTTATAATTTAGCTCTAATATCATTTTATTTTTAACTTTAATTCCCTCATAATGTTCACATTTTACAAAGTGTTTGTTTTATGTTTTCGTCTAAATTTTACGAGTAACGCATCGTAGCGCGTGTGTGTGATTCAACATTTTTACTCTTATTTTTTCCCGTTTAACGATCATGTCACAACATAATGATTTTACTGTTTCAGATTGGCTTACTTAGTGTTGTATATGCTTTACATTTAGCTTGCGTGCTTCAATGTTTTTATGCCTACTTTCGTTTGATTTTATTTTCTTTGTTTTTTATTATTTTTCTACTACGAGCTTTTCTAGTTTACTCCTTATTTTTAACATATTGGCCCAGGGTTTATATATAAAAAGTAGTTACTTAGGCCCCCAAAGTTTTAAGTTTTTTTCATGTCAATTGCTATCTAGAAGCTTTGTTTATTCTTCAATACCTACATCATCTCCACCCCCACCCCCTTTGGCCTTTTAAACGTGATATTATGTTTACTAAATCTATTTAGAACAAATACCTCGCCCCATGGCTCACTCTTGATTGTGTTTATAATCTTTAAATTTGTGTACAAACAAGTTAGTCTACCTTTTACTAAATTGTAAGGCCCCGTTCATTATAATTACTTTTCTTTTACACAAATAGCATAGCGGAAACATTCAAAAAGGACATCTCGTTTCATTATAAAAACTTTTTGCAAAATAATACATCATAATTCAATTACACAACCCCAGTTGCATTACATCACAAAAGTATTATAACTATGGATGCCATCCCAAAAGAGCTGAGTACCCGCCTCGTGCCATCCTCAGCAACTATTACCTGCCAACTGGAAAACACATCAAAGTCAGCGTTGCTGAGTGAGTTCTAGTTTTATAAAATAAAACATACTTTTCTTTCATTAAAACCGTTCTTTACATTCATGCGATCATACATCATACGTACACCTAGATAATATAATTATTATCTTCCATTACATTCGTTAACTTTCATTCGTTTTATACGTTCGTTCTCCCGAGTCTGTTGCAACAGCAGGGTTGGTCACCTCATAGGCAATCTCAACGATTGCACGCTATCCGAGTCTCTTGCAACAACAGGGTTGCTCACCTCATAGGAAATCTAAACGATTGCATGCTATCCGAGTCTCTTTCAGCAACATGGTTGCTCACTTCATAGGCAATCTCAACGATTGCACGCTATCCGAGTCTTTTGCAACAACAGGGTTGCTCACCTCATAGGCAATCTCAACGATTGCATGCTATCCGAGTCTCTTGCAACCATAGGATTGCTCAGCTCATAGGCAATCTCAACGATTGCACGCTATCCGAGTCTCTTGCAACAACAGGGTGCTCACCTCATAGGCAATCTCAACGATTGCACGCTATCCGAGTCTCTTGCAACAACATGGTTGCTCACCTCATATATGTGCTTGCAAGCCTTTCCTTCATTCATTCATCATTCAATAATGCATGCATTCTTACTTCATGTTCCTCTGTCATTATCTTTCACTTTATGTTACATAATACTTCATTCATTCATTAACACGACACTAAAGCCACAAGAAAGATAAACGTATATCATAATAAGGAACATATCATACACAGTCATCATTATCATACAGGGCAACATCATACATACATAACATGCATAATCATGCAACATCGTCATCATCATGCCTAACATGCTCTCTAAGGCCTCAATCGTCATCTTACATGCTCTTACGGGAACCTTTACGTCAATATTTACATCTGCACTTTTCCCCCAAAATTCAGAAGTCAGACTACACTTTCCTTCGGGTGCAACAACCCTATTCAGGCGTATGGACACCCTTCAGTCACATGGCCTCCATGCAACTGATCATCATAGGAATGAACCAATGCGGATGAACACTCATGCGAACGAACACCCAATCATGCGAATGGACTCTCATGCGGATGGAACTAATGCGGATGGAACTAATGCGGATAGAACTAATGCGGATGGAACTAATGCGGATGGGCACTTATGCGACTGAACCCTCAATCGCATGACCTCCATGCAGCTGGTCCTCAATCGTGCGAATGGACCCCAATCGTGAGAATGGACCCCAAATGCGCCTCATTCGGCCGTATGGCCCCCAATCGCACTCCAGTCGGTCGCCTAGCCCTAGCTGATGCAGAGTGCAGTTCCAGCCGAACGCAAACTGCCCGTTTCAACCTTCAAGCTCATCTAAACCCAATATAAACCCAAATCGACCATCCTAACCCTTAGGGATGCATACCACAACACCATTCAAGCACACACAAGCTCACAAACAAGGCTCAAACGCATCATACACGTAAACACACATACACAAACGGTCAAAAACACACACACACACACTCAAAAAACCGATTTCAGATGTGTTCCAGGCCCAAAATCATTCAAAAACGTGTAAAAGAGGGGTCCTAGAACTCACACAAACAACCACGACGAGTAGAGCTTCGATTTGGCTTGCTTCTCAATGATTTTGCCACTCGAACCAACCCGAACCTACACTTCTTCCTCTTTTCTTCCTTTCTCTCTTCTCCTTTCTTTTCTTGGCTAAAATGAGAGTGTGTGGGGAGAGTATGGCTTCCCTCTCCCTACACATATCACCATATTTCCACTTTCCCTCGTTGGCGAGTTTGGTCCCTCAACTTTTAACTTTATTTCTTTTCTTCTTTCGTCGACTTCAAAAATAAATAAAGAACTGGGTGTTAGATAAATTTATTTCTTCTCTTGAAAAGGAAAACATAATTTTGTAGTGTCGAGTTAGCTTGGAATAATACATCATGCAGTTTCCACTTTTAGATGTGATTTAATTTGAAACTCATTGTTTACTGAATATTTATAAGATAAAGTTAAGAGGGAATGTTTCAAAATGCTCATATATTTGTAGTCGTCTTAGCAAGAAGTTGAACCAACAACCACAAACGCATGTCGTTGGACCGAACTCTAGCACTCATATGAAAAACCTTTCGTTCAAGTGCCTAAAGTTAGAAGGCCTCCCTCAGTGTGCCAAGGCACATATGTACTTTTGGTAATGAAGAACCAACTTTATTTTCAAAAGTTTGTTTTGTAAAAGATATTAAAGACAGACACCACCAGCTCTACCTAAGGGCTTGACAACAATACTTACACGAGAAAACTAAGCACAACCCCATAGGGTGGACCCGAGAAAGTTTAATGTCATGGTATCTTAAAAGCTTTACATGGAAAATGGACATGGGCGGTTGAAAGTTGCATTCGAAGAATAACTCGTCATACTAGGCCATCTTGCCAAGTGAAAGAGTTGTATGGATTAATTTTTTGAAAGAATAGCCCTTGGTAGATTCTCAAAGCAAGAATTTTTCAAGTTAATGATGATTTTCTCAACATCTGGGTAGTCCACAACGACCTTCACATCTTTTCTACCCTTCAAATTCGTTGTTGTCATTGAAAAAGAAGGACAAATAATGAAGAGTGTGCCAATCAGTCTAATGGTCAAGTGGTCGTACAAATAAACTTATTGAAACATATAAAGGATGAAGAATAGATATTTCTTAAGGATTTGAGAATAAAGGACCATAGCAAAGCGCCGTGGGATCCTATTGGTTGGCCATAACGGTTAGCTAAAGAAAAAGGTTCGGGATCAGAATACCATGTCTTATAGTAGACCGCCAATAGACAGGGTAAAGGGGCCACAAAGGTGGTCACGGACCACCATGATTAGGTTTAATGGTCTGCGAGGATTACTGCTTAGTAGATGTGAATATTCCATTTAAAAGATGTGAATATTCCTTGGGTAAGTCAGTAGTGGACCACTAAGCCTGGCTTAATGATCCGCCAAGGAGCTGAGTTGGGGCAAAAGTGGTTTAAAAGCACTAAAATTTGATTTCCCACTTTCCCAATCTCTCCCATCTTGGTTCTCTCTCTACCTGAATATTTCCCTCTCTCTATGGTTTCAAGGATTTTCGTGGCTCGTGGTGATGACCAGAGTATGTATTTGAGTTAGTTGATGTTGATTTGGTTTAGGATCAACGTTGGAGGCTCGGTGTTAGGACCTGGTATTTGAACGAAATACCTGGAGATTAGCGTGTAAACCAGATCAAATAGTACGGAATCCTATTTGATTGGCGATCCAATCAGTGAGAACACACGAAGAATCAATCAAGAATTGAAATTAACGTTAGAAATCGATTGGGAATCGATCTAATGTGTTCTATGAACTTGGAGAACGAATTGGGAGGCTTCTTTGTCTGTTTGCCTTTCTTGCAAGCTACACAAAAGTCAGGAAGCTGAAAGTTCTTGACATTAACTCCTCTCACCAGATCCTTCTGAATCAAGTGATTCATCTTCCTTTGACTAATGTGTCCCATTCTCCTATGCCAGGAGATGGAATCCTTTTCAGTAGCTTTAGATAGAAAACACTAAACCTCATGATCCATTGTAGAAGCTGTTGACAGATCCAAGACATAAAGATCTTTATATCTTGAAGCAGTCATCAAAACTTGGTCCTCTGGGATCACGTAGTCTTTCTTTAGTACGTAACACTTCTTGTTTTCGAAGATGACTTTAAATCCCTTATCACATATTTGGGAAACAGAAAGTAAGTTATTTTGTAGTTGTTGAACGTAGTTCACTTTATCAAACTTAACTTTCTGATTCCCCACTTCTCCCTGTGCTGTGATATAGCCACCCTTGTTTCCAGCAAACGAAACATGCCCTCCTTTTATTTGGTTGACGTTTGATAAAAGAGCTCTGTTTCCTATCATGTGCCTGGATGCTCCGCTGTCTACTATCCACGTGTTAGTTCCAGCACTGTATCGAACACCCTGCACACACAAAGTGAAGGATTAGTTTGGGTTAGGAACCCAAGCCTTTACTGGATTGGGTTTCCCAGAGGCATCACACATTAGAAATTCAACCCATTTACCCTTAGAAGGTGAGAGTAGCTCAGGTTCCTGTGTGTCATCATTATCAGACACAGAGGTTGACTTCTCTTTCCATAAGCCAGATTTGTGCAATGCCTGTTTGTGATAAACAGTCGACTGGCTAATGGGTTGAACTTTATATTCATTAGTTCTTCTAGGTGGAGTTAAAGAACTCCTCTTAGAAGACCTAGGTTTTGAATCCTGAAGTTCAATCTTCTTCCTAGGTGTCTGATAATAAGGACAATAGGAAGCAATGTGTCCACATTCTCCACAGTTGTAGCACGACCTGCTATCAACTTTATGATTAAACTTTCTTTGTGGAGAAATATGTGACACTCTAGTAACATAACTCACTTTAGGTTTTGACTCTGGTTCTTTGGTTGTTTTCACTGGTTTAACAAAGTTAACTGTTTTAACCTGTTTAACATCCTTTTCTTTTTGGTTAATTGGTTTTTGACTTGAAGTATGTGAAAGATTATCCTTAGAAGCCCTTTTAGGTTCTGATTTGACTCTGTTTGACCCTGACTTTAAGTTAACCTTTTCAAATTCCTTTTCCAGATTAACACAAGGCAATTTACCCTTTGCCTTTGAAGTGGCCTCCTTTTGTTTGTTTCCAGAGTCAATAGATGAACATAAGGAATCTGGATCACTAACAAGAGGAGTAGACACTACATGATCCTTGATGGGATTACTATTTATTGGTCTAGTCTTAGTGTTCATTAAAGTCTCAGGTGGTGGTGGAACCACTTTATAACCCAATCCTTCCCCGTTGTTCCTTTCTCTCACTAAGTGTTGGACTATGTGTGAAGAACTAGTCCAACTATGCAGTTTCTGTTTTAATGCATTTACTTCTACTTCTAGAACTGCCATTTGCTTCTTAGTGTCTTCTAAGGAGTTTAGATAATACCTAATGTCATTAGCTTGGTTAAAGGCAACTACTTCGGTTTCCCTAAGCTGTTTAGTCAAAAGGTCTATCTTTTCTTTATAACTGTGCTCATTTTGTTTTAATACCCTATTAGCCTCAGTGCATAGTTGCAAATCTTTTACTAAGTTATCATTTCGATCTAAAACCTAGCAAATTTACCATCTATGCTATTCCTAAATGTATCACAATCAGAACAAGCATGATTATTAAACATTGTGTCAGTAGTACTTACCTGAGTTGATTCAGAAGCGTTTGCCATCAATGCAGCATCAGATGTCTCTGGTTCTGTTGCTTCTGTCTTTTCTGTCTCTGACATGGTAGTCTCCGCTTTTGGCTTGTAACTGATCTCGGTTGCAGTTGCTTCTTCACTATGTGACATCGCTATCTCAACTGCTAGATCTCCTTCACTAGCGGAATCACTGTCAATATCTTCTACACTTGCAATGTTTGATTCCCCTGGTGAGACAAACCTAAAGCTCCAATCCTGTCCTTCGTCATCATGAGCAGTCAAGGCTTTTGAGTCCTTTCTTGATGAAGTAGAATTGGTAGTTTGCTTGTCTTGACGAGTGAAGGATGAGAACGGGTTCCCGTTACCCGTCTTCTTAGGCTTGACACATTCTCTTTTGAAGTGCCCCTTCTCTCCACAGTTGAAGCAGGTCACTTTGCTCTTGTCAAAGCCGAATGTGGTATCCTTAGTCACTACTAAGTTCTGTCCGGTTTGTTTTACAAACTTCTTTGCCCTCTGGACAGCACTAGCTAAAGCCCACATTATATCCATTCTCTCAAGCTCCATTTCGTCCACCTGCTCGTAGTCCTCGTCTGCCAGATGGCAGTTTCCAATCTTTCTAGCAACAAGTTCATCATAAGAATGGACCATTGCGGCCAATAGATCCATGTGTTCTCGAGCTACTTCCACATTCACATTCCCGAGATTCTCGGTCTTCAGTTTAGTAGCACTTGCTTCGGATACAATATAGTGGGAACAAGAAAGTCCCGACTTGTTTGATCCTGAAGGAGGTGCATGTGTAGGACCCGATGAGCTAGACACAAATACAGTCTGGAGAGGTGCTCCAGATGTCTTAGCTTGAGGTGTGGCATTGTATAAAGCTGGATTTTGATTGTACACAGACTTCTGAGCTCTGTACTTCATCCTAAGTGATTCTTCTCGCAACTTAAGAATGAATTCATTAATATCCAGTTTTGCTAGCATTCCATTCTGTCTAAGATTAGACACGAATGAAGCCCACTTTTCAGGCAATCCGTCTGCAAAATTAGTAACTTTCTCTTCCATGGTAGTAGCCACCCCATGTGTATGCAGTTCACTCATCAGATGGTAGAATCTATCTATAACATCGTCCAAACTCTCGTTTACCATCGATGAGAAGTTATCGAATTCCTTCTTTAACTCCTTAGCCTTGATTGCCTTCAACGAAGCATGCCCGTCGTACCTCTTTTCTAGCTCATCCCATAGTTTCTTGGACTGCTTATTCTCTGAGTACTGGTAAAATATGTCTTCAGGGATAGACTGTGTAATCAATGCATAAACCCTCTTCTCTGCATTATATTTGATTTTATGCGCGTCTGTCATCCCTCCTAAGGTTAGCTTTACTCCATCGGCTCCCACCGGCGTACTATATCCAATCTCAATGGCTTCCCACAGATTCGGATCCATTCCATTGAGGTAGATCTCAAAACGTTGTTTCCAGTGGGAAAACTCATCTAACGTTAAAAGCTTTGGTGGTTTATTATGATTACCCACCTCACTCTCAAGTAACAGCAGGTTCTGGATCCTAGAGTCCTTCCCAGCAGTAAAGGCTGACATTTGATCTTCCATTGCGAATAACTTTAAGTCTAATAAAACAATTTTCACTGGGGCGACTGAAGGGTGCGAATGGACTAGTCGTGCATATGAACTCTACGAATGGTTCAATCGTGCGGCTGAACTAAGTGATTAGCTCAGTCGTGCGAATGAATCTGATGCGTATGAACAGTTGCCCGAAAGGTTCAATCGTACGAATGGATATGCGACTATGTCCAATCATGCGTCTGAGCAATGCAAATGAGGTCCAGTCGTGCGAATGGCTCACTCGTGCGACTGAAGATGCTGTGTTGCGAAAATTTCTAGGTTAAACGTGTTTTAGCCGTAAAAATTCGAACTTTCGCAAGGTCTAATTGCCTAAGTCCGTAGAAACCAAACTTCGATGAGCAGGGAACGTCCAAGATCACTTTTGACACTAAAGATTGCGTTTTTAGTGCAAAAACACAAGCTTTTTATCAATATTGATTGAATCACACGTAATCAAGAGCCTCGTGCTCAGATACCACTTGTTTGGACATGGTATTTGAACGAAATACCTGGAGATTAGCGTGTAAACCAGATCAAATAGTGCGGAATCCTATTTGATTGGCGATCCAATCAGTGAGAACACACAAAGAATCAATCAAGAATTGAAACTACCGTTAGAAATCGATTGGGAATCGATCTAATGTGTTCTATGAACTTGGAGAACGAATTGGGAGGCTTCTGGACGGCTAGGGTACGTCTGGAATCGTACTTTATCGAGAGTCTCTATTTTTCACAAATTGGGTTGTATTTATAGATTGGTATTATTCAATCATGCGACTGAACCATTAGTATGGTTCAGTCGTGCGATTGAACCATGCGGTTGATTCATCCGCACGACTGAGTGTTCAGTCGTGTGACTGAGCCAATCTTATGTGTCAATCATACGACTAATCCAGTCACCCGGTTCAGTCGTGCGACTAAGTCATTCGTATGAAGTTGTTCATGCTTATGGTCCATTCGCATGGGCCATTCGCATGAGAACTTCATTATGTTAAGTTTGAATGTATTACTTAGTAAACATTATATGTAAACATTCAACCAATCACTAACCTAATTAACCAATTTTATATCAACTCATTAATGAAATATTGATCATTACAAATCACAATCAACCAATATCATTTCATTAATCATATCAAATTACACCAAAATTAGATAAACAAGATCTATTACATTTCATATCATGATCTAGGGACATACATGTATCAACACTCGGTTCTCTCCATAAGCCACATATCTCAGTCTTGGCTATATATAAGCGTATATGTGACATGTGAAACTCCATTATAGTGTTGGATAGGTTAGTGGAGAATCAATTCTCTTAGGTCCCTAGAGTCTAGATTAGAGCCTCAGATTTTTTTAAGAAACCTAATTCACTAAAATCTTCGGCTCAAACCAATTGTAACACCCCGAACCCCTGAAACAAGGGCCTAGATATTTGTGACTGATACTTAACGTACCCAAGGGAAACTATTACTGTGTTTTGCAAATAAAAAAAAGTAACATTTTGACTTTTGGAGGGGTACAAAGACCAAAATACCACTCCAAAACAGTTAAAAAGTTAAAAGTTTATGACTTTTTAACTTTTTTAGAGGGTTATTTTGGTCTTTTTACCCCTTCAAAAAATCAAAAAGTTAAATTTTTTTGCCAAACACCCACTATGTATGTATTAACACTAAGCCATTGGTTTATACTAAACTAAGTTTACATTTTAGTCCTTAAAATATACATGACTAAGATATATAGAAGTGAATGGTTTTTTTCTATCTTCATGTCCTTGTTGAATATAACGTCTAATTTAAGTTATTTATCATTATTCTGGATCATAAAGTTTTAAAATTATAACAGTTAGAACCCTTTTACTTTTTGTTTTCGGGAGTTGTCCATTTTAGCCCATAACTTTTGAAAACTTGTCATCAGTGTCTAAAATATGTTTTAATCTTTTTAATATCACAAGTGATGTTAAGTTGATAAAAGCTATAAATGTTATGTCAGTTTTATTGGTTGTAAGAAATATATTGTTTTAATCATATCCAAAGTTAATAAAAGCTATAAATGTTATGTCAGTTTTATTGGTTGTAAGAAATATATTGTTTAAATTGTATCTTTGGATTTAAACAATTAAAGTATTTATTTTAATAATAGAGTAAATTACATGGAAGGTCCCCGTGTTCACGTTGAAATTTTGAATTTAGTTCTTAATGTTAAAATCTTTGAATATAGTCTCTAATAGTTCTTTCTTTTTCATATATGGTCCCTAAGTTTGTTAGTTAACCATTAGTGATGTTAAATATTGTAAAAGTTAATATTTTATTCTCATTAGCCATCAATTTAATTTACCTTTTAAACTATAGTATTATTTTTATTTCAGAAAATTTTATATTTTTAATTTTTTAATTTTATATTATTTTTATACTTTCATTATTAATAAAATTTTCATTTAATAAATACGTTTTAAATACACAATAAAAAAACTTTTTAAAAACATGATATTTAAATGTTTGATTTTTTAACTATTAATTTTTTATACGTCATTCTAAAACTTTTTGATTTTTAATTTTTTTTAACCGGTCGGTTTTCTAAAGTTATTTTTTTAAAACCATTCATTTTTTAAAACATCATTTCTTAAATAAATTCTTAGTGTTTTAAACATTTAAAAAACAATTCAATTTTAAACGTTTTTATAAAAGAAGAAATTTTTATAAGGGTTAAAAAAGCCGCATATTGGTTTAAAAATATTATAAACCACATTTTAGAATATTTTTAATAGGCTTAAGTATGACTACATTGTATACATATACATATATACATATATATATACATATATACATATATATACATATACATATATATATGTATATATATATGTATATATATATGTATATATATGTATATGTATATATATGTATATATGTATATATATACATATGTGTATATATATACATATGTGTGTGTGTGTGTATATATATATATGTGTGTGTGTGTGTGCTAAGTCGCTGGATCGGTAGACATCCAAGCATGTTCTTGACGGAAGGAAACAAAACCAAAACCAAGAGACAAACAATAAACACGAACTATAATAAAATGATTTCATTAATAAAACCTAATGATTACAAGCTCGTTACAATATAAGAATCACGACTCTTGGCAAGGGGAGATCGAGCATGATCTCCCCTCTCATCCGGCAGCACCCAGGCCCCGGGCACACTCCCTCCTCTCTCTACACAATGAAACTGGTATTTATAGGCCTCGGCCCATATTAGATGCGACTAGGCCCATTCGTACGATAGGACCATGCGTATGGTTCAATCATACGACTGGACCATGCGTATGGTTCAAACTTACGACCGGACCATACTTATAGTTCAGTCTTACGAATGACCCAATCGTATCTCTCAGTCGCACGATTGGTCCATTAGCATGGCTCGGTCGTACGATTGAGTCTCATTCACATATGCTCCTGCGAATGACCTAGTTTCATGTGTTTACAACATATCAGGTGTATTGCATTAAGCCTAGACTATTCGACAAGCGACGAACACACTATATGTGACAATATATGCTCTAAATATTTCCCCCTTGGATGTTGCTTGCGAATAGTAGATAACACCTCTTACAATCTTCAGTCAATCTTTGCTATGGTTTCCAATAGAATCAAACGAAAAAAACATATTAGCCAACGTTGCCGATCCGTCAGGTTGCTACAGTATCCCTGAAAATGAATTTAGGCACAATAGCTTTCGTTTACTTTGCAGAACACCTTCATAGCAGCAAGATTCCCCATATGACTGATTTTTCCAAATAATGACATAAACAGTTTTCCATTGCTTCAATCTTTACACATGCTAACCTGATTAACATTATCACCTACAGAAATTCCCCCTCAAATTCAGCATATCCCAATGTATAGACATTGTGCTCTCCTAGCATCTTCACACGGTGTATTGGGCAAAAAGTAATGGGTTCCAATCCACAGCTAACAATCTCAACCAAATCAACATGCACTCAGATACATCATCAGAAACCGGCTCACATCATCACTTTCTAATTACGTCTTCAATTTCTCTATACATGGATTCCACCTAAGAATGAGAATCCTCTCTATGCGGATAGATATAACTTGATTGGCCCATAAATAGTTAGATGCTCCGGACTATCCCACAAAATCAGCACCGACTACTGACATCTTCTCTTCTCTCTTTCGTGTTCTAACTACATTCATCTATTCTGGAAGTCCAACGAATGATGGGGTATCCATCGAACTTATTTGACAAAAGAACCTCAGGATGAATGTGCTTTGCTCATCCTCAAATCTGTGCAAGAAGCAGTTCCAAACTATTTATTTTTGGTATGGTACAAATGCGGATGAGTCAATGCAGATGGCTCATTCGTGCGATTGAACATACGACTGCTCCAGTCGTGCAACTGAACATACGACTGGTCTAGTCACATGACTGAACATACGACTGGTCCAGTCATACGAATGGTCCATTAGCATGGTCCAGTCATACGAATGGTCCATACTCATGGTCCAATCGCATGAGTGGGTCTGCACGCAGATTTTCAGATCTGCAGCCACCAGGGCTACCAAAAACCCTAATCGTATGAATTTTACATAAACCGAACCAAAATAGACATCATCAGATTTGTAAGGGTGATCAGAACATGGTTCCGGGTTCGATTTTAACCGGAAACAACATACGTGACAAGATCTGAGCAAAACACGAAGTGGGTTTAACATCAAAGAACCTGAAATCGATCCAGAATTCAAGAGCTCGGGTTGCTAGAATGAGTGTTAGATCATTCCAGTAGTAACCGGCTCTGATACCAATTATGAAGTCGCTGGATCGATAGACATCCGAGCGTGTTCTTGACGAAAGGAAACAAAACCAAAAACCAAGAGACAAACAATAAACACGAACTATAATAAAATGGTCTCATTGATAAAACCTAATGACTACAAGCTCGTTACAACATAAGAAGCACGACTCTTGGCAAGGGGAGATCGAGCATGATCTCCCCTCTCATCTGACAGCACCTAGGCCCCGGGCACACTCCTCCTCTATATACACAATGAAACTGGTATTTATAGGTCTCAGCCCATATTAGATACGACTGGGCCCATTCATGCGATTGGACCATGCGTATGGTTCAATCGTACGACTGGACCATGCGTATGGTTCAATCGTACGACTGGACCATACTTATGGTTCAGTCTTACGAATGACCCAATCACATCTCTCAGTCGCACGACTGGTCCATTAGCATGGCTCAGTCGTACGACTGAGCCTCATTCGCATGTGCTCCTGCGAATGACCCAGTTTCATGTGTTTACAACATATCAGGTGTATTACATTAAGCCTAGACTATTCGACATGCGACGAACACACTATATATGGCAATATATGCTCCAACAATACGTATGTATATATACACACATATATGCATGTATATATATATATGTATATGTATATATACACATATGTATATATATGTATATACATATATATATATATACATATGTATATATATACATACATACTGTTGGACCAAAAGAACCAATGAGTCAAGATCAGAAAACCTCTAAGTCCCACATGATATCGCAACAACTGCTGAAGGCTTCATCAGCAGTTCGACAAGTGCTGAAGACTTCAACAGCTGAAGATCAGTACTGAAGACTTCAACAGCTGAAGACTAAAGTGCTGAAGCTCAACAGCTGAAGAACACAAGTGCTGAAGCTGAACAGCTGAAGACACAAGTGCTGAAGCTGAAGACCAAAGTACTGAAGTACAACAGCTGAAGAGTCTACAAGTGCTGAAGATCAACAACTGGTGTACAAAGTCTGAAGACAAAGACTGAAGACATCAGCTGATGATAGTCTGAAGTTCAAGTCTGAAGACCAAGTACTGAAGTTTCAGTAGTTTGTCACAACAGCTGAAGAGTACTTCTTCAGTAGTTGTGATATCAGTAGTTTTATGTTTTTACTTTCAGTAGTTTTGTAAAACGAATGAAGAGCTTGTTCTTCGATCGTTGTAGTATCAGTAGTTTTATGTTTTTCAGTAGTTGTAGTAACTGATAACACTTAGTATTTTTGTAAGAAGATGTTAGCTGTTTTGACATCTTTAGTAGTTGTGTTTTAGTTGGAATAATTCTATTAGATGTCACTATCAAGTGACATCAGCAGACGTCACATCTCTTATATAAGAGGTGTCGACCTAATTGTAAGCGTGACATTCCGTTACCATGAAAGCGAATATTGAATGAAATTTATCTGCAAAATTCTCTCTATCTATAACCGTTATTGTTCTTCATTGAATATCTTTTCGTTCTTGTAAATTGGCTAATTCATTGTTAGAATTCCGCTGCTATACTCTCTAATCAATCAAACGTAGATCACTGATCCTAACAAGTGGTATCAGAGCTGGTTAATCATTGATCGATCTAACAATTGATCATTGAAACTGCTAATTGATATCTATGTTTGATTGAATTAGCATATTCGCAAGAACTGGTTATAAATTATTGAATTTCTGACGCTTTCGTTCATTTATTCTGAGATCTCTCTTGGTTGTTATAGCTTAATTGAATTTGATTGAATCTGAGATGACTACTCCTTCTAATGATCCTCACAATACCGGTTCCTCAACCAAGCCTCCGATGCTGGTTAGGACTGAGTATAACATATGGCAACGAAGAATGCTTCATCACTTGTCTGTTAACAGTTCAGGTTGTTGGACATCTGTGGTACATGGACCACATAAGCCTATGATGAACAATCCGGAAACCAATCAAATGGTTCCGAAGAAGAAGGAACAATACTCTGATGAAGATCGGAAACTGATTGAGATTGATGCTAAAGCCCATGGAATTCTGGCCATGGCACTGCCTAATGAAATCTATTCAGGGCTTATGCATCATGAAACTACTCATGATCTCTGGAATGCCCTGAAGGAACAATTCGGTGGCACAGATGAGGTCTTAGCAAACAACAAAGAAATCCTTGCCCAACAATATGAAACATTCTCTCATAGAAAGGGTGAGACACTGACTCAACAGTTTGAGGGTTTTTCCTGCTTGATCTCTAAGCTGAAAATGGTGAAACAGGAATACACCAATAGCCAGATGAATAACAGGTTCCTCAGATCACTGCCTGAGAGATGGGACACATACACTATTGTCCTACGCTCCAGTGCAAATCTGGATAGCCTATCTCTCACCCAATTTCATGGGAAATTGCTTGCATTCGAAAGAGAGATAGAGCAGAAAAGGAAACTGTCCTCATCAGGAAAGCTCACTGATGACTTTGTATCAGGAAATACTGCCTTGGTTGGTCATGAGTCAGAATATGCTGCATCTGAAAGCAATTATGATAGCATATTGATTTCTCTTCAAATAGTTCTGATCATGCATTTGTTGGTATTGAGAGTCATTCTGACAGTAATAGTGACAATCTATGCTTTATCATGGATGATTTGAAAGGAATAGCTGATGATGATCTAGAAGAGATGGATATTCTGAGCCAAATGGGATAGATTAATATCAGATCTCAGAAGTTCTATAAGACAACTGGCAGGAAATTTCCTGGACTCTCTGGCAAAACCAAAGTTGGTTTTGACAAGAGTAAGTTGAGGTGTCACAAATGCCAAAGGCTGGGACACTTTGCAAGAGAGTGTAGATCAACTGGATCTAACTCTTCTGCACCCTTTGTGACTTTTCCTAGTACTAGTCCACAAAACAAGGGCAACATTCTGCTGGTTCTGGTCATCATTCACATCCTAGGTCTCCTGCATACTTTGTTCCCCAGGGTCAAATGTCATATCCTTATCCCTGCTATTATATGCCTCAACCAAATCCTGTTCAAGCTCCAATTGCACAACAACCACAAGCAATGCCTGAACCACAACCTTCCCAATCTCATCAAACTCAACCTCAACAACACAGCTTCTTCACCCCAGGAGTTGTTGATTGGAGCAGTTTACCAGATGACTTGTCTGCTCATGAACAACTGTTCTCAGGTGCTGGTCAACATGGTGGTGAAAGTCCCTTTGGAAATCTAGCTCTTATGGCTTTGGATTCTGCTGATACTTCATCCACTAATGCCTCTACACCAAAGGTATCACAGGTATCCTCTGAGGCAAAAGCCAAACTATGTTCTGAATCATGCATAGCCGCATTTGCATCTATTAGAGAAGCAAATGTAGCTTTAATCAACAAGAACATTGAGCTAGAACAAATAATTTCTAAAAGCAAAGCTGAATTTGAGTCTGTGCTTAATGATAAGAATGATGAGATTTACAAACTTAAATGCCAAATAACTGACGATAAGGCTAGGGAAGAGATACTTCTAGAGAAGTATAAAGATCTCAAGGAAACCCTAGCAGTCACCCAGGTTAGTGTGATCGATGGGTACAATCATGCAAAGGTTTTGAAATGCTTCTTAGTAAGCAATCTGCTTCCAATGTGAAGTTTGGCATTGGTTACAATCACACTGCTCCACCTACAGATTTTACTCCCAGAGCAGAGGTAGAATCTGATGGTGAGAGTAATAACCAATCCATTTCATCATGTGATCTACTTTCTGATTCAGCACTATCAGAAGTAGAAGTCAGCACTAAGCCCGCTTAGAACCTATCAGCTGATGTTGATGGTTCCACTGCTGACACTCACATGATCAATGAGTTGATCAACTCAGAGTTAATTCTGAAAGTCCTGAAAGGACTAGAGAGCAGGATTTAACACCTGAAGTTCAAACTCCAACTACTGCCAGTACTGAAAAGAAGAAAACTGTCAGTAGAAAGAGTTTGAAGACTACTAAAGAGGAAGTCAAGAAAGCAAACAATGCTTCCAAACACTGAAGAGCAAGTCTTCAGTTGTTTCATCCTCTTTAATTGATGATCAACATAAGATGAAGAAGAAACCATGTGAAATTGGTTTGTTCAATCATCTTACAGATGATTGCTGGTACAAAAGAGGATCCAAACTCAAATATAAAGAGGAAATTAAAGAGAAAATGGTTAAAATGAAAACTGAGTTTGAGACCACATTTGTATCAGCAACATCAAATCCTGTAACCCTTAAGTCCACAAAGAAATCCAAAAAGAAGGGGTTAAATAGTAACAGCTGAGATTGCTCAGAAGAAGAAGGTGCAACATAGGAACTTATCAAACTCCACTGGCAATGTGTCTGATGAGCTGAAAGCTTTATCACAAAATCAGACACAGCTGGTTATGATGGTTCAACATCTATTGGGAAGAGTTAACCAATTAGATGCTCCTATGTTGAAACTACAGAAAAGGAGGTCCAAGCCAAAGGATTCCTCTTCTTCACCATCTTCTTCCTCTCAGGCTGTTGTTTCCAACAATCTGTTAGTTTACCATCTGTTGATGAGACCAGGCCAAACCCAAAAAGGTTTGGGTCTCCAAAACTAACTGATTGTTTATTATTGCAGGGTTCTTCAACATGCCAAAGTAGCATCTGGTATGTAGACAGTGGGGGATCTATGCACATGACTGGGAACAGCTCTCTTCTCATGACTACTCTCAAGGAAAGAAGGGGTTTGTTTCTTTTGGCAATGATGCTAGGGGTTACATCATTGGCAACGACTTTGTCTCCATGGAGAAATAAAGTTTGATGATGTTAATCATGTGGAAAATCTCAAGTACAATCTCTTGAGTGTCAGTCAATGTGTGATAAAGGCATGTTGCTCTTTTCACCAGTCAGAACTGTGGATTTGTCATCCAAAGTTCTGCATTTGATTGATAAGGTGTTGGATGATCACACTCTCCTGAGAGCCAAGAGGACAGGAAGAGTGTATGCCTTAGATCTTTCCAAGAAAATAGATCTCAAAGGCAATCCTTGCCTATTTTCCAAAGCCTCTTCTCAAGAATCTAAACTGTGGCACAGAAGGCTGGGTCATGTTAATTTCAAAAACATGAATCAGCTAACCCACAATAGTTTAGTTAGAGGCTTACCAATAAAGGGAGTTCCACTGTGATGAAACCTGCACTGCTTGTTTAAAAGGTAACAGCACAAAGTCTCATTCCCTCCTATTGAAGAGCCTAAGTCCACTGCCTGCTTGCAATTACTGCATATGGATCTATTTGGTCCTGTGAGAGTGATGAGCATGGCAAAGAAGAAATACTGTCTGGTAATTATGGATGATTACTCCAGATTTGATGGACTTTCTTTCTACATTCAAAGGATGAGGTTGCTCAGAAGATTATTCACTTTGTGTTGTATATTGAGAAGCAGTATTCCCTTCCAGTCAAGTGTATTAGGAGTGACAATGGAACTGAATTCAGAAACCATACACTTGATGACTTCTATCTTTCAAAGGAATCAAAAGGCAGTTTAGCATACCAAGGACTCCAGAACAAAATGGAGTAGTGGAGAGAAAGAACAGGACCCTAATTCAAGCTGCAAGGTCCATGCTGGCTGACTCTGGTTTGCCACTGACCTTTTGGGCTGAAGCTGTTAACACAGCTTGCTATGTGCAGAATAGAGTCTTAGTAAATCAGAGGTTGATGAAGACTCCATATGAAGTTCTCCATCACTTGGCTCCTCTAATTTCATTTTTCAAAGCATTTGGGTGTCCCTGTTTTATTCTCAACACAAAGGATCAACTCCAAAAATTTGATCCTAAGGTGGATGCAGGGTATTTTGTTGGTTATTCATCTACTTGCAAGGCATACAAGTCTTCAACTGCAGAACAAAGATAGTTGAAAAGACTTTGCATGTGAAGTTTAATGAATCTCCTACGGACAAGATTCCACAAAACCCTGTGGAGTTGTTTTGATTTGGACATACTGCAATATGTTCCTTATCAACCTCCAGCTGTTGCAGATCATGTGGATAAATCATCTTCTGCAGCATGTCTTCCACCTGGTGGTATTGATGATGATGATGATGTAATATCAATACTCACCTATTCAAGTTTAGTGACCAACTGCCTGTGTCTGCTAATTTGATGTTCCTGTAGCTTCAGCAGTTCCATCCACAACAAATGCTGATGAGATCTCTGATTCCTCTACATCTTTTGAGTTACCATCTAATTCTTGGTTTTAAGAGTCTGCATCAACATCTGCTGCTGCTGAAGGTCCTACAAACACTTGCACAGATCTCATTGTTTATCAAGAACTGAAGAATCACCCAGTGTCTCAGATTATTGGTGATATCAATGCTGGTGTTTCAACAAGGAGTCAATTGTCTAACTTCTGCTTCTATGCTCTCTTCATCAGTCAGCTAGAGCCAAAGAACTACCATGTTGCTTTGAGAGACAATGGATGGGTTGAAGCCATGCAGCTTGAGCTACTTCAGTTCAAGAAACAGCAAGTGTGGGAACTGGTTCCTCTTCCCCCAGGTAAGTGTGCAATAGGCACTAAATGGTGTTTTAGGAATAAAACTGATGAGAATGGGCTTATTGTTAAGAACAGGCTAGACTGGTTGTACAGGGGTTTCACAAGAAGAAGTATTGACTATGATGAAACCTTTGCCCCTGTAGCCAGACTAGGCAATCAGATTGTTTTTAGCCTATGCTGCATTCCACAATCTTAAAGTTTTTCAAATGGATGTCAAAAGTGCATTTCTATATGGTAAAATAAAAGAAGAAGTTTATGTGTGTCAACCACCAGGTTTTGAGGATAATAACATCCTGAATGGGTGTATAAACTTGATAAGGCTCTTTATGGTTGAAACAAGTTCCTAGAGCCTGGTATGAGACACTTTCCACTTTTCTTCTTAAGAATAATTTCACTAGGGCTCCATTGATAAAACTTTGTTTATTAAGAAGGTGGATCAACATAAGCTACTTGTTCAGATTTATGTTGATGATATCATTTTTGCATCCTCTGATCCTAGTTGTGTGATATTTTTACACATTAATGAAAAAGAGGTTTGAAATGAGTGCAATGGGAGAATTACAGTTCTTTCTAGGCTTGCAAATTAAACAAAAGGCTGATGGAACCTTTATTCATCAGTCAAAATATACAAAAGATCTTTTGAATAAGTTTGATTTACAAAACTGTAAGCCCTGTTCTACTCCCATGTGCAACACCACACAACTGGATGCTGATCAGAAAGGTAAAGCTGTTGATGAAACACTTTACAGATGTATGATTGGGTCCTTGATGTATTTAACAGCTTCTAGACCAGATATTATGTTTGCTACATGTGTTTGTGCTAGATTTCAGGCTGCTCCTAAAGAGTCTCATTTGATTGCAGTCAATAGAATCTTTAGATATTTGCAAGGTACACAATCTCTGGGTTTATGGTATTCCACTGGACACTCTTGCAAATTAGTTGTTTTTTTAGATAGTGACTATGCAGGGTGCAAGTTAACTAGAAAGTCAACTTCTGGTGGTTGTCAATTCCTAGGCAACTGTTTGATTTCTTGGTAGAGTAAGAACAAACATCTGTTGCTACATCAACTGCTGAAGCCGAGTACATTGCTGCTGCAAGTTGCACTTCTCAGGTACTCTGGCTTCAGAACCAACTTCTGGATTATGGCATTACAGAGACTAAGACTCCATTATTAACGGATAGTGCTTCAGCTCTGTGTATTGTCAAAAATCCAGTACAACACTCTAGGACCAAACATATAGAGATCAGACATCACTTTATTCGGGATTGTTTTGAAAAAGGTCTGATTGATCCTAAGTTTGTGCCTAGTGCTGATGAGCTTGCAGATATTTTTACTAAGCCTTTGGATAGTTCTACTTTCCAAAACCTTGTGTTAAGGCTGGTATGCTGCAGCTAGAATAAGTGACAACTACTGATGATTTTAGTAAAAAGTACTGGTGATCATTGGTAACCATGTCACATATAAGTACTGATGAGTCCTTTCACCTTCAGTAGTTTTATAACTACTGATGGCCAATGCCTCACAAGTACTGAAGTACTTTATCTATTCTAAACTACTGATGTAGTTACAACTACTGATGTAGTTACAACTACTGAAATCAGTACAAACAGATAAGTACTGACGTCCTATGAAACACCTAAAAAGCAGATGCAAAGTCTGATGTGTTGAGGACAGTATGAAACAGCTGAAAGGCTATGAATTGACGAAAACTACTGAAGAGAACTTTCTCTTCAGTTGTTTCTACAACTGCTGTTTCATTCTAAACAACTGAAGCAAAACCATGTCTTCAGTAGTTTTATAACTACTGATGACTAACACCAAGTCTTCAGCTGTTTACAACAACTGATGACAAAACCACTGTCTTCAGTAGTTTCACAACTACTGATGACAAACACCAAGTCCTTAGTTGTTTCATCATCTAAAGTCAAAACCATGTCTTCAGTAGTTTTCTAACTGCTGATGCCTAAAACCACGACTTCAGCTGTTTCAATGTCTGAAAGGGTAATACCATGTCAACAGTCGTTTAAAACTACTGATCTAACACCAAACCCTTCAGTAATTTTCTCATCCCTACCCTATAAATACCTGTCCTCTTCTCTAATGTTTTCATTAGCCGTTATTTTCTGAACTTCGCTCTCTCAAACATGGCGACCATGAGTTTGAAACCACGACATAACTGCGTTGCTTACCTTACAAAGTCGGCTTTCTGGAACAAATATGATAATGCCATTGACTTAATGGTGGATTCCCCATATCACACAGCCTTTCTCTTGAATCCGACCATCTACCCTGAATCCCTCAGTCAATTCTGGTCAAATGCTTTTGTTCATACAGATGAGTCTACCGGCCAGATCTTTGTTCGGTCCCTGTCAACCAGAAACCAGTGGTCGTTACAGCCGACATCATTCGTCAGGCATTACACTTACACGACTCCACCGCTATGACTGCATACCCAAAGGGCACAACAGATATGTCCTTTATCAATCATGGGTATGAAGGTGATCTTCGGGCTACAACCATTCTAAAGAAACATTTCCATGACGCTGAGAAAGTTATTTTTCACATGGTAAATGTCTGCTTAGCCTCCAAGACATCTTCTTGGGATCAAATGTCATCCCAATGGCAACAGGTACTGTATTCTATTCTAGAACACCAACCGCTAAATTTTTCTGAAATCGTGTTTCTAGAAATAACGAACTTGGCTCAGAAACCTGTGGCAAACCGATGGCCATTATATCCCAGGTTTCTGATGGCCATTATTTTAGATGAATTAAAATCTGATGGCCTTGTTGGCCTTGGAGTCCCTGCACCAGCTGTTTTGGCTGAGGTATACTCCAGGCACAACTCAGACCTTACTCTCAAAGAAGCTGCCCGAATGCTAAAGCCCAAGCACAGGGAACCCACAGCTTCTTCCACCAGAACCAAGTCCCCACTAAACCAAAACCAAAACAACCCAAACAGCTATTCAGGGAGATGAGTCCCCTGAAGATGCTCCTGTACCACCAACGCAGGATATACTTGCTGGCTTAAAGCCCCCAGCAGTATCAGAGACTCTACCAGCCATAGCCGCTCAGGATTCCTCTCAAAAGGAGCCTGCAGCCACCACACAAGGGGTACCCACACATCTGGGATCTTCCTCACTGAGGAGATTGCCATTGAAGAGCACCATCCTCCCCAGGTGCACACTGCTTCTACCCCATCTCCCCATGCAACCACCCCCCAAAGTCCAATCATAATTATTGCAAACGTGCTGACTCAGTTGCATGCCTCTCCTCCTCCCCAACAACCACCAACAAAGGGGAGAACCACAGATATTGAGGAAGAGGATCATCATGCTTCTGACAACCCACAGCACCGGGGTTTACAAGTTCTATCTCCTAGTGTGGATAGGGATATTAGAACATCTAGTGAGGCTGCCACCTCTTCTGAATCAGCACATGATCAGAATGATGCTGGTAACATAGCTAAGACCTCACTAGAGGCAACAGCTGATGAAGGACATAGTCCTGAGGCTGGAAGTCCCCAGTTCCACGAAAAAGGGGCACATGCTAAAACTGGTCTACACCCAGTGCATGTACATCCTGCTACACGCAGAGAGGTCAGGTGATTCAGCATCTGCTGATGATGACCTGGGCTTTTTCTATGACGTTCTAGCCCACAACACCATCCTGGAGGCTGAGGTAAGCAGGCTACAAGAACTGCTTGCCAAGAAGTCTCAGGATGTAAGTTCATCTGCCCCCACCAACCCACAGATGGCACCTTCATTTGAAGGTCCCCCAAACACTTTACCCTCTCACTCCACTGAGCCTCCAACCTCTGTTTTTGAAACTATCTCTCCGGGACAGAACCCCCCTGAGCAGATGGTTGCTGTATTCCAACAATCCCTACCTCTCATCACTCCCATCATCAATGACATTGTTTATAAAGCCATTGATGAGAGGATCTCCTCTAGTCTACAACCATCATTGATGATGCTGTGCACAAGAAACTTCTGCGGTACAAACCCCTGCCATCAATGCATCCAAAAAGGGGGAGAGTACTGCAGTGAAAGAAAAGAAAAGAAAAAGAACTGAGGATGAGAAGGCACAAGAGAAAACCAAGGAGTTGGAAAAGGAAAAGGAACAACAACTGATCACTTACAAAAGAAAGAAAAGTGCTGGTGATCAAACGAATACTGAAGAAAAATCCTTGGAAGAGCTGGTAAAAGATGCAGATGAAACACACAGCCGATCCATGGACAAAATCATTGAGCAACTCTTCAAGCAAGGCTTTGACACAGCCACACTAGACAGTGAGATCAGGAGGTTGGAAGTAGAGGAAATTCAAAACAGATGGGCTGGGTATGATGTGCTAGAGAAAGAGAGATTGGAGATCATGATTCGATTCATTGCCAAATACTTAGGAAGATCACTGATGGAGATTCGTTCATGGACCAGAGACAGCATTCTGGCTATAGCCACCAGAATCTGTTTGTCTGAGCAATTTCATAAGGGGATAATCATTGAAGCACTTGATGAGGCTGGGGCTGGAAAAAGGTTTGAAATGGAAAGACTCACAAAAGCCAAACTCACAACCAAAATGCTTGAACAACCTTCCCAATCACCACTCAAAAACAACCTACCCCTCAAATCTCCAAACCAATCTCAAAACCCAAATCCAAACATCCTCAACCTTCAAAATCAATTCTTTTACCACAAAAACCAACCAAAACCATCATCCAGTGATGCACCTAGAAGGAGGAGAAGGGTGCTGAGGATAGAAGAAGATGAAGAAGAAGAGGATGAAGATGATAGTCTGCCACTCTCTGCTGTTCTAAAGCTACAAGAACCCAGGAGTCAACTCATGATCACACCTGACTCTCAAAGGGAAACGTTTAGAGTCAAAATAGAAGATGAAGAACAGCAGAAGCAGCACGATGAGCAACTACTGAAGATGGTTGACAAGGAATTTCCTCAGTCATCATCTATACAAGCTATGAAAGGCCATGCTCAGAGGCTGTACACTCTCAGACACACATTTCAGTATCAGAAGGAGAGAGTGAGAGTATGGCCAGACCCCAAGGTGTGTTCTAGATTACACAAAAGATCCATTCCACACAGATACAATGGTCAGGTTAGAAAAACAATAGACTCTACAATCATGTTGGCCATTGTAGTCTCACCATGGGAAATAATCGATGAATTCAAGAAGGCTCATCATCAAAAATGACCCCTCAAGCCTTACTGGAAAACAAGATGATCAAAAAAGGGTTATTATATAAGAAGCTTGAAGACATTAAGAAGAATGTGCTCCACTTACTCCTTGAGGGCACTCATCCCGATGAATTTGTCTATAGGGAGGTAACTACTGTGGAGTTGAAAAATGGCAGGACTGTAAAGTACTTATCTGAGTACTATGGTCCAGAGTTCTTTTTGAAGGAGGAGTAGAAGAACTCTCCAAGGAGGAACAGGTTGTTCTCCTTGAGGCCTATGTTCGAGAGTCGTACAGACTCATAATGGGGAAGTAGATCTCATGAATGGGATAACAACTCTGTGTCCAGTTCCCCAAAACAGAGTTCCCATTCATACCTTGCCAAACAGATCTCTGAGATTTCTTCCCACGCCAGTGCTTATATGGGTCATCTTCTCTACTGATCAAGAAGGAAAAAGACCAACCATTTTGCCAACAATAAGTGGGAAAATAAATCAATTAGAGGTTTTGGCTACATTGGTTCAGGGGGAGTTTGTTGGACCAAAAGAACCAATGAGCAAGATCAGAAAACCTCTAAGTCCCACATGATATCACAACAACTGCTGAAGGCTTCATCAGCAGTTCGACAAGTGCTGAAGACTTCAATAGCTGAAGATCAAGTACTGAAGACTTCAACAGCTGAAGACTAAAGTGCTGAAGCTCAACAACTGAAGAACACAAGTGCTGAAGCTGAACAGCTGAAGAACACAAGTGCTGAAGCTGAAGACCAAAGTACTGAAGTACAACAGCTGAAGAGTCTACAAGTGCTGAAGATCAACAACTGGTACAAAGTCTGAAGACAAAGACTGAAGACATGAGCTGATGAAACATCTGGAGTTCAAGTCTGAAGACCAAGTACTAAAGTTTCAGTAGTTTGTCACAACAGCTGAAGAGTACTTCTTCAGTAGTTGTGATATCAGTAGTTTTATGTTTTTACTTCAGTAGTTTTGTAAAACGACTGAAGAGCTTGTTCTTCAGTCGTTGTAGTATCAGTAGTGTTATGTTTTTCAGTAGTTGTAGTAACGATAACACCTAGTATTTTTGTAAGAAGATGTCAGCTGTTTTGACATCTTCAGTAGTTGTGTTTTAGTTGGAATAATTCTGTTAGATGTCACTATCAAGTGACATCAGCAGACGTCACATCTCTTATATAAGAGGTGTCGACCTAATTGTAAGCGTGACATTCCATTACCACGAAAGCGAATATTAAATGAAATTTATCTGCAGAATTCTCTCTATCTAACCGTTATTGTTCTTCATTGAATATCTTTCGTTCTTGGAATTGGCTAATTCATTGTTAGAATTCCGTTGCTATACTCTCTAATCAATCAATCGTAGATCACTGATCCTAACACATACATATATATATATACATATGTAAACACATACATATATATATATATACTATACATATATACGTATATATATACATATATATATATACGTATATATACATATATATATATATATATATATATCTCTATATATATACCTATATATACGTATATATATATATACACGTATATATATACGTATATATATATATGTATATATATATATACAATATATTTGCTTATACTAACACTGATTATGCAAGATGTGAGATTCCAAAGACCAAGTATTGGTGACCGTTGAGATACTTAAAAATCAACTTGACAATTTTCATGTGAGACCCTTTAGATTACTTTGATAACATGCACACTGACAGACAGGGAACATGATGTCTAGTCGACTAGCAGTAAGATACATCAGAGATCTGATCATTGATCGATACATGTGTTCATCAACATCTTCTCCGTGAGATCTGGAGCCAAAGTAGGACAAGAAGACATAGGAGTTGAAGCTATTTTAGAATCTTGAAACTTGTATTTTTGAAGAATATCATGAATATACTTTTCTTGATGTATTAGGATTCCTTATCATCTTATTAACTTGGATCCCCATGAAAAATAATATTTCACCAAGAGAACTAATCTCAATTTCTTCTTCATTACTTTCAAATTGCTTACATAACTCATCATTTGTAGATCCAAAATGATATCATCAACATATACTTAACAAGAATGAGATCATTACCAGCCTTCCTTAAGAATAAAATTTGATCATAGCACCACTCGAATAACAATTTGCAAACAAATGTTCAGTTAAAGTAGCATACCAAGCACGAGGTGCTTGATGTAAGCCATAAATGCTTTGTCTAACTTGTACACATATTCAGGATGATTTGGATCATCAAAACCTGGTGGTTGACAAATATAGTTTCCTTTTTTCATTATACCATACAAGAAAGTAGTTTTGACATCCATTTGATAAACTATAAAGTTCTGGTATGAAGCATAAGCCAGAAAAATACGTATAGTTCTAGTCTTGCAACAGGAGCATATGCCTCTTTACAATCAGGCCCTTTTATTTGATAGAATCCTTGAGCAATAAGTCTAGCCTTGTTATAGACAATCATATCCTTTTTATTCGGCTTGTTTTTGAATAATTTTGTTCCAATTGGTAACTTTCGTTTCGGTAGTTCACACAGAGGCCAAACATTTAGCTTTTTAAATTGCATTAGCTCGTCTTGCATGGCCTCTACCTACCTATTCTCCTTAATTCCATATCAATATTCTTGGGCATTATTTGAGAGATGAACCATTAATACAAACATGTATTAATTGCGCCAGATTTGCTTTGTGTTTGAACTCCTTGTTATAATGGACCATGATTATTTCAGTTGGATATTTTTTATGATTTCTCAGCTGAGGAATAACATCTTCAGAAATAACCTCATCTAGATTAGACATATGGCCCACTAGTTCTTTAATAGTATTTCCTCCTTTTGGTTGATAAACTATATCTTCCTCTTGATGATTTTCATTATTAGAAGATAAATCATCAAATGAAACTTGAATAGTATTAATTGGATCAACTTGAGTAGAAATGGAACTTGCATCAGAATTTTGTGGAACTTGTTCAACAATAGATTTAGAATGTGTCACAACAGATTTAGAAACCTGTGGAACATCTGAACTGTTTGAAGGATAAGATATGTATGAAGATGTTCCTTCGTTGAGAAAATATAATTCTAATATCATCAGCTAAAATATCCCATGAAAGTGTAGAACCTGCATCTGTTTTGTTAGACTTATGCCAATCAATATCAAATGACTCAATTATTTGTTTAGACTTTTTATTATAAACCTTGTATGTGACTTTGTTGGTTGAAAAACCAACAAAATAACATTCATTAGCTTTTTCATCAAATTTAGACTTTGAATCAAATATGGTTAACAAAGTACAACAACATACAAAAGTTTTAAATATTTTACTTTGGGTTATGTTTGAATAAGATTTCCTAAAGAGTCATATCTTTTTATTTGTTGATTAACACATGATTCTGAATATAACAGGCAACGTTAACAGCTGCAGCCCAAAAAATGATGATAATTTGGTTGGTGATAACATCATTCTAGCAGCTTCAACTAGAATTTTGTTTTGTCTTACGCCAACTCCATTTTGTTATGGAGTTCTTGCAGAACTAAATTGTCTAGCTATCCCCTTTGATTCACAAAATTCTTTCAATGTATGATTGCAGAATTTATTTAGTTCCATTGTCACTTCGGATGCACTTAATTGTTTTGTTAGTTTAATTCTCTACCAATATCATGAATTTTATTAGTAAATGAGGTGTCTCATCTTTGGTTGCTAAGAAGAAAACCTATGTAAATCTAGAGAAATCAATAGTAATGACTAAACAATAATCACGAAATCCTAAAATCAAGACACTAATTGGACCAAATAGATCCATGTGTAATAATTGAAGTATAGAGTCAATTTTTGTATGAGCAACTGGTTTATGAGGAACTTTGTGTTGTTTGCCCTCTGAACTTGATAGAAAATGTTCAGATAAGTGAAATTCTTTTAGTAGAAGACTGCAGGATAGATATATGTCACTAAACACTTGGTTTTCTCTCAAACTCACTCGTACTCACATAGTTATGATGAAGCAAAATCTCTAAAAGAGTTGATTATAATATACTAAGTAACATAAGAACACAAAGAAATAATTTTCAAGGTACTTGTATATATTACTTCTCAACTCAAAGTTTACAAGACTCCTACAAGCATCATACAAGAGTTACAATGAGAAATTATATATACTATCACCTATAGCCGATTATACTTTGATACCAGCTTCCTATAACTAAAGAAGATACTACAAAGCTACAGTTAAGGTATCTAAGATAATGTCTTATCTAAGATATGATAGTCATGACATGTCCATGACTTACCTTTTGTCACCAACTAAAGTTAGCAACTATACTAACACATGAAGGTGAGTAGTTGAATAAAGTATGGTCAACTACATGGCCTTTTGGGAAAATGTCATGTAGTATCAGAGGTCTACAGCGGAGTGTCAGAGAACTATACTTATGTCCACTGGTCCATAGCAGCATCTTCTAAAGGTTAATTGGCTTCGGAAGAACAAGTTCTTCCGAAGCCTTTTGTACTTCGAAAGAGGCTGCTTCTTTTGCGACTTGAGGACTTCTTCTTTGGAAGTCATTGTCTTTGAACTCTTCTAAGTCTTGAAATTCGGAAAAGAAGACTTTGTCTTCAGAAGTTGGAGCTTTTCCTTCGGAAGATGATCTTGCACTTTGTCTTCGGAAGAACTCCATTTCCTTCGAAAGTTCCACACTAGCAGCTGGTTGGCTGCAGCTGCTTTGCTACTAGCAGGTAGCAACTTTCCAATTGGAAGTCTACCTTTCCTTTTGTTTCTCAATCCTCTCCTCCTCCTGAAGCTCTTCCGCGGTCATCTTTTCTTGCCTTTAACATCTTCGGAAGTGTTAGACTTTGGTGGTTCTTGGATGGAGGGTTCAGGTTGAGACATGGTGGATGGAGATAATGAAGTTGTTTGAGCTAGGGGTCGGTTGAGAAAGTCCTCACTATTCACCTTAGATGCCAGCTCTAGAACTGCATATGTGATGATTAGATCCTCGGACAAGGAGAACAGGCTTTCCGCAACTTCCATCTCGGCTTTGGGAGATTGAAATTGTTCTTCCAAGGCTTTGACTTCAGCTTTGGAAGTCTAAGAGAATGCACTATCTGTTCCAACTATTTTAGTTGCTTGTCCATCAGTCCTCATTTTCCCTTTGAAATGAATCTCAGATTCCATTTGGGCCTTAGGTTGACCAACTTCTTCCACAGTGGTAGAAGGTGCACTTAGCCTCTGAAGCTCTTTAGCTCCAAAGTATATCATAGCCGTATCAGGGCTAGGTGATCTAAAGAAGATCTCAATTGGAACTTGGAGAAGATCCTGTTGAGATCTCTAAGTATCCTTGCTTCCATTTGCAGGACAATATGAGGAGGCTCAAGAAAGACCATTGTGTAGGAGCCGGGTATGTAGCAAATAGAGAAGTTAAACCTTGGCTCTGTGGTTCCTCTATTGTTTATCTCTGAGCATTCTCCTTTTTGTAAGCATCATCTTGAGAGCTAGATAAGATAGAGGAAGAGTTCAATGAGACTTGAATAGGTACATGCCTGACAAACCTCTCAATCTGTTTCTCAGCTAGTTGAGCCTTGAGATTCTCAATTTCAAGTTATTGAGTGGCAGACCTATCCTCTAAAGTCTTAACCTTTGATTCAAGGTTTGAGACTTTAGAAAGTAGGTCTTGAATGGTGAGTTGCATACTACCCTCATCTTTTTTTGAAGAATCACAGGGAGATGAGGTAACATACCTTGTATGTTCACCTTCACCACCAAATGTGGTTTCTTGGCACCCTGGTTTCCCTTGCCTGAGGATGTCTCTTTCGAAGTCATCAAAAGGCATGGTTGCTGTAGATTCAATCTCAAAGATGGTACCACTGGCCTGAGGATCCAATTTCCTTTAGTAGTGGTAGCTGAATCTACATGAGTCCCTTCCATATTCGTAGGACTCACCTCAGTCGGTTTTAACTAATGTTTGTAAGAGATAAGAGGTCCCTCTAGGCTCTGTTGATCTGGTAAACGGTGTTGTGGATCAACTTCATTGCCATGAAGAGATGTAATCTCCTCATTAGTTCTGATTAAAAGGTCAGTAAAGGATAAGGAAGTGAAGCCTACTGACTCGGGAAGTTGGTCAATGTCTATTGGCATTGAGCCTTTGGTTGGGCTGTCCCTTTTTGGTTTCTCAGGAAAGTGTTGGGACTCATCCTAGGGCTTGCAGCTTGGGTTTTGGGCTCATGGAACTGAGACTGAGGAGAATCAAGTTCCATATTGAGGTCAAATGAGAAGGATGGTGAGACCTCTAACTGAGTGGGAGCCCATGTTTCCACTCTAGTTTTTTTGGTTTAAACAGGAGAGGCTTGCTCAATCAGAGTAGACTGCGCAAGGGTTCGTTTGTGTCTCTGATATGTGTGTTTGATGGGGTGAGCAGGAAGATCTGGCAAAGTAAGGGTAGTTGCTGGTGTGGGTTCATCACCTGTGGGGTGAACATGGATGTCATCAAGAGCCATTGGCTCAATCATACCTGGAAGAAGCGTAGTGTGTCTTCTAGTGAAATTGGTGGACACTCTCTTCAAGATCTTGAAGATGGTCGGCCACATTTGAGGGACATGCAGAGTAGCTGCATAGACAAGCTTACTTTGGTCCAACTCATAGTTGATTATGTGTTGGATGAATCTAGGATACATAAAAATGTGTCCTTTTGAAGGTTTCCCATTAGGTTAGTCAACACAAACCTTAAGTAGTTAAAGCGGAGGCTCTTCACCAATCCATAAACTAGGAAGCCAAGTTCATATGGGATTTGATCCCATCCCCTAGACTTGTTAGACAAACAATGAAGAACAACAAGAAGTAGGAACTTCTAGTTGTATGAGAAATTTAAGTTATACACCATAGACCTACTCACATCTCCACCATATCCCATTTGGAGATATGTATCATCAAGATCTAGTTTGGGGAACTCAGTTGGTGTGCCTTCATCATAGAGCTCCAGATGCTCCTAGATGACTTGTTCAGTAATGACCAACTCCTGGCCAAAAATGCTTTTCTGAATAAGCCTAACTCTATTTAGGAGTATTATCTAACCGTTACCACAAAATTCTTCCATGTGATTCAAGTAAACGGTGGGATTCAAAGTCAGAGTGGTAAAGTAGGTAGATTGGGATATCTAAGAATTCAACATCCTTAGTAGATTCAAGGAATGTGACTTGGTTGTGTTGAGGGTTGAGTGCCATTGTAAGAAAGAAGATGATGAAACAAGTTTGAGCAGGTTGAATTTGGGGTGAAGGAAGCTTTGGATAGTAAATATGGTAAAAAGATTAAAGTGAAGAGTCAGGATTATTTAAATGGATGGAATGACGGTTTTGGGGGTTTTGGATATGGTGAAAAGATGGTTTGGGGTGAGATGTGACAGTGGAGGTAAGGTTAAAAACCATTTAAAAGATTCCGACATTATTAATAAAATCTTTACTTTTTTACTGTGTGGGGCCCAAAGATTTCCGTTACACATTAAGATTTCCTTCTGAGTATAAAGGATTTCCGAGGGTAATCTTCTTCCAAATGTAAATTTCTTACTTCAGAGAGTAAAATGTGTTTTCCGAATGGAGAGTTTTATATGCTTTGGAAGTAGATCTGATACGCAATCAATCGCTTCTTCCGAGACTAAAAACTCTTCCGAGAAGAAGAATTCCCTTTGAGGAATTTAGCGTCGGAAGATATCAAAAGAATCTTCCGAAGGTTAATTTCTCTTCGGAAAAAACCCATATTTAAAAAATATTAACTTAATGTAATAGGGCTTCGATTGTTATGACAAAAGACATTACATATTTCAAAAAGGTTTTCAAGTGAGATAGACTAATCAATGTTTATCATCCCAATAGATGTAGTGAGATATTTAAATCTTTGTTTATCAAAAGCTTTAGTGAACAAATCAGCATATTGTTCATTTGAATCAACTTTGATTAGTTTGATCAGGTTTTTTCTCATGAATATCTCTAATGAAATGGTACCTAATATCAATGTGCTTTGTTTTTAAGTGCTTCATGGGATTTTCAATAATGGAGATAGCACTGTTGTTGTCAATGTGGATAGGAGTGCTCATGAAGTTGATTCCATAGTCTAGCATTTGGTTTTGAATCCAGAGTAGCTGAGCATAACAACTTGCAGTAGCAATGTATTAAGCTTCAATAGTAGATGTAGAGACACAGGATTGCTTCTTGCATTGCCATGAGATGATCCTTCCACAAAGAATTGACATCCTCCTGATGTGGATTTCATGTTAATGTTGCAGCCACCATAGTCACTATTTGAGTAGCCATAGAGATTAAAATTGCTATTCCTAGGATACCAAAGACCTAATTTAGGTGCTCCTTTGAGGTGTCTAAGGATTCTCTTGGTAGTAACTAGGTGAGACACCTTTGGAGCAGCCTGATATCTTGCACAAATGCATGTAACAAACATGATATCAGGTCTACATGTTATGAGATACATCAGAGACCCAATAATTGCTCTATACTGATGTTTATCAGTATCCTCCTCCTCAGAGTCAGGACAAAGGTCATGGTTTCCGGGTATAGGTGTCTTGGCTGGCTTACAATCGTTCATATCAAATCTTTCTAAGCTTTGGGATACATACTTTGATTGAATGATAAAGAACCCTTCCTTCATCTACTTTACTTGAATTCCAAGGAAAAAGTCCATTTTTCCCATGTAACTCATCTCAAACTTGTTCTTCATAATGCTCTCAAAGTCTTTACACATTTGGTCATTCGAAGAACCAAATATGATATCATCAACATAGACCTGAACGATCAATTTGTCTTTCTCAGACTTCTTTATGAAAAGAGTCTTATCAATGGTACCTCTAGTGTAACCATTCTTCAGGAGAAATTGAGACAAAAGTCTCATACCACAGCCTAGGTGCTTGGTGCAACCCATAAAGAGCTTTATCCAGCTTGCTTACATAGTTTGGGAGTTGTGGGTCTTCAAATCCTAGAGGTTGGCACACATACACCTCCCTATCTATATTTCCATATAGAAAGGCATACTTGACATCAAGCTGATAGACAGTAAAATTCTTAGATGCAACATAAGCAAGGAAGATTTTAATTGCCTCAAGTCTTGTAACAGGTGCAAAGACATCAGTATAATCAATTCCTTCCTCTGGGTATATCCTTGAACAACTAGTCTAGCTTTGTTCTTGATGATCGAGCCTCTATCATCTCTCTTGTTTCTGAAAACCCATTTGGGCCTATAGGTACTTGACCAGATAGTAGCGGGAAAAGGTTCTAAACCTTTTGTCTCTTGGATTGAAGCAACCCTCTTGTATTGACTCAACCTAACTACTATCCTTTAAGGCTTCTTCTACTTTCTTGTGTTCCATCTGAAATAAGAAGCACGAGTACAAATAGAAATTCCCACGATGAGTTTATCTCCTTGTTCTCAAGCCTTCAGAGACTTCTCCTATGATATTCTCAACTGGATGAGTGTTGTGAATCCTTAATCTAGGAATCACTTCCATTTGCAAAGATAAATCCAAGTTGGATACATTTTGCTCAAGAGCATGAACACTTGGGCCAGTTGTTGTTTTAATGTCATTCAATGAGGACTGATTGAATGAAAGAGAAACATCATCATCAATGATTGGCTGAGAAGCAATATTAACAGTTGCCTATTCCTTCAAAATATTACTTCTATCAATCAGGTGTTGTTTTCAGTGTCACTAAAAGGAACATTGTTTGAAGCTTCACTATCTCTTGAAAGACTTATGCTACTTGATCTTAAGATAGTTGGAGTTGGGTCTTCAGTCACTCTTGGAGAATTTGAACAGGGTTGGGCAACTCAAACAGTTGATCATGATCGTTTTAAGGACCTGTTCTAGCTGAAACATTCTCACAAGATGGATTAGAATAGTTGTAAAAAAATTCTAAGTCAAAAATGTAATCAGGGCCATCCCCCTAGCACAAGGAGTGTGCTTATTGATGACAATGTTGGATGATTTCTCAAATTGTTGACTTTTGATGTTATAAACTCTATAAGCAAAAGAGTTGGAGGAATATCCAACAAAGATAGCATCATCCAACTTTTTAGCAAATTTTTCCAAATTGTCTTTTCTATTAAGTATGATACACCTGCTTCCAAAGGACCTTAGAAAGCCAATAAACGGTGGCCTCTTGTTCCATAGCTCATAAGGGGTTGTTGTAACATCCGTCTAATTTCAAAATTATGAAACCAAACCCGAACTCACTTTGAATTTTCATACGATGGAAATTTTAATATTTAAATTTCTTTTATTTATTTTATTGAATCAAATGCATTAAATGTGCAATTTAAACAATATTGAAAATTGTTTTATTCATTTTATCATTTAAACAAAGAATAATTATTTATTTATTTTATAAATAAATCTCTCATAAAAATATAAATCTTTAATTATCATTTTACAATAAATAACTAAATGGAAAAGACTTATTAAAACTTATAAAGTTATAAAATGAATTTTAATAAACCTATAAAGTTTTATTAGTAGTTATGAATTTTAATTACTAAAAATAAATAATCAATTATAAAGTTTACAAATTTTATAAAAGTTATAAAGATTAACAAATAAAAATGTGATTGATTATTCAAATTTGTTTTATAAAGTCTATAAAGATTTTATAAAAAAAAGTTGTTAAAATTAGACTCTTCATAAATTTAAATTTCAAATTATAATTATTATTATTATATTTATTTAAATTAGTTAATTTTATATTAGTTTTAAATTATAATCACAACCCACTTTTAAAAGACTTCTAACTCACCATTAACACCATTCATAACCTCCTCCTAACCTCAACTATAAAAGCAATGTTTACGCCTTATTTTTCATTTGCTCATTCTCTAATAAACCTTTCTTTCATTCTTTGGTTTTGATCAAATTCAAGAATTTTTCTTTTACAAATAATCTCAAAAAGTCTCTAAGACTAAGGTAATTTTATATTAATTTATATTAAGCATTTCTATATTCTTTCAATCATACTAACATCAAATTGTGCTCATGTTCTTACTTTTCTTCTTTCTTCTACCAATATCTTTTTATTTTAATCATTATCATTTGATCATTAACCTTCCAATATTCACTAATCTTATAACAATCACTAACAATCTTAAATTAAGCTAACACACTAACATAAATAAAGAATCGCGTTTGCATATGAACGGCTATGTCGCCGCATTCGGTTATTCCACAAGATTATTGTTCTAAATGATGGCTATGCCAAAGTCTTAGAATATTTTTATAACACAAATGAAGACTAATATATCATATATTGACATAATAAAATGTTCTAACCCGTTTCATGTTTTAACGATTTTAAAGTGCACATAAGTGCCTTACTACAATTCTGGCAGAATATAATCTTACTTCAACCGGCCATAACTTGATCATAAAAAACTAAATTTGAGTAAAATCAGATTCAAATGTTAATTTCATTGAATTAGCTTTTCAACGACAGTTTATACGTTTTCAAACTCAATCGGACGACTCAACAATAGCCTTCACAAGATAAGTGCGCATTTCAGCACCTTCTGTCTTGTGCTGCTTGTTTGACTTATTTAAAGATCTTTTCATAAAATTGTTTCTGAATGAAAGTTTTCCAGGAGACTTTAAGCTAGTCAAGTATAAATTTTTATAATTTTATGAAACCGTTTTCTATTTTTAAAACTTGTTCAAACACATACCAAACATTCTGTCCAGAATCTAAAATTGGTACAATAATCGTTCTTCAATCTACCTTTCATTTGGCATTCCTAAACGTCCTAACTTCTCGTAATGGATTCCAATCTCAAGTTATTGTTTTTTTATCATTTAGGACATCACCTTCGACTCTTGATATCCAAGCTTTCTTATTTACTCTACAACCATCACTATACTTGTGAGTTTTCCATATGAGTTCTCCATGCTCCTTGTTACTTTATTTTCACACCTTTTGGGGTGAAACATGTTAACCTTATAACTTACACTTATAAACATCTTAGTACTTGTAAATTCACATGCAATTCATATTTACTTTTTGTCATGGTTATTTGTGATATTGTAAGTCTTGTATGAGATACATATTTTGTTTACAATCAATAACTATTGCTGCCGGGCGACGTCTTAGATCTTTGGGCCTGACAAGCCTATTTGGTGCTAAATCCAATGTATTGTCGGCTCCTGATGACGTATGCTTGTTTATCATGGGAACCAAGTACACTTAGCCAATCATATATACTTGTAATCAAGTCGAGGTTTGGTTGTAACTGTATGTGTTGTATAAGTTTGCTAACTCGTAACCATTGACATGAATTGCTATTAGTAAACCTATATATATATATATATATATATATATATATATATATATATATATGACATCATTTTTTTCAAAAATTTCACCATAAAATTCAGTATTTTTTTATCTTTCCAACACCTATCATATTGATATACTTTTCTAAAAAAATGGTACATCTGTTGTTTTGTGTAAATCTAGTTATACACATGTGTAGTACTGGATTTACACATGTGTAAATCCGATATTACACATGTGTAAAATGAATTCGTTAAAAAAACGGGAAGTTTTTTTATTTTTTATAAATTTTTTTATATTTTTTTATGAAAGAGGAAAGTTGGGGAACATTTTCGAGCTCTTAATTATAAAAAAATTTGGTAAAAGCTAATATGTTTCATTCCCTAATATATAATATATATATATATGACATCATTTTTTTCAAAAATTTCACCATAAAATTCAGTATTTTTTTATCTTTCCAACACCTATCATATTGATATACTTTTCTAAAAAAATGGTACATCTGTGTTTTGTGTAAATCTAGTTATACACATGTGTAGTACTGGATTTACACATGTGTAAATCCGATATTACACATGTGTAAAATGAATTTCGTTAAAAAAACGGGAAGTTTTTTTATTTTTTATAAATTTTTTTATATTTTTTTATGAAAGAGGAAAGTTGGGGAACATTTTCGAGCTCTTAATTATAAAAAAATTTGGTAAAAGCTAATATGTTTCATTCCCTAATATATATATATATATACATGTATATATTTATGCGTGTGTTTAAACCATGGAAACTCAACAACTTTATAGTTGACCCTTTATTTTTAACATGTTTTAGGTTACTACTTGAAAATTTTCTTGTGCTCATATAGGACATGGACCTAGTTTATAAATATTTTATTCTTAGTTTGAACTTTTGTATTGTATGGATTATTTATCTTGTAATGTTCAATGAATAATGATAATTAATATTATTAAAACTTATTTAGTTCCATGTGCTATGAACAATCGTTTCACATTCGTCCGCCGTGATGATTCCGCCGTCAGTCGGGGTGTGACAGATTGGTATCAGAGCCATGTTATATGGAATTAGGTTATTAGAAATGGAATGACCTAGACTATAACTAAGTGCCTTTACACATGAGTCCTCTCATGTATTTAATATGCTTAGATAGGATTTTATGTGTCTTATGTGTTGATACTTGATTATGTGATTATATGCCTTATGTGCTTATTCTTATACTTTGAATCTTATCAATGCACACACGAACCTTGAATCATATTCTAAGGCATTATATGCCTAAATCAAGTGGTTTTCAAAATGATCTTTGAATCGTTATTCGTGGTTTTCAAGTCTCATCAAAGTCTGTGTCCTACAACTTGAAACATGTAATGCTAGAAGAGCGTGATGCATGTATCTCGAGGTGTTCTGTCTAGGCAAGGTATTCATATAAATCTAAATCAACCGATGGATCCGTTTACCTTACCTGGGAACCCTTGGGGTGAGTGTGCGCTTATAGGTACGCATGTCTTCATTAAGGTTGTAGTTGACCTAATACTTTGATAAGTCAATGTAATGTTTTGGTTTGTAAACCGAACATTACACTCGAAACATCTTGTTATTTTGAATTGTTTCATCATTGATTTTGTCCTCCTGAATCTTCAAACTCATTATCCCATTTCTCTTAATGACCCTTAATAATCTTTCTAAACGTCTTCCCTCAAAACCGCACTTATCCTAAAACACATAACAATGATGCTCTCTTTCTAAATTGAATCTTTAATCTTAACAAACACGATTCTCATAACAACTTTAGCTAATAAAACTTTGAAACCTCAAAGACATAAGTAAACAAGAATTGATCATTTAAGAAACCTGCTAAAGTTATTCATATCCCATCCAAAAGCATCTTGAACTTATTTCTCATGTTTGTTAAGCCGAGTCTTGTATCGAACTAATGCTTGGTGCTTCCCTCAAGATAAAACCTTCTTATACGTCTTGAACCATCTAAAATACAAATGTTATCACTAAAATTTCTAAAATTAATAATCTTGTACCCTTTGCCAAAAAAAACACATGAAATCATAAATTATGAAACTTAACAAACTTAAGCATAACAAAACATTATAATTAAACTTGTTGAATTTAAACGCTTCCAAGAGTTCACGTGAAAACGTGAAATCGAATCCAAGTCGCCTCATGTCCTTGAAATTAGTCCCCTCGTGATTAAATTTCGGGACGAAATTCTTAAAGTAGAGGATACTGTAACATCTGCCATTTTTGAAAATATGGATCCGAATCCTTTTTTTATTGGTTAAATAAATCAACCATATCATTTAATTATTTTTTTCATTTTGGTGGTATTAAAACAATAATGTGTTATTTAACTAACTTTGTGAATTTGTGATTTAAATTTACATTTAAATCTTTCATTTAATAAGTTTATAAACTTATGAGATTTTATATATATCATTGACGAAGTTATAATTATTATAAAATAATATTAAACTCTAAAAAATTTCTATGTGATTTATACAGTTTATTATCCTTAATCACCTTAATAATTAAATAATTAATATTTAACAAATTTATAATTTTTATAATTTTTAATAAATAAATAAATGAATTAATCATTTATATTTGGATTTTATAAAGTATAGGGTTGGGAATGTAATTATTAAAACTTTGTTGTAAAAGTTTTGGTCATAAAATAATAAACTATTAAAAATACAGGGACTAAAAGTGTAACTTTGTTAAACCCAACCCAACCCACTTTCTGTCGCCCTCCCTGTACTCCAGTCGACGTCCGATCGAGCTCCGGCGAGACCAATAAGACCAAATTCATTGGAATCAAGTAAATCGAACCGTTTCAGTTCGTTTGTTCACCATGTTCGAACCTTTAGCCACCATTAATTTGAATTAACACTATTATGTCGTCCATAATCTCCAAACTGAAACTAATGCTCGCAATCAAATCGGTTACAACACGGTTCTTGATCAATTGTATAAATTATCCAATCTGAAATGCATCCTCTCACATTCCAAATTCAATGGTACCCATAATTGCCATTAAAACAGAGTAATCAGCATCATTAATCGAAATGAAACTCTCACACCCAACCATAACTCATTCGAGATGAAACGACATCAATTGACCCTAATAACATAGGGATTTTGTTTTGATTGATTCATTAAAGCTTTCTGAATCATCAATTACACAAACAAAACACTCAATCAACCCAATCGATCATCATCTTCATTCACGACATGCAACTTAATCGTGATCCATGTTCAAAGCGCTATTAAATAGAATTGACAAAGGGCTTATGCTTATCATCATCCTTATATTCTACCTGGAAAGTTAATTTGAAGATCTCCATCGTTTGCACCCGAATCACACCCATAACAGTCGCAATGATATTACGATTGTTCTTCCTTGAATAAAGTTTGATCAAGGTATTTACACATATGTACACATTCGATTTCATTAGGGGATTAAAAGCCCTAACATTTCGTTCGTTAACATTAATCATTCAGGATTCAATTGGATTCAATTTGAATCAAGGGTTCATGTGAATTTGAGGAATTTGAGTAATTAATGTTTTAAACATTTTAAAGGGGACATCTTAACACATCTGGGCTTTTTCCCGACCGGTAATTCATGACCTTACTAGGCATGACATCCCGGGTTCGAACCGGGCATCAACCAACTTTCTGTTTAATTGTTTTTTTTACATTCTTCAGAAAATGATTATTATGAATCAAAATAAAAAGTATTTGTTAACTAAAATATTTCTAAAATTATTAAGCTAATTTTAAAGATTTAAAAACTTCTAATTCTTAAATTTAGTTATTTTTTAGATTAAAAAGTTATAAAAATATTATTTAGTCATTTATGTTATAATATATTATAGGTCAATGATTATTTAATTAATTACTTATTCAATGATTATTTAATAATTAATTATACAAATGATTATTTAAATACTTATTTAAATAAATAATTATTCAATGTTTTAATTAACTATGTTATATCATAAATAGTTATAAATCCACTTCTTAAACTTTTAATTAATTTATAAAACAACAATTATACTGTATACTTAAAGTTTGTATTATAAGATCTTTATAATAAATCATTGAAAAAGTTCAAAACTCTATAAAATGATTTTAAATAATTTTAAAGTCATTTAATAAGTATTCAATTAAATACCCTTATCAAATTTTAAATAATTAATTATTCTTTTCACATATTATACTTAATTTCTGTTAAATCAATAGTCTAAATTGTTGAATCATTTTTTAATTATTTCTGGTGTTAATTGATTTATATCATCTTACTAAACCAAAACATAAACGATGCATTATTTTATTTAATATTTAAACCCTCAAATTCCAATTAAAACCCTAGTTCACGTCTAATCGTTATTGAACCTCATCTTGGAATCGATACGTTTAGGTAACTTGTAAAAGAAATCGTTGGAGCCTCGTTTAAATTCTTATCATCAACTTATTTATATCAAGTGAGTTCTCCATGCCCCTTTTTACTTATTTCACACCTTTTGGGGTGAAACATGTTAGCTTTATAAACTTACACTTGTAACCATCTTGAAACGTGTAAATGCACATGCAATTCATCTTTACTTTTTGTCATGGTTATTTGTGATATTGTAAGTCTTGTATGAGATACATATTTTGTTTACAATCATTAACTATTGCTAGCCTGGAGACGTCTTAGATCTTTAGGCCTGACAAGCCTATTTGGTGCTAAAGCCGATGTATTGCCGGCTCCTGATGACGTATGCTTGTTCATCATGGGAAACACGTACACTTAGCCAATCTTATAACTTGTAATCAAGTCGAGGTTTGGTTGTAACTATATGTGTTCGATAAACTTGCTAACTCACAACCATTGACATGAATTGCTACTTGTAAATCTTTTTATATATATATGTATGTTCAACCCATAGGAACTCACCAACTTTCAAAGTTGACCCTTTATTTTTTAACATGTTTTAGGTTTGATACTTGAAGATCTCTTCTTGCTCATATAGGACTTGGACTTAGATAAATTAAACATCTTATGTTGTTGGTTATATTTTTGTGTATTGTAATGACTAATTAACTTGTATTGTTCAATAAAAATAATATTAATATTATCACAACTTATTTAGTTCCATGTGCTATGAACAATGGTTTCACATTCGTCCGCCCTGATGATTCCGCCGTCGGTCGGGGTGTGACAATTGTCGCTTAACTACAAGGACTCTGTTCTGCACATAGCATGTAGTGCCAACTACATCTGCCCAGAAACTAAGAAGTAGCTTTGAAGCAGCCAACATAGTCCGATCAGCCTTAATAAGTGTCATGTTCATCCTCTCAGCAATACCGTTTTGTTAAGGAGTTCTAGGAGAACTGTATTGTCTGGAAATCCCTTTTGAGTTACAGAATAAGTCAAGAACTTGATTCTTAAACTCAGTCCCTTGATCACTTCTGATTATTTTTATCTTGTGATCAATTTGATTTTCTATTTTAAGAATAAAATATGTTAACGTTTCAGCAGTTTCATCCTTAGTTCTTAAAAATAATACCGATGTAAATCTTGTAAAATCATCAACTATCACAAGATAATATGATTTCCTTCCAATGCTTATTATACTTTTTGGACCAAAGAAATCGATGTGCAATAAGTGTAATGGGGTGGTGATAGAGTTAACAACTTTGGATTTATGAGATGTCCTATGTTACTTTCTTTTCAGACATACAACACAGTTATCTTTGCAGAAAAATTCATTTTTAGAAAAACCATGTACCAAGTTATTTTTAACCAATTATTCATGGTTTTTAAATTTACATGACACAATCGTTTATGCCATAGTCTTGACTCATCACCATCAGCTTTGGAAAGAAAACATGATAATTCTCCTAGTGGGGAAGCATAGTTCATATCCAGCTTGCACATATCCCCTTTCCGGGGAGATCTAAGAAGCACCAATTCCAGAGGAATGGTCATCCTAGGTTTGAGGATAATCCAATCATGTTTTGTGGAAAGCCTTTGGTGCTTTTGATCATAGAATGAGAAACATTTAAAAGATTGTGTTAAGCTGTTTGACAAAGTATACTTTGTCAACCTTTAACTTGACGTTGGAGACACTCCCTCTGCCAGAAATGTATCCTCTAGCCTCACCTCCAAACTGAACAGGACCTCCATCAAAATGTTGAAATTTTTTAAGGAGATATATGTTCCCAGTCATGTGCCTGGAGCAACCACTATCTACGATCCACACATTATTGTTCTTGTCATAAGAATGTCCTACACATAAGGTGAAAAAGTTAGTTTTTACTTGAAACCCAAGCCTTGTTGGTATTGGGCTCATTCAATAAGGATTTTATATTAACCAAAATTAATGCATGGGGGTTCAATAAGTGTTTGTGAAGAGGAGGCTTAGGCTACAACATATTCTTTGATCTTCCATTCCATCCCTTGGTTGATCATAGAGGATGAGCTTGTTGAAGCTTGAGTAGCATGGCATTCTTTCGAAGCTTCTTTCTTTTCGGAAGAGGCCTTCCCCACTTTCTCTTCCAAAGAAGTCTTCTTCTAGGATGGTTTCAAGGGGACTCTCTTGGCTTTCTGAGTCTTCACAGCTTTAGCTTCCGAAGCCATTTCCCTTGGAAGAAGGATTTTCTTCTGAAAGCAACCTTGCTTCTGAAACAAGATTTCCTTTTTTCCTCACTTGGACCATTTGATATGGTTAAATAAGAAACCTTCCCTAACTCCTTCTTTCTTACATTATTTGCATAATGTGCTAGCAGGATTGTAATAACAATCTTTGGCCATGTGGTTTTGTAGACCACACATTATGCATACATTATTAGTCTTTTGGGAATGTAAAGGCTGTTGGTTCTTGGTCTTCTTGTCTTCAACAACAATCTTTCCCTTTCCCTTTTGATCCTTTTATTGGATAGGTGTGCTGGTACTACACATTTTTCTAGGTTCAGAAGTTCCCACCACCTGGAATCCAGTTTTGCTTTGGGTCAATCTTCAGCTTTGATTCAGCCACTTTCTTGGTAGTTTTTCTAGTTGCCTTAGCTCAGTTTCTTCTGGCTTTGATGGTAAGATGTTGGTCATCACTAGTAAGAGGGGTAGGGTCTACCTGGATCTTCCCTGTGATGGTCTTCATACTTGCATCACTCTTTGAATCATGAGAAGGTGGGTCAGTAGATGGGACCTCTTGCTCTTAGTACCACACCTTGGTTGTCTAATAGACTCATAAGAGTATGGTGGAGTAATTTCTTTGGTCCCTAACCCACCTTTGTTTTGATAACAAAGTTTTGAGTGAGAGGATGATGCAGGGATGGCTTGGAAGTTTTGCTTTGAGATAGCATGCTTCCTGGCTTGAGCCTTGGCTATGACAAGCTGGGCTTGAGCCTTAGACAATTGGATATTAAATCCTTTATTTGAGTCTTGTAGTTTGTGTGTTCATGTTTTAAAAGAGACACAGTTTTCACTAACTCTTCGATTTTTCTTTGATAGTCAGATTCAACTCTTTTAAAGTCAAATTTTAAAATATTTAAAGACTCAATATCAGATTTAATCTCCATATTGTAGTCCTCATATAGTTTTCCCTTAGTAATACAAGATAGAGTACAGAGATGTTCATATACCTTGTTGTCATCTATTCCAGTCATAAGTGCTTGAGCAGGAGTCACATCCTATACCAAAAAGCTCCAGTCAACTTCTTGAGCTACAGCTGCTATTTCACTTGACTTCCTAGGGGCTTTAGGCATAGAGGCTTGTGAGGAGGCATGAGAGGTTCCCGGATTTGACTTGGGATCCTTGCATTCCCTAGAAAAGTGACTAAGTTGGTTACAGTTGTAACACTTTGCCTTGGTTTTGTCAAACCCAAACTTGCCGCTAGCTGGGTTTTGAGGGAATTGCCTTCCAGTTCTCTTGAAGAACTTCTATGCTCTGTAGGTAAGTAGAGCCATTTGTTGGACTATGTCCACGTACTCCACATCATCTGGGCTGAAGCACTCTAGATCATCAAAGCAAAACTAATGATCGCCAAAGTGTCCATTTCCTAAGATAAAGGCACAGTTGTCTAGGAAAGAACCTTGCTGAGCCTGTTGAGACCTTGGAGCCTCAGGAAATGTGATGTAGGGTCCTGTTGAACAAGATGGCTGCTGAGAGTAAGTCAGGTACTATTGAGGTTGATTGGGTCCTGATCCTTCAACAACCATTAAAGCGTTGCTAGCAGGAAAGCTTGAGGGTCTGCTCCTCGGATGGCCCCTCTTGTTTTCCATCTCTACACGGTATCCATCAAGAATACCGTATAGTTCAGTCATGGTAAGGGAGTTTAGATTCTCTATCCTTTTGATAGAGACACAGTAGAACATCCACTCATTTGGGAGTGCACTCATGAACTTCCTTGAGATATCTCTCAAGTCAATGGTAACTCCCATAGACTGAAGGGAAGCAATAAGATCCATGTACCTAAAGTATTGCTGGCTGAGGGTATCTCCAGCAATGTAGGTAAAGTTTGGAAACTGTTGCTTGAGTGAATCTTTCTTGAAATCATTGGAGTTAGAGTACATCTGTGACAGTGCATCAAATAGCACTTTAGCTGACTTGCAATGCTCATACCCCACCATGATGGAGTTGGGTATATTAGTCATAAAAGCTATCTTAGCATTGTTGTCTATGTCCATCTTCTTCCGGTCTTCATTAGAGTAGTCTTCAACAGCCTTCTCGATCATTGCACGATTTCCTCCAGGTGCAATAACCTTGGGCTTGGAAGGACCATTGACGATAGACAACCACAATTTACCATCAAGGTATCTGATGAAACCTTCTATGTGTGTACTCCATTGTCTAAAGTTTCCAGGGGATTGATGATAGGTGCTTTAGTCATTGTCCCATCGCAAATTCAAATTTTTGAATAAGAGCTAATTTAGAGTGTGGTGAAAGGAGGAGTGAAAAAAAGTTGATTTGGATGGTAAGATCACACAATCAAGAGCCTTTCTAGATCCAAAAAAGACCTACAACATGATTTCCTCCAACCAATTTGTTCATGGTTGACATGACCAAAATGATGATGGCATAACAATGTATCACTTTCTAAGGCTTTAGATAATAAACATGACGCAATCACAAATGAATGATATCCATTCATATCAAGCAAATACGTGTCTTTATCTCTCGATGTTCTTAATAAAAATTCATTCTTTAGGAATTACATATCCATGTTATAAAATTAAACATTATTTATCATTGAAGTGTGTTGAATATTGTTTGTTAGAAATTTGTGAGACACTTAACAAATTATGTTTAAGTTCCTCAACAAAATTGATGTCCTCAAAGCTAAACACACCGATTGACACTATACCTTTCTTTGTGATCTTACCACTTTGTCTCCAACAAATATACATATCCTTCATTGTATTGTTTGATGTTATTAACAGGGATATATTACCAGTCATATGCCTTGAACATCCATTGTCAACATGCCAAACACTATTGATGTTGGGTCTAGGATGTTCCTGCATGAATAATAGATTTATTCCATTTTAGAAACCCAAGCCATGGTATACTTGAGTACACTATTTTCATCCAACTATGATATGGATTTTGCAGGACTATTTAAGAGATGGTCCTTTACAAGACAACACACAATGAGAAGAGTATTATAGAACACGTAACAGATCAAATAGTGAACTGGAAAACATATGGTATGATACTTAGAACATAGGTAAATATGAGATAGAACAAGAACAAAACAACATAAGGATATTGGTTTTCAAGAATGTTATATATTGCTCTCAAGTTCTTTTACAAGTGTTAAAGCATGAAAGAAAAGATACAAGTACTTGAGATACTTTTTACTATATCCTACAACTGGTCCTGCTTAGAAAGCCAGCTAGAAATATTTGATCTAGACAACAATAAATTAAATATAGAGTCAAAAGGCAGATTCCCTTTTGACTAATGATTGTGACATGCCATAGCTCACATAAGCAACAGACTCAAGACCTCAATGTAGAGTTACCAAACGCATGGACCTTTTCACCAACTTGTGTAAGTTGGTGAGTCATTAGAGTTGTAGCGGAAAATGATCCAACTTTATGGAAAAGTACATCAAATAAAGCATGTATCGAAATTCTTCAGAAGAAATCAGTATTCACTTCTTGGCTTTGGAAGACTTTGTCTTTGAAGCTTCGAAGACTTCACTTTTGGCATCAGAATATGTTGGTCTTGGCTTTAGAAGATTTTACACTTAGAATAGTTCTGATGTAGGGTTTAGAACTTCTAAAGCATTTCTACTCTGCACTTAAGTGCATGCATGCAGGAAAGACTTAGAATGCTTTAGGTGCATCAGCTATACATGTAACCTTACAAACTTCCCCTAGGCTGATGCTACCAAAACATGTAAAGACATTAGATGTTGATAGTCTTCATCATGATGATAACCATACCCTTATTCATTAGATGGCCAGGATCACTTAGACTGTTAAAATGTCTTCTCGTCTCAAAGAGATCATGCAGAGGTAGGTTGAACATGTCCTACCATGTGTAAACATCTTCACCACCTTGATCTCTGATTGCATGGCATCTTTCTGGATAGTAGTGAAGGTCTAGGATAAGATGGGTCTTCTTGATGCAAGAGGAGCTACTTGAATTAGAGTTGATTGAGCTGCCTTTTCATGCACTTTCTCAGGATGATCTAATTCATCTTAAGGTTTGGAGGTTGATGACTCTTGCTTCTTTTTCATCTTTGACTTGGGTCTAGAGGCCATCCTTTTTCTCATCTTTGGAAACTTCAACTGAGAAGACTGGCCTTCAGCATCTTGTTGTTTAGTCTTGTCTTTCTTAATTGGATCTACCTCCCTCACATGTTTAGAAGGAGAGGGAGTTTGACCCTATTGTGGATCAGAAGATGAAACTTGCTGAGATTCAACAGGATTGTTTTGTCTCAAATTGTTCAACCTTAACCTCCACTTCAGGAGGGGCTTGACTTGGTGGGGAGTGTAAGTCAATGAGCTCTCCTCTCTTGATCTTCTTCTTGATCACCCTTATGTGCTCATCCAAGGTGGATAAAGACATTAGGCCAAGTCTCCTTCCAGAGAATCCATATAGCTTCAAGAATCTTATCACCCTCTGCTTGTCAATAGATTTCTTTTGACTCTTTTGGATGATGGCTCTTGACTTGGTTGCTTCTTCCCTTATCTTTCTCTTTGATTCCTTTTGTTCTTTGAGTACTTGAAGTTCAAGTTGTTTGAGATACTCAAATTTAATATACTCAAAGGATAGGGGAAGAACTGTAGCTACCTCATAGAGTCTATGGCGGTCAGGTAGCTCATCATATTTTGCATGTCAGCTTCTTTATCTACCTAAGGTTGTGGAGTTGCCACAGTTTCTTGCATAGGACTTTTTTGAACTAGAGAGAGGGTAGGAACATATTTGTATAGTCTTTTCCATCTTCTTTCTTCTTTATTTGGAAGAGCAACCTTGTACCCTCTACTTCCTTCCTCTCTTTAGACATTTTTATGTCTGCCAGTTCATTTAGTTCTTCTATGGGGAGAGAAATGACTTCATCTATTAACATAGTTTTTGGTCTATAGGTAAGTAATCCTGACTGCCCTTAACTCATCATCTTGAGTGTTTGGTCTGGGGGTAGCCTTGATGGCAGCTTCCATGAAGCCTAAAGACACAATGGAACTTTCTCCCCTTAGCTTCCTCTTCCTCTTTTTCTCTCTCCTCCTCAATCTCATCAGGAGTCATTTTCCTTTTCCCTTCCTGACTGCCCTTAACTCAAGGTAGAGAGAGCTTTGGCCTTTATTGCTTGGAGTAGCATCCAGACTCTGGCTAGAGAAAGGTTGTGATACACCTTCACAAGTAGGTGTTTCATAGAGGTAATGGATTGTTGAAGTTGCTGGTTGTGAGACAAAGCTTATAGGTTTTATCACTAGGCCTTCAGTCAAGGTTTTCCCTTTGAAGCTAATCTTAGGGTCCACCTTAACATCCAATTAATGAATGACATTCCCCACTTGCATTTGTCTTCTTGCTTTAACACTTCAGCAATCCAGTCTTGAATCCTTTAAGCCATCCTGCTAGCTTGCCTGAATTAACTTAGGTTGGCAAGTGGCATGTTGACTAGATCAAGACCTGCATTGTAGTTCAAGGTCTGAGAATTAAAGACTTCTTGTTTTCTGTGAACTCTTTGAAGTATGAGGGCTCTTCTATCAGCATCATACCTCCATCCAATAATGTAATTAGAAGCTCCTTGGGGTGGAGGTGACATAGCCCTTGTAATTCCCTCCTCAAATAAACTCTGAATGAGTGAGTCCACATCAATGTGAACTTGAGAAGGTTGCTAAGCATGGACAACTGCAAATAAGGATGGCGAGTCCTTAATGTCCATACTTGGTGAAAAAATCCAGGTTCTGTGATTGCTATGACTTTCTCCCTCTTTTGGTAGCATCACCCACTTGCACAAGTGAGCTAGGAGTTAGGTCAATTACATCCATAGGTTCTTGTGTTCCTAGATGAGCTCCTCTTAAGGTCTCCCAGCTAGTTTTTCCTTAAGATAAGATATCTCAAGTTGTTGAGCAATGACCCTGTTTTGTAAGGTAGTCACATGAGATTCAATGTCACTAACGTTAGAGACTAAATAGGAGCATGTTTTTGACAATTTTTGCACCTTTACAATCATTGGGGGATAAGAGAATTAGACCAACGTCTCTTTCTTACCACTAGCATAGTATGCTTGGTTGCTTGATTTCCCCAGCTCACTCTCAACCTCAATTGAAAAGTCAATGGGCTGAGTTGTCATGGTTAAGGTCTTAAAGATGTAATGACTTTCAAAAGTGAGAGCCTCTTCCATATGGATTTCCCGAACAGGTTTAGAAAGATCCACCTCAGTGATAGGTGAATGATGTGGGCTAGACATAGGAGAGGCAGGAGCATTCATCTCTCTTTGAGTTGGGGAGGAGTTGAGAGACTCATGGTACTTATTGAATCTCATGTCTTCATCATCATAGAATTCTAGGTTAGGAATAGGTTGATTTAAATCTAGAGGTTGGGGATGGTAAATTTCCCTTGAAGGTTGTTCACTTGAATGTTGAGACTCAGGGTGAAGGTTTAAGACTGATGGGCTAATAAGCTCATCAGGCTAAGCATGAGGAACCTTAGCACTAATTCTTGATGAGATGGGAGTGGTTTGCTCCTCAGGAGAAGTAGGAGCTCCCGTGTCCACTTCTTCCTATATGGGTGATGATATAAGGTCCTACACAAGCCCAATAGCTTGAGCAGGGGTTCATTTGGATTTTCTTTAGTAGGTGAGGATGATTTGTGACTATTTAGGTGGTTGAGAGGTAGAAGGTGTGGATTCAACACTAGCTTGTGTTGCTAGGTTGTCACCTTGAGCAATGAGCTCTAACATTTTTAGGACAAGGGTTGTTTCTACCCCAGAGAAGCTTATAGTTGGCTTCTTCATAGTCTTAAAGACATCTGGATTCATCACTCCTAATTTACAAATATTACCTGTCTCCCTCAACTATGATTTCAGTTCATAGTTAAGAACATGTTGAACATATCTAGAGAATATATAATACTCTAAGGAGTCCAAATTTACAAGTAAATTTGTATAAAGAAATTGAGAGTACCTGAATCTGACCTATGGACCATTCCATGGACTATGAAGGAGAGATCTTCAGGAATCTGGTCCCATCCTCCATGTTTGTTGGATAAGTTGTGGATGACCACATGAAGTAAGTACTTCCACTGATATGAGACCTTCCCTTTTCTTAAGGTCTTCATAGAGAAATCCCCTTCATATACCATCTGCATAGAGGAATGATTTATAGCTTCTTTTGGAAAGGTCAACTCACCTTTTTCATCATCCAACTGAAGATGAGTGTTGATGATGGCTGAAGTGATGAAGATTGTCGTTCCTTACACTATGGCAGACAGTGCCTTCTCCCCATCCATAATGACCTCTTGGTAGTCTTCAAGAATTTAGCAACTAATCCTCATGGAGAGGAGGATCAATGGTAAGGGAGGTAAAATAGTTTGACAAAGAAAGGAAATACCAAACCTCTGAGAAACTTGGATCTTCTCAGAGTCCAAGAGAGCAACATCATGGAAAAATTTGGGATGTTTCTGCGGTTGACGTTGGCTATTTAGAAAGCTTAAAGGTGAAGGAAGATAAGAACAAAGGTGGTTGGTGGGTGAATTTAGGATTTTGGGAATAGTTCAGATGAAGAAGAGAGTGAAAGAGGGCGGAACCGTTGGCTATATATATGAAATGGATTTGATACAAAGTTAATGAAAGAGAATAAACTTTGAAATCCGAATGTCGGTCCCACCTCTAAAAAAGTGCCCAGAAAGGTAGTTTTCTTGGAAGTCTAAAATCGTCTGAAGGTAATTTTGCTTCAGAAGTTTTGATGAAAAGCTTCCGAAGCTAAAATGCTTCAGAAGATATTCTAAAGAGTTTAGAGAAATTTACTTTGGAAGAGATTCTTACTCATTGAATTGTATTCTTTGAAGAATAAAACTTCTGAGACTAAATTGCTTTCGAAGGAAAATTGTTCTTCAAAGACATACAAGTACTTAAGTGAAAATTTAAGCTTTAAAAGATATTTAAAATTTCTTCCGAAGGTAAATCTACTGAAGTAGTTATTTGTTTTCTAAGATGTAAGTTTCTTCTGAAGGTAAATACATATCTTTCAAATGATAAAAAGATCAAAAAATTTTCAAAAATCTAAGGAATGCCTTTTAAAAAGATTTTTCTTCCAGAGTAAACAAGGGCTTATGAAGGTGATAGAATAAACACCTTAGGACACACAGGTTTTAGAAATATTATGATTAAGTTTTAAGTAAAGCTAATCCTAATAGCTGATACAAGATACTTAAATCTCTGCTCATCAAAAGCTTTGGTAAACTAATCAGCATATTGTTCCTTTGCGTTAACTTTGACTAGTTTGATTAATCCTTTTTCAAAGGTATCTCCAATCAAATGATACCTGATATTGATGTGTTCTGCCCTTGAGTGTTGCACAACATTCTCTATGATGGAGATAGCGTTGTTGTTGTTTATATGGATGGGAGTCTCCTTGAAGTTAAATCCATAGTCCAGCACTTTATCTGAATCCAAAGCACTTGAGCACAATAGCTTGCAGCAGTAATGTATTCAGCTTCAGCAGTTGATGCAGACACATAGGATTGTTCTTGTATTGCCAAGAGACTATCCTTCCACCAAGGAATTGAACCCCCTTGATGTAGACTTTTCAGTCATGTTGCAACCACCATAATCACTATCTGTATATGCATACAAATTGAAATCATAATTCTTTGGATACCAAAGGCCAAGCGTCGGAGCACCTTTGAGATATCTTAGAATCCTTTTAATAGTAACTAGGTGTGACATAATGGGTTTGGCTTTATATCTTGCATAAATACATGTGGCAAACATGATATCAGTTCTGCTAGTAGTGAGGTACATAACAGACCCAATCATAGCCCGGTAAAGATGTTCATCCACACACTCCCTATCAAGATCAGGTCCAAAGGAGTGATTTTTTGCTATAGGTATCTTAACAACCTTACAATCAGTCATGTTGAATCTTGTAAGTGTCTCTTGTACATACTTTGTCTGACTTATGAAGATGCCACTATCAACTTACTTCACTTGAATTCCTACAAAGAAATTAAGTTCCCCCATGGAACTCATTTCAAATCTATTCTTCATCAACTTCTCAAAGTCTTTACAGAGCTTTGGATTAATTGACCTGAAGATAATGTCATGTACATATACTTGAACTAGCATTAAGTCATTCCTTGTTCCTTTGATGAAGAGAGTTCCATCTATAGTACCATTTTTGTAGCCATATTGACATAGGTACTGAGATAGATTCTCATACCACTCCTTGGAGCTTGCTAAAGCCCATATAGAGCTTTATCAAGCCTACAGACATAATCAGGATGATAAGGGTCTACAAAGCCAGGTGGTTGTTTGACATACACCTTTTCATCAATCACCCCATAGAAAAAAGCACACTTGACATCAAGCTGATAGACCTGGAAATCCTTGGATGCAGTAGAAGCTAAGAATATTCTGACAACTTCAAGTCTTGCCATAGGAGCAAAGACATCAATGTAGTCAATTCCTTCTTCTTGTATGTATCCTTGAACAACTAGTCTTGCCTTATTCTTAATGAAAAGCCCACTATCAACTTTCTTATTCCTAAACACCCGTTTGGTTCCTATGGTAGTCTTCCCTTGAGGGAGAGGACATAGGTTCCAAACATTTTGTATTTTGAATTGAAGCAACTCCTCTTGCATAGCTTCAACCCAACTTCCATCCTTTAAAGCCTCATCAACTTTGTTTGGCTCTATCTGGGATAAGAAACAAGAGTGGAGACAAACATTTGCATGATGAGTTTATCCTCTTGTTCTTACCCTGGTGTCAACATTTCTAATGATGTTTGTGGTGGGGTGAGACTTGTGAATCCTTAGTTGAGGAATTACATCAAGTTGTTTGGAGAGATCTAAATTAGAGAAATTTATATAGGCATTGAGTTTTCTCCCACCACATCAACACACTTATCAAGTGTAACTTGATCCAATAGAGTGGTTGTTAGCATTAAGAAATCCTTATCACTTTCACCACCACCGTGATCTACTACATTTGAAGCTTCATTATCTGAGTGTTGTGCCTTTGAGCTAGAATTTGAAGGCATCTCTAATGTATTAGCTTAATTTGTCATTGTTGTGCGATAGAAACTTCATTTGCATGGTTAGTACAAATGGAGCTGAAGTAGTGTAACTTGATAGTCTTCTTAGCTCAAATCTTGGGTCAGGATTGCCTACTGATAGTATATCTATAGATCTTGAAACATTCTCACAAGATTTGATAAAATAGTTTCTAACTAAATCAAGATCAAATAGTCAATCAAAACCAGAACCTTTCATAATGGTAATGTGCTCATTGAAAGTCACATTGGCGAACTCCTCAACTACTCTAGTTCTAAGATTGTATATTCTATAAGCCTTGGCTTGGGAAGAGTCTCCAATAAAGTGTCCATCATCTGATTTCTCATCAAACTTGGCAATTTGATCTTTGTTATTTAAGATGGTGCAAGGACATCCAAATGACCTGAGAAAATCAATAAAAGGTTTCCTCTTATGCTGAAGCTCATAAGGAGTCCTACCATGTGTCTTAACTACTAAAACTCTATTTTGCACATAGAAAATATTGTTCACTACTTCTGCCCAGAAGGTGATGGGCAGTTTAGAGTCAGACAACGTAGTTCTTGCAACTTCAATTAAAGTCCTATTTCTCCTCTCAACAACACCATTTTGCTGAGGAGTCCTGGGAGCACTATAGTTTTGTAGTACCATTTTCATCACAAAATGTATCAAGGATTTAGTTTTTAAATTCAGTTCCCTGACCACATCTTATGGTTTTGATTTTGTGATCACATTGATTCTAAATATTTAAGATGAAATTTTTCAGAATCTCATGGATCTTATCCTTAGTTCTAAGAAAGAAGACCCAAGTGAATCTTTCAAAATCATATCTGATCACTAAATGGTAAGAAGTACTTCCTAGACTCATTACATTAGTGGGGCCAAATATATCCATATGTAATAAGTGTAGGGGAGTAGTGATGGAGTTTCTTTCCTTTGGCATGTGAGACACCTTATGTTGCTTCCCTTTGAGGCATGCAACACAGTGGTATCACTTGTAAACTCTTTCTTTGGCTTTCCAGTTACCAAAACTTTCTTATTTAATTTATTCATGTTCTTAAAGTTTACATGGCATATTTTTTATGCCAGAGGAAAAACTCATCACTATTGGCTTTAGATAGAAAGCATGAAACTTCTAATGAGAGAGATGCTTCTTGCAAGTCCATCTTGTACATGTTTTCTTTCTTGGGGGCTCTGAGTAGGATATGCTCATAAGGAATAACCAACCCAGGACTGATAACAATGCACTCATACTCAGTAAAGAGTATGTTATGATATGGATCACAAAACTTGATACACTCAAAACATTATTTCCAAGGTCCTTAACAAAGTTTACCTTTTCAATGCTGAGCTTACCATTTATGACCCTGCCTCTTCTAGTTATGTAACCTCCTCTCCTCCAAAAGTAACTAGTCCGCCATCAATCTTTTCAAAATTTTGGAGTAGTGACCCATTATCTGTAATGTGTCTGGAACAACCACTATCAATGATCCATATATTCCTGTTTGTCTTGAGTTGTTTCTGCATAAAAGATATGGTTAGTTATATTTGGAAACCCAAGCCTTATTGGTCTTGGGCTCATCAAAAGAAGTTAAAGACAATACAATAGTAATTGATCCTATTGTCATGTTTTGAGGATCATTTGTTGATGTTGATGAAGAACTTTCAATCACTTGGTCTTTCTATGTCTTCCATACCACCTTTTGAAGCTTAAACTTGACCTTTAACACTTTGGAAGCTTAGACTTCACTCTTGGTACTAGAGTTCAAGTTTGTGTCTTCAGCCTTAACCACCTCAAATCCTGTAGAGATAATGACTTATTTCTGCACATAGTTGAAAGTGGCCTTGATTTCTTGATCCTTCTTGTACTTTCTCTTGGCCTTCTAATTCTTGACTTGGTCATCCCAATTCTTTTATTCTCCTTAAAGAAATAGTGACCCGTCTTAGAATGCTCTTCTTCAATCTTCTCAAAGGCATCCTTCACTATTTCCCTTTCATCCTCTTCACTCATGGAATCTATCAAAGGAAGCTCATCTTCACAAGTTCCACTCCCTTACAAAGTGACCCATTTGGTTACAGTTGTAACACTTTACTTTACTTTTGTCCAACACAAACTTTCTACTGGCTGCATTACTTGAAAACTTTCTCCCTATCCTCTTGTAGAATTTGTTGGCTTTATGAGTGAGCAGAGCCATTTGTTGAATTATCTCCATGTATTCCTGGTCATCTATGTGGATACAATCCAGATCTTTAAGGATAAAGAGAAAGTTTCTTGTGCTTTCATCAAAAGACAGAAAGGCTTGTGAAGAGCTTGTCTCTTGGAATGGGCTTCCTTGTGTGTAACTTTCTCTTGGTTCCTCCAGGAAGGTGATTGAAGGACCTTTTGTGAGTTGTTAGGGTAGCAGATGAGATGATGTTGTGGTTCTCTACTATCCCTTTCAACCACATGGAGGGCTGAACTCAGTTGATTGTTGTAGTTACCAAATGAACTTTGCATGTTCATCTCTATCTGGTATCCATTGAGAATACCATACAACTCTATCAAAGTAAGAGTCTTAAGGTTCTTAGTTCTCTTGATAACAACACAATAATATGTCCATTGTCTAGGAAGAGAAGACATGAACTTTCTTACAATGTTCTTATTCTCAAGTGTCACTCCAACATCCATTAGAGTGTCCATAATCTCAACATACCTAAAGTATTATTGAGTCATGGTTTCACCTGTTTTAAAGGTGAATTTTCAAACTGCTGCTTCAGGAGATCCTTCTTGTTATCCTTAGATTCAGTTGACCCCTCATACATCAGCTTTAGTGCATCTTATTATTGTTTGCTATTTTGCACTTCTTGAAGCATCTGTATATGGAGTTTGGAAGAGCAGTTTGAAGGGTTGTCATGGCTTTCTAATCAATCTCTATTCTCCACCTGTCTTCTATAGAATAGTCGGTCATATCTTTTGGAATCATACCACCCCTAGCAGTAGCTAAAGAGGTGCTTGGTATGTGAGGCCTTAAGACAACAGATTCCCACATCCTGGAGTCTTATGACTTGATGAACCCTTCCTTTTGTTGGCACCAAGTGTCAAAGTCTTCAGGAGTGATCAGTGAAGACTTTGTCATGGTTCTAGTTTCCATATCAGATTAGTGATAGCTGCCATTTGAAATGTTAATTATTTTATGTGTAAGGGATCTTAAGATGGTGAGATCTTATAATCAAGAGTATGTAATTCTCTTATACTAATTGCAGGACCTCACTTTTGGGTTCAGAAGATGTTGGTCTTGGTTTCGAAAGATTTTACACTTAGAATAATTATGTTGTAGGGTGTAAAACTTCCTAAGCATTTCGACTCTGCACTTAAGTACATGCATGCAAGAAAGACTTAGAATGTTTTAGGTGCATTATACTTACATGAAACCTTACAGATTTCAATATCATATCTCTTTTATCATTAAAGATATAGTCTTCAACAATATTAGGTTTTGATGGAATTATTTTCACTTTCTGTTGTTGAATTGGTTTAATTAGTTTCTTGAATGTATTTTGTGTGGAAGATGAACTTTCATCATTGACATATAAAGATTTCTATATGATATTATCCTTTTGCAAATTTGTGTTCTTTTGAATGATTCTGTTATCAGTAAATGTGTTTGACTAACTTAAATTCCTTTTGAATTTAGCGTTTATAAAGAATTGTTTTATATTATTTGCAATAGAATTGTGTAATCTTTGTTTACTTGTCAATGAACATTGATGATGAAAATTTATAGCCATGTGATTTATCTTTCCACACACATAACAACATTTATTTTCATACAAATTTTATGCTCGAGTCGGTATCTCAAACTATTGATGATAACATCCACTAATATCATAGATACCAACTTTAGTATTTCTTTGGCCTATAGATTCTTTAACGGTCTCTGTTTCCTTTTTCATTGTAATACACTTTAGATACAAACAAGGCTTTAAATGTTCATTTATCCTTGTGAATTGAATGTGTTGGAGGAGGACCAATTTCTTTTGTACCTGATCTACACACATCTTGTTTCACATGATTAGCATTAATAAAAGACTTATTTTTAAAGAAATTAGCATTTGTTTCTTTAAAAATATACCACAGCCTATAGCCAGCTATACTTTGAAAGCTAGCTGGAAACACTAATCTAGACAACAAGATTAATGTACAATCAAAAGGCAGATTGCCTTTTGACTTGTGATTATGACATGCCATATCTCACATCCTAATATAGTACAAAAAGGATAAAAGATACAAAGTAGAAAGTTATAAACTCCAAACCATAATCTACAATTTACAAAAGCATGGACTTTTTCACTAACTTATACAAGTTGGTGAGTCTTCAAAGTGGTAGCAAAAAGTTGGTCAGCTTTATGCAAAAGTTGATAAGAGAAAGCATGTCTTCTCTGTCTTTGGAAGATATTAATCTTTACTCTCTTCATTTTAGAAGACTTTGTCTTTGAAGCTTTGGAAACTTTATCTTTGGCTTTAGAAGATTTGGTCTTTGGATTTGGAATATTTTACACTTAGAATACATTCTTTGAAGTGTGTAAAACTTCCGAAGTAACTTCTGCTATGTACTTCATGCATGCATGTTGGAAGTTCTTTGGTTTCTTTGGTTGCTTTGGTTGCATTAGCTTTTCAAGTATAACCTTACAAACTCCCCCTAAGATGATACTACCAAAACAAAGGATACTCGAATATTGACAGTCCATATTAGGATCAAGACCATTTCTTTTTCATCAGTTTGTCAGGATCCCTTGGACTCTCATAGTACCTTCTCATGTCATAGATATCATGCATAAGAAGATCAAGCATGTCTTACAAGAACTAGACATCTTGACCTCCTTGATCTCTATTGACATACCATATGTCTAGATACAAGATGGGTCTTTCAGCTGTAAGAGGCTCTACTTGTGTTGGACTTAGTGGATGCCTTGGACTTCTTCTTCTTTTTAATGTCCTTTTTCGTGGCCATCATTTTCCTCCTTTTTGATGACTTTAACTGAGAAGACTGACCTTTAGCACCATGATGTTCTTGTGTGTCTTTCTTATTTGGGTCCTCTTACCTCATAGGTTTAGAAGGAGATGGATCAGGACCCTATTATGGATCAGATGATAATAGTTATGATCTAGAATTAGGTCCAAGTTGTGTTGTCTCTTGGGGTTCAACCTTGACCTCAACTTCAGGAGGAGATTAACTTGGTGGAGAATGCAAATAAAAAAGCTCCCCCCCTTTTAATATTTTGCTTGATCACTCTAATATGCTCATCCATAGTTGATAGAGACATTGGACCAAGGCTCCTTCCAAAGAACCCATACAACTTCAAGAAGCTCATCTTCCTCTGCCTATCAACAAACTTCTTTTGGCTCTTTTGGATGATGGCTCTTGACTTTGTAGCTTCTTACCTTATATTTCTCTTAGCAGCTTTTTGTTCTTTTATTATGCTCAAGCTGCTTAAGATACTCAAATTATATGTACTCATATGATAAGGGAAAAAGTTTAAATGCTTGATAGAGGACTATGACACTCAAGTATCTAAACATGTTTTGTCTATCTGCTTCCTTGTCTACCTTAGGTTGTTCAGTTTTCACAACCTTTATCTCAAGGATTTCTTAAAGTAGGGAGAGGGTAGGAACATGTTTTTAGAGTCTTTTCTACCTCCTTTCTTCTTGGATCTTGAGGAGCAATTCTACATCATTTGCCTCCTTCCTCTCCTTTGACAACTTGGTGTTAGCCAGTTCATTGAGCTCTTCTAGGTGAAGAGAGATGAGCTTATCTATGTTGTAGTTCTTGGTCTCCAAGTAGTTTAATCTGGCTACCTTCATCTCATCATCTTGAGTATTTGGCTTGGGGTAGCTCTGATTGCAGCTTCCATGAAGCCTGGGGACCCATTTGAACTCTCTCCCCTTAGCTTCCTCTTCTTCTCTCTCTATCCTCCTCCTCAATCTCCTTAAGAGTTAGTTTCCTTTTCCTTTAGTCACTCACAGGCCTTGGTGACTAAGGGTGGAGAGAGCTTTGGCCTTTATTGCTTGGTTTAGCAGTCAAGCTTTGACAAGAGAGAGGTTATGAAACACCTTCACCAGCTAGTGCCGCATTAAGGGTAGTGGATATTGAAATAGTTTCTATGACAAGGTTCACAGGGTCTATCATTGGGCCTTCAGTCAAGGTTTCCCCTTTGAAGCTAATCATAAGGTCCACCTCAGCATCTAGTTGACTAATGACATTGCTTGTTAGCATGTGTCTTCTTCTTTCTCCAGACTCTTTAACAATCTTGTCTTAGATCCTCTCAGTTAGTTTGTTAGCTTGTCTATTTTGACTTGGATTGGTAAGTGACATGTGGACTAGAGGAAGACTATCATAGTACTTCAGGGTTTGAAAATTGAAGACCTCTTGCTGTCCTGAAGTCTATGTAGTATCAAGGCTCTCCTGTCAGCATCATACCTCCACCCTAGTATTTCATTTTCAACATCACAAGATGGGGTAGACATAGCCCTTGGGATACCCTTCTCAAACAAACTTATATGAGTGATCACACTTTAATATGGACTTGAGGAGGTTGCTAAGTATGGACAATTGCAAGTGAGGGTGGGAATCCTCAATGTCCTTACTCTGAGAAAAACTCCTAGATTCTATGATTGGTGGACTTTCTCCCCCTTCTTGGTTGCATCACCCTCTTGCATAGGTGAGCTAGAGGTTAGGTCCACCACATCCATAGGTTCTTGTGGACTTGGTTGAGTTCTTCTGAGAGGTCTCCTAGCTAGTTTTTCCTTGAGATCAGAAATCTTAAGTTGCTGATCATAGATTCTCCTTTGCAAGGTAGTAACCTGAGATTCCAGGTGACTAACCTTGCAAACTAAATATGTGCCGGTTTCGGTTAGTTTTTGCACCTTTAGTTTCATATTCCCTCATCTTCATCAAAAGAATCATAGGGGGATAAGAGAGTCTACCTCAACACCAGTACTTTGTTCTTACCTGTTTGGATTTCCCCTACACCATGACAACTTTAGTAGAAGTGTCAAGGGGTTGGGTTGCAATGGTTGAGTCACTCGTTCACGTGAGAGTCTCTTCCATATGGATCTCCTGAACATGTTCAGGAAGATCTACCTCGATAATGAGTGGATGATATGGGCTAGACATGGAGAGATAGGAGTACTCATCTCTCCTTGAGCAAGGGTGTAGAAGAGAGACTCATGGTACTCACTAAAGTCCATGTCTTCATCATCATAGAATTCTAAGTTGGGAATGCGGTGGTTAAGATCTAAAAGCTGGGGATGGTAACTTTCCCCCGAAGGTTGTTCATTAGAGTTTTGAGACTGAATGAAGGCTTAAGGTTATGGGGGTTGTGCGCTCATCAGGCTGAGCATGAGGAACCTCAGCATTAATCATTGGTGAGATGGGAGTTGTTTGCTCCTCAAGGGAAGTGGGAGCTCTAGTGTCTAGTTCCTCTTGCATGGGTGGTGATATAGGGGCCTGCATAAGCTAAGTAGCTTGTGCAGGGGTTCATTTGGATTTTCTTATGTAAGTGATGGTTATTTGTGGTTGTATGGGTTGTTGAGAAGAAGAAGGTGTGGGTTAAAGACTAGCTAGTGCTGTTAGGTTGTCACCTTGAGCAATGAGCTCTAACATTTTTTAGACAAAGGCTGGTTCTACCCCTTAGAAGCCCATAGTAGGCTTTCTCATAGTCTTAAAGATGTCATGTTTCATATGTCCCAATGTTAGAACATTGCATGTTCCCTTTATCTATGAGCCCAGTTCACAGTTAAGAATGTGCTAGACATATCTAGGGAACATGTAATATTCTAAGGAGTCCAAGTTTGCAAGTAAATTAGTATATACAAATTGAGAATACCTAAACTTAACCACTGAACCATTACATGGACTATATAGGAAAGGTCTTCAAGGAATTTGTTCCCATCCTCCATACTTGTTGGATAAACTATGGATGACAACATGGAAGAGGTACTTTCACTAGGAGAAGACCTTCACTTTCCTAAAGGTTCTTATAGAGTAATCACCTTTATAGCCCATATGCCTGAAGGAGTGGTTGACAACAGATTTTGGAAAGGACAAATCACCTTCTATATCATCCAGCCTAAGATATGTGTTAATAGAGGCTAGAGTGATAAATTTTGTCCTCCCCTACACTATGGCAAACTGTGTAAGTGCATGGAAAAATTGGTTTGGTTTCTCCTATCAAGATTGTCCATTTGGAGGTATCTTTGTGGTGAAGGAAGATAAGAACAAAGATGTTTTATGGGTTAATTTAGGTTAGAGAATCTTGCAGATGAAGAGGATAGTGAAAGAGGGGGAACCATTGAGTGTATATATATGAAATGGATTTGAGATAAAGTTAATATGAAAGGATAAACTTCAAAATCCAGATGTCGGTCAGGCCTTTGAAAATGGTGCCCGAAAAGGTAGTTTCTTGGAAGTCAAAAATCTTCCGAAGGTAAATTGTCTTCAAAAGTTTTATAAAAACTTCCGAAGTCAATTTGACTTCAAAAGATTTTGTGAGCTTTGTGAAAATTTTGCTTCGGAAGAAAATTAGTTAGACTATTCTCTCTTCTGAGACATATTTGGTTTCGGAAGAGATTAAAATATGGAAGTTTTATTCGTAAGAGAATAAATCTTTCGAGGATTTAATGCTTTCGGAAGAAAATTGTCCTTCAAAAACATATAAGTACTTAAAAGCATATGTTTGCTTTGGAAGATATATCAAAATTTCTTCCAAAGGTGAAATTTTTGTAAGTAATTATCTGATTTGAATAATTAATAATCTTTTGAAGACAATGTTAATGTCTTCCAAAAGAAAATATGGCTAAAATTTCCAAAATTCTAAGGAATATCATTTGAAAAAAATTTCTTCCAAAGTAAACTAGTCTTATGTAGGTGATAATTTAGACAACTTAAGACACACATGTTTTAGAAATAGTCTTGGGTTAAGTTTTTAAGAAAATATACTTTAAGTTAATCATCCTAATTGCTTATACAAGATATTAAATCTCTATTCATATAAAGCCTTTTTGAAATAGATGAGAATATTATTCATTTGTGTTAACTTTGACTAGTTTTATTAGTCCTTTTTTAAAATTATCTCTAATTAAATGATACCTAATTTTGATATGTTTTGTTCGTAAGTGCTACATAGGATTCTCTGTGACAGAGATAGCACTATTATTGTCTATGTAGATTGGACTCTCCTTGAAGTTGAATCCAACATCTGATTCTGAATCCAAAGCACTTGAGCACAACAGTTAGCAGCAATAATGTATTCAACTTCAGTAGTTGATGTAGACACATAGGATTGTTTCTTGCCTTGCCATGAGACTATTCTTCCACCAAGGAATTGACATCCCCCAGATATAGACTTTGTAATTATATTGTAATCACCATAGTCACTATCAATGTAGGCATACACACTGAAGTCCGAATTCTTTGGATATGAAAGTTCTAATTTAGGAGCATCGTTAAGATATCTAAGAATCATCTTGATAGCAACTACGTGTGACATCTTGGGGTGAGCTTGATATCTTGCACATATACATGTAGCAAACATGATATAGGCCTGCTGGCTATGAGGTACATAAGAGATCAATCACAGCTCTATAAAGATGTTCATCTACACACTACCCCTCACGATCAGGTCCAAATGAGTGGTTTCTAGCTATGGGTTTCTTTGTAACCTTACATTCAGTCATGTTGAATCTTGTAAGTATGTCTTGTACATAATTTGACTCTTATAAAGATGCCATTGTCAAAATGCTTCACTTAAATTCCTAAAAAGAAATTGAGTTCCCCGATAACACTTATTTCAAATCTATTCTTCATCAGCTTCTCAAAGTCTTTACAGAGCTTTAGTATAGTTGACCCAAGGATAATGTCATCTACATAAACTTTAACCAGCATCAAGTCATTCCCTATTCCTTTGATGAAGAGTGTTTCATCTATAGTACCTCTCTTGTAGCCATTCAGATAGAGATACTAAGATTGTGTCTCATACCACTTCCATCGAGCTTGGTGCAGCCCATAAAAAGCTTTATCAAGCTTGCAGACATAATTTGGATGATGTGAGCCTACAAATTCAGGTGGTTTTGACATACACCACCTCATATATCACCCCATATAGAAAAGCACATATGACATCAAGTTGGTAGACCTTGAAATCCTTGGATGCAGCAAAATCAAGGAATATCCTAACATCTTCACGCCTGGCAACTGGAGCAGAAACATATATGTAGTCTATCCCCTCTTCTTATGGGTACCCATGAACAACTAGTCTAGCCTTGTTCTTGATGACAAGTCTTCTATCATCCTTCTTGTTCTTAAACACCCATTTGGTTCCTATAGTAGTCTTCCTTTGAGGAAGACTACATAGGTTCCAAGCCTTTTTGCCTTTTCAATTGAAGCAACTCTTCCTATATTGCTTTAATCCAATTTCCATCCTTTAGAGCCTCATCAACCTTCTATGGCTCTATCTAGGATAAGAAACAAGAGTATAGACAAACATTTTTGTCATGGGTTTGCCCCCTTGTTTTTACTCATGTGTCAACATCTCCAATGATGTTTATGGTGGGTGTGAATTATGGATTTTGAGTTGAGGAATCACAGTAAGTTGATTGGACAAATCCAAATTTATGAAGTTTAGATCTAGAAATGGAATGTCACCTATCACATCAGCACACTTATCAAGAGAAGCTTGATCCAATGAGTGTGTGACATTATTAATGTTGTCTTCCATGAGTGGTTATTTGCATCAAGACATTCTTGATCACTGTCACCACCACCATTTCCTCCAACATTTAAAGCTCCTTCATTTGAGTATTGTGCCTCTAAGCTAAAGTTTGTTGGCACCTCCAATGTATTAGTTGAATTTGTCACAGTTATGTTAATAGGAACTCTATCTACAGGGTTAGTTACCACTAGAGCTAAAGTAGTTTTCTTGCTTGGTCTTCTTAGCTCAAATCATAGGTAAGGATCTCCTATTGATAAGTTACCTATAGATCCTAAAACATTCTCACAAGTGTTGTTGAAACAATTGGCAACTAAATCAAGTTCAAACAACAAATCAGGCTCAGAACCTTTCATAGTGGGAGTGTGCTCATTGAATATCACATTGGTTGACTCTTCAACTACTCTAGTATTGAGATTGTATACTCTATAAGTCTTAGATTGATAAGAGTATCTAGTGAAATGTTCATCATATGATTTCTCATCAAATTGACTACTTGATCTTTGGTATTTAAGATGGGGCAAGGACATCCAAATGATCTAAGGAAACCATTGAAAGGTCTTCTTTTATGCCATAGTTCATAAGGAGTCTTACCATGAGTCTTAATTAGCAAAACCCTATTTTGCACATAGGAGGCAGTGTTGACTGCCTCTGCCCAGAAGATGATGGGTAGTTTAGAGTGAAACAGCATGGTTCTTGCAGCTTTAATAAGTGTCTGGTTTCTCCTCTCAGCAATACCATTTTGCTGAGGAGTCCTGGGAGCATTATATTGTCTTGTAATACCCTTTTCATCATAAAATGGTCAAGGATTTGGTTCATGAATTTAGTTCCTTGATCATATCTTATGGTCTTGACCTTGTGATCACATTGATTCTTAATTATTAAAATGAAATTATTCAAGATCTTAGGAGTCTCATCCTTAGTTCTACGGAAGAAGACCCAAGTGATCTTGTGAAATCATCTATGATCACCAAATTATATAAGGTCCGTCCTAGACTCATTACATTGGTGGGGCCAAAGAGATCCATGTATAATAAGTGTAGGGGTGTAGTGATGGACTTCCTTTCCTTTGGCATGTGAGACACCAAGTGTTGCTTCCTTTTCAGGCATGCAACATAGTGATTATTAGTTTTAAACTCTTTCTTTGGCATTCCAGTTACTAATTCGTTCTTAATTAATTTGTCGATGTTCTTAAAGTTTACATGGCACATTCTTTTATGCCAAAGGAAAGATCCATCACTATTTACTTTAGATAGAAAGCAAGAAACTCCTCCTGATGGAGATGTTTCCTACAAATATATCTTTACATATTCCCTTTCATGGGGGCATTGAGTAGTATATGCTTTTGAGGAATGACCATCCCGGTCTTGAGAATAATGCACTCATGCTCATAGAAGAGCTTGTTGTGTCTCTAATCACAAAATCAGGATACAGTCACTAAATTGTACCTAAGATCCTTAACAAAGTTTACCTTTTTAGTGTGAGCTTACCATTTGTGACCCTACCCCTTCTAGTAATATACCACCTACATCTCCTCCAAAAGCAACTAGCATTTTATCAATTTTCTCAACATTTTGAAGCAAAGAGTCATTACCTGTCATGTGCTTAGAATAGCCACTATCAATGATCCATACATTCTTCTTAGTCTTTAGTTGTTTATACATAAAAAGAGAAGGTTAGTTACATTTGGAAACTCAAGCCTTATTGGTCTTGGGCTTGTCAAAATATACTAAAGACAATGCAATGGTGATTGATCCTATGTTAAGACTTTGAGGATCATTGTTGTTGATGATGAAGAACTTTTAGTCATACGGTCTTTCTATTTCTTCCACACCATCTTTGGAAGTTTTGAAAACTTTGGAAGTTCTGAAAACTTTGGAATTTTTGAAGACTATGCCTTTCGGAGATCTTGCTTTCATTGCAGCAAGCTTTAGTGCTTTAGAAGCGTTTCTTTCTTCGGAGACCAAAGTTTCTTTCAAAGAAAAGTTTTCATTTGTCTTCATTTCCACTCCAAAGCTTCCAAAAGGAAGAGACTTTCCTTCTGAATCCTTCTTCTTCTCAAAATTCTTCTTCTTGGTCAGTTGATAGTACTTCTAGGATTTTAGATGCAACCCTTTGCAAGATGAGAAGTACTATCACACATGATGCAATCAACTGGCTTTCTTCTTAGACTTCTTGTGAATAGAAATTAGAGCTTAATAACTTTCCATCTCCATCTTTATCTTCTCAGATGCTATAGCAAGCTTCCTAGGGTAAGACTTGCTCTTGGAGCTGGATGGTTCAGGCAGTGTACCAGTGGTACATAGCTGATCAGCCTTCTTTCTTTCATAAGGATGAGTTGGAAATGAAATAGAACTTCTTGTACTTGAGTTCATAGTTAAGTCCTCAGCCTATACTACTTCAAATCCTATAGAGATAGACTTGTTTTTGTTTGGAGTTGAAAGTGTCCTTGATCTCTTGAGCCTTCTTTGATCTACTTTTGGCTACTCAGACCAAGTTCTTCCTCTTAGACTTTGACATCCCTGGTTCTTTCATCTCCTTAGAAGAATAGTGACCCTTCTTAGTATGATCTTTTTAACTCATTCAGATCAATCCTACACTATCTCTTCTTCATCCTCTTCTTCTATAGGGTCTATGAGGGGAAGCTCATCTTGACAAATTCCACACCTTGGAGATCTTACAAATAGTAGAGTGTGTAGAGGATCTATTTTAGTAGATCCGAATCTCTACTTGTTCTAATAACACACTTTTGCATGCAAGGATGAGGATATCATGTTCTTGAAGGTCTCTTCTTCAAGAACACATTTTTCTATGTTGGCTTTGCTGATCACGAGCTCATCCTAGCATTCAGTTAACTTAGTGATGAGATCTTTGATGTGAGTCCTGTAATTGGCATGTTCATGCTTAAGAGTTGAAATGGTTATCTCTAAATCTTCTATTTTAAGTTTGCAATCATTTTCAGCACTTTTGAAATAAGCTTTTAAGATGTTTAAGGACTCAAGGTCAAATCTCATCTATAAGTTATAGGACCTATACATGTTAACTTTAGCAATGGATTTTAGGGTACAAAGATGTTCCATACCTTAGCTTCTTCATGATCAGCCATCAGTGCTTGGTTTGGAGATGCATCTTCAACCTAGAAACTCCAATCAAAGTATCCTTCTTCAATAGCAACTACAGATTGCTGCTTGGGCATCTTAGTGTGTGGAGCTCGCTCAGTGTAGTTTGGCCTAGATTATGCTTGGCCACCATTTTTCCTTGGTGCCTTGCACTCCCTAGCAAAATGTCCACGTGGTTACAGTTATACCACTTCATCTTTCTTTTGTCCAGCCTAACTTTCCACCGAATACATTACCAGGAAACTTCCTCCCTGTCTTCTTGTAGAACTTTTTGGCTCTATGAGTGAGAAAAGCTATATGTTGGACTTTCTCCATGTACTTTAGATCATCTCGATGGATGTAGTCCAAGTCTTCAAGGGTGAAGAGGAAGTTTCCATTGTTTCGTTAGCCGACACAAAGGCTTGTGATGAGCTTGTCTCTTGGAATGGGCTTCCTTAGCTCTCCCTTGGTGTCTCTGAGAAGGTGATAAAAGGACCCTTTTGTGAATTGTTAGGGTAGCAGATGGGACGATGTTATGATTCTCTGCAATCCCTTTCAACAACATGTAAGGCAAAACTCTATTGATTGTTGGAGTTGTCAGATGGGTTTAGCATGTTTATCTTCATCTGGTCCACTAAGTATACCATACAACTCAGTGAGAGTAAGGGTCTTGAGGTTTTCAGTCCTCTTAATGACCAAACAATAGTTTGTCTCTTGTCTGGGAAGAGAGTCCATGAACTTCCTCACAATATCCTTATTCTCAAGAGTTACTCCCACATCCATCAAAGTATCTACAATCTTAACATGCCTGAATTATTATTGAGTCATGGTTTCACCTACCAAGGTAAGTTCTCAAACTACTACTTCAAGAGGTCTTTCTTGTTTGCTTTAGATTCATTAGACCCCATATACATCAGCTTTAGTCCATCCCATAGTTACTTAGTAGTTTTGCACTTCTTGAAGCCTCTGTGGATAGGGTTTGGAAGAGAAGTTTGGAGGGCGGTCATGGCTTTCTGATCTACATCTATCTTCTTCCGGTCTTCTTTAGAGTATCTGGCCACTTCCTTTCTATCACGCCACCTCCAGCAGTAGCTAAAGAAGTGCATGGTACATGAGGTTTAGAGACAACAAATCCACACATCCTATTGTCTTGAGACTTGATAAAGTCTTCCATTATTTGGCACCAAATATCAAAGTCATAAGGAGTGATTAGTGGAGACTTTGTCATCGTACCGGTTTCCATATCAGCCTTTATGAGAACTGCCATTTGAGATGTTACGCGATTGGTGAAATTGAAAGGATTTAAGATGGTGAGATCTTACAATCAAGATTTTTAAAAGCTCTTAAACTAATTCCAAGACCGGTTAAGGGATGGTCAATACAATCAGTATCATAATAAGGATAGTGTTAGAACACCTAACAGATCAAATAGGAAATTCGATTTATATAAGAGATTCTAAGAACACAAGTAAGTAATGAGACAGAACAAAGAACAAGAACAAGATAAGTATAGCTTTCAAGAATGATGTATATTGCTCTCAAGTTCATAATTGTTACAAAGAATAAAGATAAATACAACAACCTGAGATACTTTATACTACACCCTACAGCCAGCTATACTTTATAAGCCGACTGGAAACACTAATCTAGATAACAAGATCAATGTACAGTCAAAAGACAGATTGCCTTTTACCTTATGACTATGACATACTATAGCTCATATCTTAATATATTATAAAAATAATAAAAGGTACAAAGTACCCCAAACCATAATCTACAGTTTACAAAAGGATAGATTTTTTCACCAATTTATATAAGTTAGTGAGTCTTCATAGTAGCAGCGGAAAGTTAGTCAACTTTATGCAAAAGTTGATCAGGGAAAGCATGTCTTCTCTGTCTTTGGAAGGAATCAGTATTCAGTGTTGATACATGTATGTCCCTAGATCATGATATGGATGTAATAGATCTTGGTTGGTATGATTAATGAAATGATATTGATAGTTTGTTAGTTATAATGTTTAATGTTTCATTAATGTGTCGACATTGAATTGGTTAATTAGCTTAGTGATTGCTTGAATGATTACATATAATGTTTATTAATTAATACATTCAAACTTAACATAATGAAGTTCTCATGCGAATGGCTCATGCGAATGAACCATACGCATGAATAACTTCACACGATTGACTCAGTCGCACGACTGAACCAGGAGACTGGATCAGTCGCACGATTGTAACATAAGATTGGCTCAGTCGCACGACTGAACACTCAGTCGTACGAATGAATCAACCGCATGGTTCAATCGCACGACTGAACCAAACTAATGGTTCAGTCGCACGATTGGATAGTGCCAACCTATAAATACAACTCAATTCGTGAAAAACAAGGACTCTCGATCATTACGATTCCAGACGTACCCTAGCCGTCAAGAAACCTTCCAATTCGTTCTCCAAGTTCACAGAACACATTAGATCGATTCCCAATCGATTTCTAACGTTAGTTCAATTCTTGATTGATCTTTCGTGTGTTCTCACTGATTGGATCGCCAATCAAATAGGATTCCGCACTATTGATCTGGTTTACACGTTAATCTCTAGGTATTTCGGTCAAATACCAGGTCCTAACAAGTGGTATCAGAGCTATTGGCTCTTGATTACGTGTTGATTCAATCAAGATTGCATAAAAGTTTGTGTTTTTGCACTAAAAACGCAATCTTTGGCATCAAAAGTGATCTTGGAAGTTCCCTGCTCATCGAAGTTTGGTTTCTACGGACTTAGGCGATTAGAACTTGTGAAATTTCGAATCTTTACGGCTGAAACCCGTCAAACCTAGAAATTTTCGCAAAATAGCAGCTTCAGTCGCACGAGTGACTCATTCGCACGACTGGACTCCATTCGCATTGCTCATACGCACGATTGGACATAATCGTACCCTCATTCGGCCGACTGAACCATTCGTTCACATAGCTCATACGCACCAGATTCATTCGCACGACTGAACCAATCGCCCAGTTCAGCCGCACGATTGAACCAATCACAGAGTTTATACGCACGATTAGATCATTCGCATCCTTCAGTCGCATCAGTAAAATTTGTTTGATTAGATTATAAGTTTATTAGTTATGGAAGATCAGATGTCAGCCTATACTGCTGGGAAGGACTCAAGGATACAGAACCTGCTGTTGCTTGAGAGTGAGGTGGGGAATCACAATAAACCACCAAAGCTTTTGACTTTAGATGAGTTTCCCCACTGGAAACAACGTTTTGAGATTTACCTTAATGGAGTAGATCCTAATCTGTGGGAAGCCATTGAGATTGGTTATAGTACACCGGTGGGAGCTGATGGAGTTAAGTTAACATTAAGCGGGATGACAGACGCACAGAAAGTAAAGTACAATGCAGAGAAAAGAGTATATGAATTGATCACTCAGTCTATCCCCAAAGACATATTCCACCAGTATTCAGAGAACAAGCAGTCCAAGAAACTGTGGGATGAGCTAGAGAAGAGATATGATGGGAATGCGTCATTGAAGGCAATCAAGGCAAAGGAGTTAAAGAAGGAATTCGATAACTTCTCATCAATTGGTAATGAAAGTTTAGACGAAGTCATAGACAAATTCTACCACTTGATGAGCGAATTGCATACCATGGAGTGGCTACTTCCATGGAAGAGAAAGTAAGCAACTTCGCAGACGATTGCCTGATAAGTGGGCTACATTCGTGTCTAACCTGAGACAGAATGGAATACTTGTAAAGCTGGATATAAATGACTTCATTCTTAAGTTGCGAGAAGAAGCACTAAGATGAAGTATAGAGCTCAGAAGTCTTCGTACACAAAAATCCAGCTTTATACAATGCCACGCCTCAAGCTAAGACATCTGGAGCACCACTCCAGACTGCTTTTGTGTCTAGCTCGTCAGGTCCTTCACATGCTTCTCCTTCTGGATCAGACACGTCTGGGTCATCATGTACCCATTATTGGATCAGAAGCAAGTGCTACCAAACTGAAGATCGAGAACCTCGGTAATGTGACCGTGGAAGTAGCTCGAGAGCATATGGATCTTTTTAGCAGCAGTGGTTCATTCATATGATGGACTTGTTGCCGGGAAGATTGGAAACTGCCATCTGGCAGATGAGGACTACGAGCAGGTGGATGAAATGGAGCTTGAGAGAATGGATATAATGTGGGCCTTAGCAAGTGCTGTCCGAGGGCGAAGAAGTTTGTGAAAAAGACTGGACAGAACTTGGTTGCTACTAAGGATGCCACCTTTGGCTTCGACAAGAGTAAAGTGACCTGCTTTAACTGTGGTGAGAAGGGGCACTTCAAAAGAGAATGTGTCAAGCCAAAGAAGACGGGTAATGGGAACCCGTTCTCGTCCTTTACTCGCCAAGACAAGCAAGCCTCTAGTTCTACTTCATCAAACAAGGATCCAAAAGCCTTAACTGCTCATGATGTGAGGACAGGATTGGGTTTTAGGTTGTCTCACCAGGAGAATCTAACATTGCCAGTGTTGAGGATATTGATGATGATTCTGCGAGTGAAGGTGATCTAGCAGTTGAGATAGCAATGTCACATAGTGAAGAAACAACTGCAGCCGAGGTCAGTTACAAACCAATGAGGAAGTTTCCACGTCAGAGACAGAAAAGTCAGAATCTCCAGAACCAGAAACATCTGATGCTGCACTGATGGCTAACTCTTCTGAACCAACTCAGGTAAGTACCACTGACCAATTTTTTATAATCATGCTTGTTCTGATTGTGATACTTTTAGGAATAGCATAGATGAAAAATTGCTAGGTATTAGATCATAATGATAACTTAGTAAAAGATTTACGTCTGTGCACTGAGGCTAATAGAGTACTAAAACAAAATGAGCATAGTTATAAAGAAAAAATAGACCTATTGACTAAACAACTTAGGGAAACCGAAGTAGTGGCTTTTAACCAAGCAAATGACATTAGGTACTATCTAAACTCCTAGAAGACACTAAGAAACAAAAGGCAGTTCTAGAAGTAGAAGTCAATTCACTAAAACAGAAACTGCATAGTTGGACTAGTTCGTCGCACATAGTCCAACACTTAGTAAAAGAAAGGAACAACGGGGAGGGATGGGCTACAGAGTGGTTCCACCACCACCTGAGACCTTGATGAACACTAAGTCTAGACCTTTAAGTAGTCATTCCCATCAAGGATCATGTAGTGACTACTCCTCTTGTGAGTGATCCAGATTCCTATGTTCATCTATTGACACTGGAAACAAACAAAAGGAGACCACTTCAAAGGAAAAGGGAAAATTGCCTTGTATAATCTGGAAAAGAAGTTTGAAAAGGTTAACTTAAAGTCAAGTTCTAACAAAGTCAAATCAGAACCTAAAAGGACTTCAAATGTTACTTTCTCACATGCTTCAAGTCAAAAACCAGTTAACCAAAAGTGGACATGTTAACAGGTTAAAACAGTAATTTTGTTAAACCAGAGAAAACATCAAAAATACAAGAGTCAAAACCTAAAGTGATTGATGTTACTAGAGTGTCACGCACCTCTCCACAAAGAAAGTTAATCATAAAGTTGATAGCAAAGCGTGCTACACTGTGGAGAATATGGACACATTGCTTCTACTGTACTTATCATCGACACCTAGGAAGAAGATTGAATTTCAGGACTCAAAACCTAAGTCTTCTAAGAGGAGCTCTTTAACTCCACTAGAAGAGCTAGTGAACCTAAAGTCCAACTTGCAAGCCAGACGACTGTTTATCATAAACAGGCATTGCACAAATCTGGCTTATGGAAAGAAAAGTCAACCTTCGTGTCTGATACTGATGACAAGAAGGAACCTGAACTACCCTCACCCTCTAGGGTCAATGGGTGGAGTTTATGATGTGTGAGGCCTCTGGGAAACCCAAGACAGTCAAAGCTTGGGTTCCTAACCTAAAACTATTCATTTACTTTGTATGTGCAGGGTGTTCGATACAGTGTGAGACTAACACGTGGATTATAGACAGCGGAGCATCCAGGCATATGACAGGAAATAGAGCCCTTTTATCTAACGTCAAACAAATAAAAGGAGGGCATGTTTCCTTTGCAGGAAACAAAGGAGGCTATATCACAGCTCAGGGAGAAGTGGGAAATCAGAAAGTTAGTTTGATAAGGTGAACTACGTTCAAAACTTCAGAACAACTTACTTTCTGTCTCCCAAATCTGTGATAAAGGATTTAAAGTCTCTTCGACAACACGAAGTGTTACGTACTGAAGAAAGATATATGATCCCAGAGGACCAAGTTCTAATGACTGCTTCAAGATATAAAGACCTTTATGTCTTGGATCTGTCAACAGCTGCTACAACGGATCATGAGGTTCAGTGCTTTCTATCTAAAGCTACTGAGAAGGATTCAATCTCCTGGCATAGGAGGAATGGGGCACATTAGTCAAAGGAAGATGAATCATTTGATTCAGAAGGATTTAGTGAGAGGAGTAAATGTCAAGAACTTCCAACTTCCTGACTTTTGTGTAGCTTGCAAGAAAGGCAAACGGACAAAGAAGTCTCATAAGGAAAAGAAAGTTCATTCAATAGAACTTCCTCTTGAGCTTCTTCACATGGATCTGTTTGGTCCAGCTAGTACAAGGAGCATTGCAGGCGACGTGTACTGTTGTGTTGTGACTGATGACTACTCAAGGTTCACTTGGGTAATGTTTCTGAAACCCAAATCAGAAACTTTGGAGACATTCAAGGAATTAGTAACCACACTGGAATCTCTCTACAAGCTAAAAGTTAGACAAATACGCTCAGACAACGGGACAGAATTCAAGAATCAAGGGATGGAGGCATACTGCAAGGAAAAGGGAATTGTGCATCAATTCACTTCTGCTTACACACCTCAGATGAATGGCGTTGCTGAGAGAAAGAACAGGAGTTTGATAGAGACAGCAAGGACTATGCTGGCAGACTCGAAATTGCCTATCCAATTCTGGAATGAGGCAGTGGTAAATGCGTGTTATACACTGAATCGCGTCCTAATAGTCAAGCGCCATGGAAAAACATGTTATGAGCTACTACAAAGACGCAAACCGAATTTGGAGTATCTTGAACCTTTTGGCACACCGTGTACACTTCTGAAGAAGACACAAGAAGGCAAATTCAGCGAGAAGGCAGTTGAAGGAATTTTTCTAGGATACAACATACCGAACAAGCGAGTTTACAATAATTCAACGGGTCTTGTCGAAGTGTGGTGTAATGTCGACGTTCAGAGATATACCACACCACCAACAGGCAAAGGTCCTGCATACTTCTTCGATTATGAAGGATTCTTCAAGTCCTTCAACATCCCTCTCTCTCCCTCGGATGATGATTAGCTACTAGGATGATGATGTATGATATTCTAAATACACCATCTAGCACACAGGGAGAATCATCTACTCAGTCAAAAGGGGTAGTCGATGACAGTGACTCCTCCTCTGACGATGAAACTGAAGCAGATGACCAGAACAGTCAGGAGGAACAGGTTCCAGTTCCTGAAAGTCCACAAGCATCCATAAGTGATGCACCTTCGACTTCGGAACCTCAAACTCCACCTTCCTCAGATGCAGAACAAAATGTTCACAATCTTGGTTCGGAGGTGGCTGTGCCGACTACTCCAGGATCACGACTAAACGTCTATCATCCCCTTGACAATGTTATTGGAGATGTCCGATCAGGAGTACAAACCCGAAATCAGCTATACTCAGCTGATTACGCCTCAGTTATGGAGAAGGTTACATTCATGATGGTGCTTATCGATGTTTTGTTCGCAGGTTGAGCCAAAATATGTCAGTGAAGCACTAAATGATGAGGCGTGGGTGAGTGCCATGCAAGAAGAACTTCTGCAGTTTAAGAAGTTAGGTGTATGGACTCTGGTTGATAGACCTAAGGTGCTAAAGTCATTGGCACCAAATGGGTACTAAAATGCAAGAAGGATGACCAAGGAGTCATTATCAGGAACAAAGCTCGACTGGTGGTTCAAGGTTTTCGCCAAGTCGAGGGAATGACTATAATGAGGTGTTTGCACCGTGGCAAGGATGGAAGCTATTCGTATCTTCCTTGCCTATGCATCGTACATGAAGATTAAAGTCTACCAATTAGATGTGAAGAGTGCATTCCTTCATGGGGAAATCAGGGAAACAGTCTATGTAAGTCAACCCGAGGGATTTGAAGACCCTTATCATCGGGATAGAGTTTACAAGCTCGACAAAGCTTTATATGGGCTTCATCAAGCTCCTCGAGCTTGGTATGAGAAACTCTCGACTCATCTTGTGAAACACGGCTTTCGTAGGGGAGTCATTGACTGTACACTGTTTATTAAAGAAAAGGATGGCGACCTACTGCTTGTACAGATATATGTTGATGACATAATCTTCGGGTCAAAGAACAAAGAGTTATGCAAAGAGTTTGAAGCAGTGAGAAGAAAGAGTTTGAGATGAGTGCTATGGGGGAGATGAAGTTCTTTCTCGGGTTACAGGTGGATCAAACACCTAATGGGATCTTTCTACATCAGACCAAGTATGTAGGAGACATTCTCAGTCGCTTTGACATGGAGAATGCTTCTGCTGCGGGACTCCACTTGCTACAAATCATGATATAGCACCCGATGAGAATGGAGATCTTGTAGATGCCACTATGTACCGAGGAATGATTGGATCCCTCATGTATCTCACTGCCTCAGGACCTGATATCATGTATGCGACATGTTTATGTTCAGATATCAGGCTAACCTAAGGTCAATCATCTGATCGGGGTCAAAGGATTTTTCGCTATCTAAAGGGTACACCCACACTGGGGTTGTGGTATCCTCATGATGATGATTTTGAGCTCACGGCGTATAGTGACTCGGACTACGGAGGCTGCAAAATGAACTACAAGTCTACATCAGCGGGGGTGTCAATTCTTTAGAGAAGATTAGTTACATGGCAGTGTAAGAAGCAGACATCGGTTGCATTGTCAACCTGTGAAGCCGAATATGTTGCTGCTGCAAGTTGCTGTTCACAAATCATTTGGATTCAACAGCAAATGCGGGATTATGGTTTAAAATTCTCATCTACTCCTATTTTTGTTGATAACTCTGCTGCAATTGCAGTAACTAAAAATCCGGTTCAACATCCTAAGACCAAACACATCGGTATTAAATACCACTTCATAAGAGACTGTTTGAAAAGAACTTAATTGATGTGGTTAAAATTAATACTGATTTTCAACGTGCTGACCTCTATACTAAGCCTTTGATAAACCACGTTTCAATATTTGCTAGAGGTCAACGGCGTTAAAAAGAAAAGTGCGTTAATTCCTGATGATAATAATGTGTAGTCCGATGTAGTTTCGTTAAGTTTATTTTATTTTATATGTCATCTATTTTTTTCTTTTCGTCTGTTATATTTAAACTCATGTTATTTTGGTTTATTAAAATCCAAAAAATAATTAAATCCGAAATGATTTTAGTATTTTAGGGGGATAATATGTCAGCAAGTTAACATTAAAAAAATAATAATAATAATAAAATAAATAAAATGAGGGAGAAGGGGTAACTAGCTGAAATAAGGTAGATTGTGTCTGTGATACCGATTCAATACCTTTGGAACATGATAGTACACAGGAACAAATCAAGAGGGACTTTTAAAATTTAAGTTTTGAAAAGATGCAAAATTTCAAAGTATAAGTCTGTGTAGTCTAAGCAATATAAAAAGGGAAGATGATAGAAAACTGGCAACTCCTAAGGTGACACAAAGAAAGTAGACTTAGAGGCTGCTAGACCACAAATGATATGTTGGTAGATTCAACACAATAGACAATTAGACCTAATTGGTGATCTCAAGATCAAACCAAGTTGTTCAACTGACTGTGGGCTTCCATCTTATCACTGGTTAACACAGTCAAATATATTCCAATAAGGGGTAATGAGCATTTAAATGCCACAAACGTGTGCGGATGACCATAATTAGAGCAAAGCAAGGAAAAATGAAAGACAAATGCAATAAAGCTAATGACTTATGTTGTTGGTGCATATTGTGTAAAATAAAATAAGCTGCTCTAACAAGGAGATAGGTTGTGTGCCTCTCGTTATGCGATGGCACTGACCTGAGGATAAGCATAACCTAGATATTCTAGAATTCATTGTTGTTTGTCGCCTCTCTGCTGTGCGATGGCACTGACCTGAGGACAGGCTTCTCTTTGAAAGCTCTAAGAATAGTCTCTTCTTGTAATAATACCCGTAGACCGCTCAAAAACCTCTGAGGAATGTTGATACCATATAAGTGTGGGATCCACAAATGTTAGCTGAAATAATTATACCTAAATCAGTCACCAGTCTGCGTCAAAAGTCTGTGTATGGATTTAAGTGGACAAACATACTGACAATCTTAGTGGCTACATTCTCAAGAGTTCAAATCAATGTGAAAATCTAAGAGTTTTAGTATGATTTCCTTTAGTTGCTAACGACTCTGGATGAACACCGAGAATTTAAGCATCAAAAAGTTTTAAGAACAAGTCCCAAATGATTTGATGTTCCTGTATGATTCCAAAATTGAATTGGTCCAGATATGATCAATCTAGGTTGAAGCTGTCTACTCCCAAACCAAATCCCTTAGATTTCCATCTTAGGGTTTTATCTCTCACAAAAAGTCCAAAAATAAACTTTATTTGTGTAGTTAGTTTAAGGTTTTATGTTAATCTTTTAATTTGTGTATCTGTCGGACTACATCAGGGAAATCAGAAGGGAATTAACTTACCTAAAAGGGTCATGTCTGAGATGGCCACAAGTTTTTCAAAGTTTAAAAAATCACATCTGAAGTGACTGAATTGGTTAAGAGCTTATAATGTCTATTTCAACAGGTAAAAATGTTCAAAATGGTAGAAAATCTACCAAGTATGACCCATTCGCACGATTGGACCATGAATATGGACCAACCATGCGAATGGATCCCATTCGCACGACTGGACATGAAATTGAGTCATTCAACCGAATGGCGTTTAAGAATGATCCTTTCGACCGAATGACAGGGTGCGAATGAGTCAGTCAACGGACTGAGACTTAGTCGCTAATTGATGCGAATAAAGGAGACCGAATGAGTCAGTCGACCGACTGAGACTCAGTCGGCTGACTGAAAGCGACCGACTGGACCAACCGCACGACTGAACCTCAGTCGCCGAATGAACTGAGCGAATGAGGCCAGTCGGCCGATTGAAATTAGGGTCAGTATTTAAAGGGCCTCAGTCGATCGCATCTCACTCATCACTCCCAATCGCACCTAAACGCTTTCTTCCCATTACTCTGCCAAAATTTCCAGAGATAGTTTTTCACATTGCTATTAATCTCTGACATTCGATTGACAAGTATACAGGTACATTGCAGTTCAACCTTATAGTAATCAGACGATCTTGAGTCAAATTTGGGTTATTCGATTGAAACATTGATCGGATTGAAAAATGCCCTAATAACCTACATAAACTAAGCTAAATGTTAAAATTAAGTTTAATAGGTCATTAGTGACGAGATGGCGAGTCCAATGAACTAGATATAGAGGTTTAAAACAAAAAATTGGTGAAACAGAAAATGTGAATCGAACAGTTGGTCTTCATGCGAATGGACAGCATGATGAACTTCAGTCGCACGACTGAAGGGCTCAAACTACCCATACGCATGGCTGAACCATGCGTTTGAAGTTCAGTCGCATGACTGATGTAACCGCATGAAGGTATATGCATAGGAGCCCAATCGCACACCGAGATACGTATGGGGTCAATCGCATGACTGAACCCCATTCGTACCATTCAATCGTACGATTGAACCCCTTTTGCACGGTTCAATCGCACTTTTGAACTCAGTCGCACAATTTCAATCGCATGACAAAAAGATGTTCTTCAAGCTTAATGAGTTCATGACTTTCTTAGTAAATGGTACTAATGTTTACTATCTTTGTGTAACAGATGGCGAGTAGATGGATTATGAGCACAAAGCATAATATATGTGCCCATCTGGACTTAACATCCAGAAATGCTGCAGAATTCTCTGGCATTATCACATTTCTATTGAGATCACGGATTGCGCATGCCATCTCTACCCCTTGCACCCCATATCGATCCATCCAACAAGCCTTCTAGGAAGGCGCTACAGTTGATAGATCATCTGAACCTCACTGCATAAGAAGTACCATATTTGGCGAGGATATTACCTTTCTGAGGAGGATCTAAGGATTGTACTTCAATTGGGGGATGACGGTGACTGCCCCCGTTTACACCCCCTCACTGTCAGAGGATGTTTTCTCAGAGCCAAAACTCTGGGGACATCAATTCAGGGGTACTCAACAAGAGTAACCTCTGTCCCCAGTTTAATACCTTGCACACGTGCTGCTCAAATGCATGGCTTCAAGAAAAGGTGGGTTTGATGAGCTGTCGGACCAGATGCAAAACGCATACGTTGCGTTGGTGCTGAACCATCCGTTCAGCTTCTCTAAGATGATCTTCACCTATCTGGTGGAGAACATCAAGGGGAAAGGAAAGGAATCCTTCTGTATGTACCCACGGTTTATACAAATGATAATAGACCAGAAGCTTCCTTCCCTGCCAAAAGAACAGGAGGACTCGGTATTCTTGGAGGTAATGGATGACACCACCCTAGGAAGGATGAAAGTATACCGGGGAAAGCAAGTGAAGCCTCCGGTCAGGAGGTTGTTTGGTCATCTTGCCAAAGAGGACTATGTGTGTGCCGAAAAGAGAAAGTGGTGTCACGAGGACAGTGACTCTGATGTGGAACGGATAGCCCTACCCACTCATGACTCAGATGAGGATGACAGTGGGGATGATGCTATTCCACTCAGAGGCACTGTGTCTGATTCTATACCTCCTGTGTCTGTCACATCTGCAGAAGTAACTGAGTCAGCGGGATTTCATCAAGATTTTGTTCTTAACGAGGAGGATGAGGCTGAATCGGATGAGGAGCCACTTACCCGAACTGTGGGAAGGAAAGTTGTCCCACAGAACATGGGTTAAGGGTTGTTGGTGAACAACCGAGAGGCTCCGGAGATACAGAAACTGACCCAACCTATGCTCCGGGGTCCTCAGGCGGGATTGTAGGGGAGCTTCCTCCTCAATGGATCAAGGAGGAAGAGAATGGCCAAACCCCATGGCCAGAAAAAGAAGAAGCGTAGGTGACCTTTTATCCACCATTCCACCATCCACCACATCTATCACAACCCCCACCATACCTTCCACAACATCCACCACATCCACCACATCCACCACATCTATCACAGCCCCCACCATACCTTCCACCACAGCACCGTTTCCCTCCACCACCACATTCTTACTCCCTCATCGCCTCCACCACTATACAGACCTATCTTCACTACCGCCACCTCCACCACCACGTCACACCAATCCATGCCCTCAGCCCATCCCTCACACACCTATAGATCTCCTCTACCTCCAATCGGGGTAGAGGAACAGTTGTCAGCGTTAAACAGAATGGTGTTGCGATTGCTGGCGGCTGATGAGGAAAAGACAACTCAGATCCACCAGCTTACTAACCTGACTGCTGCACAATCTCATAAAATTGCAGAGCAGGATCGAGTAATTGAGGAGTAGGCCCAGCAGTTGGCTGCTCAGAGCACCAAGATGGACCAACTCCAAGCTCAAAGTGTCGCAGCAAGTAAGCAAATAGAGGAGTTGGAAAAGGCTAAAAAGACCATTTTGCTAAAATTGAAAGGATCAAAGGAGGAACCTTTAAAGATAAGGGATGGGACAGAAATGATGATGATAATGAAGATGATGAAGACGATGATGATAATGAGAGTGAAACTGATGAAGAGAAAACCGAAGAATGGTGTGAAGATGAAGACACTGACGGAGGAGAAGCAGCTGAATCTGTCTCAGCTCCAGGGCAAGAGAAAAGATCAAAGAACAGACAAGATCAGTCAGCTTCTGCTTCTGCACTTCACGTGATGAGCCGAGTATCAGGATAAAAGTAAATAGTAGATTTTTATGTATTTATTACTTTTGTATTCTGTATTGAAAAACCATGTACTAAATGTTTATATTAAGTTAATGCATTTTGTTTGATAAATTACTAATGATTTGAGTGTGAAATGTGTAAATCAAACAGATCCAAAGTACAAAAGAGATGAGTTTGATATTGCTCCCCTTCAACAGGTCAAGTCTCAACTCACAATGATTCTTGATCTGCAAGGGATGGTCAGAAGGTCAGTGAGTTATACCCTGAAGAAGGTGAAAATAATTCATGACCTATCTAACGAGCAACTGGCAGAGATGTTCAGACTCAATCCTGATGAAATTGTCAAGGATGCTCCAACAGTTGATTCACCAGTGACGAAGAACTAAATGACGTTGATGAAGTTGAGGTTGAAGAGATTACTGCAGAAGAGTACCCTCAGTACGCTGACAACGAGGGTAATGTGGTCCCCAATCTGGGTGAGTCCCTAGTCAGTGATATGTTTGAGGTACTAGACAAGATGGAGCAGGAAACAGGAAAGACCGAAGGAACATCCCAAGCCTCAAATGATGACGTAGACATTCGAAAGGCTGAGTGGGCTGAATGTTTTAAAGAAGTTAGAGCCCAACGTGCTGCACCGAAGAGGGATGCCTACACCAAGTTCTACAGCGTCAAGAAACATCTTACGGTGTCAGGCAGGATTATAGCATGGGCATATTTTGATGATCTTAACGTTTATGCCGTTAAGAGGGAGAAGGGCATAGAGTACTTTAGATTCCACATGATCTAAAGACTCTACCAGGTTTGAGCTCAACCAGCTGGCCAATTGAAGCTGTTGTATGCTGACCAGAAAGATGTCAGGCTGGTTTGAGGCTGCCCTAAAGAAAGAGTACCACACCAGGTGGATTAACTTCAGACCTCAACAACCTACAAGGTATATTAGAAGGTCTGAGATGGATGCCATTACTGGAAAACCAAAGATTGTGTTGAAGTGGAATCCTCCATGCACAATGTCAAGAATCCCTCTCAGGGAAATGCAACAGGATTCACACCACACTCAAGTGGTGGTACTATGATTGGAGAACTGCTGAAGCTGTCATAGTTCTGAACAAAGAGGACCAAATGGATACTATCAGGGTATTCGACCTGATGTGGCTAACCAACTTGTCTGCCAATGATGTCTATACATTATACAAGTGGCCACTGTTCTATGACACACAAGACATTGTACAAGCCCTCCAGTTCCAAACGTTATACGACTTGCTTCGCGTTTGATATTCACGCAGGAGTCACACAAGAGGACAAGTACAAGAAATATGAGGAGGTAATGAAGAAAACAAGACATTAGAGAGATCTAGGTCCAAGGGGGAGTTTGTTGATACATGTATGTCCCTAGATCATGATATGTGATGTAATAGATCTTGTTTGGTATGATTAATGAAATGATATTGATAGTTTGTTAGTTATAATGTTTAATGTTTCATTAATGTGTCAACATTGAATTGGTTAATTAGGTTAGTGATTGCTTGAATGATTACATATAATGTTTATAATTAATACATTCAAACTTAACATAATGAAGTTCTCATGCGAATGGCTCATGCGAATGAACCATACGCATGAATAACTTCACACGATTGACTCAGTCGCGCGACTGAACCAGGAGACTGGATCAGTCGCACGATTGTAACATAAGATTGGCTCAGTCGCACGACTGAACACTCAGTCGTACGAATGAATCAACCGCATGGTTCAATCGCACGACTGAACCAAATAATGGTTCAGTCGCACGATTGATAGTGCCAACCTATAAATACAACTCAATTCGTGAAAAACAAGGACTCTCGATCAATTATGATTCCAGACGTACACTAGCCGTCCAGAAACCTTCCAATTCGTTCTCCAAGTTCACAGAACACATTAGATCGATTCCTAATCGATTTCTAACGTTGTTTCAATTCTTGATTGATTCTTCGTGTGTTCTCATGATTGGATCGCCAATCAAATAGGATTCCGCACTATTTGATCTGGTTTACACGTTAATCTCTAGGTATTTCGGTCAAATACCAGGTCCTAACATTCAGTCTCTTGGATTTGGAAGACTTTGTCTTTGAAGCTTCAAAATACTATGTATTTGAAGCTTCGAGGGACTTCATCTTTGGCTTCGGAAGATTTTTATCTTAGAATATTTTCTCAGAAGTGTGTAAAACTTCTGAAGTAACTTATGCTTTGTACTTCATGCATGCATGCTGAAAGCTCTTTGGTTTCTTTGGTTGCATCTGCCTTTCAAGTGTAACCTTACACATACCTTAGGATTTGTGAAATTCTCATTGTATACATCAATGAGGTCATGCAGAAAAAGAAAACAAGAGAATTATTGAAATTGACAATCTTGTATTCGACTAGAGGTGATCCAAGAGTTCAAATGATTAATAAATGATCTTTTATTCGACAAATCCTTATACTTTCTTGCTTCTACAGGTTTTATTTGTTTTTTAGTATAATATTATAACAATAAAACACACACACACACACACACACATATATATATATATATATATATATATATATATATATATGTTATACTTAAACTTCATTTGGTTCATAAAATTCTTTGAATTAGAATTAGAATTGGACATTAAACTTCATTTGGTTCATAAAATCTTTGAATTAGAATTAGAATTGGATATTAAATTGAAAACTTTTCATACAAAGTCATGTTTGATTAGTCATAGATGTAACTAAAATTAGAAAATTTTCTCACATTCACTAGAATTTATTTTTTTACTCTTACAATTGAAATGTTTAACAATCGAATAGAATCTTCAAAATGAACATTGAATTTCTTTTAAACAGTTACCAACCAAACCCTTATCAATGTTAACAAATTTTATTTCGATTATAGTTTCATTTCCATTTCCTTTATAACACATTTTGCATACCAAAGGGCCCCTTAATTTCACATTGAAATGCCAACCCAACCTGACCAATAGTGTAAAATTAGGGTTCTCTGTTTGATACACCAACAATGTGACCAGATGATGCAAACTGTCATTTAGAAGCTAGTAAACGGTTATTTACAGAACTGACAAACAGTCGCTTAGTTTATGTTTCTTTTCAAAGTTTTGCTCTTCAGAGATTCATTTCTTTGTTGCTTTTCAGATTTTGGATATCAAGGGGTGAAGCAAAATGTAGTTTTTTGAAGCCTCCTTCCTATTTATAGCGTATCCACCCACCATCATTCACCACATCTATTCATCTCATTCTTCTTCTTCTTAACATTTTACCACCATATTCACCACATTCACCACATCTATTCATCTCATTTCTTCAACATGTCAACACATTCTTTATCTTTTAAAATATTTTAACATTTTTAGTATTAATAAAGGTTAGATTTTTATTATTATAATAAATTTAGTTTAATATATATTTTATTTTGTTATTGATTGTAATTATTTCAGGTAATGGCTTCAAGGTCACATGAAGATACGACATCGGTTCGTGCTTTGAATCATCCTTGGAGCCTTCACGTTCAATATCTTGGAGCTTGTTAAGGAATGTCGGGGAATTTACCCATGCTCATAACATGATGAACTAGTAGTGAAGAAGAATTTTTGCCAATAGCGGCCTGCAACATGAAGAGGTTTGTTTGGAGTTTTTCTCCACGTTTAATTTCGACTCGAACAACAATACTCTAGGTATACTAATCAGTTTCATGCCTGGGTGCCACATAACTATTCTATGGCCCAGTTTGTTTTTTCGATGGGTTTATATACAGTTTAAAAGACCCATCAATCTGATTTTTGAACAGTATTATACAATTTACCGAAGATTATAATGATGAAATATTTTGGCAAGAAATTGGTGATGGTCAATATGTGCCTAATAATAAAATGAAAGCTACAAGAATGAGCAATCTGTTGTATAGATATCTTTATCACGTTATTGGTTATGCTATAGCTGGATGTAGAATGACTAGTGGTGGGTGACTAAAATGGAGTTTTTTTTATTTGATTAAAAGGAGGCCTTGTAACCTAACATATATGCTTTCCAATTATTTTACTAGTTGTACGGGTATAAAGAAAAATAGACATATTTGTGGTGGTACATATGTTACTCAACTTGCTGAGTCTTTACACATTCTTACTCCTGAGAACATGGCAAGGTTAAATGAGCTAGTTCTTATGTTCGGATTTGTTGATTGTGATCATGTTATATGGATGGACATGATTGCTGATTATCCACAAGTTAGGTGGAGGTTTAAACATAATAATCAAATATCAAGACCCTCCTGAAGACCCGTATCAATAACAATGTATTTTATAATGTAATTTTGTTTTTATTTGTATAATAATGTAATTTTTTAGTTATATAAAATTATGATTTAGTTTTTCTTTGTATATGAAACAAAAATATATTTAAAAATTAAAAAAATAAATGATAACGATAATTGTAGACAATAAAGAATGGCGGATTACATATAAAAGAAAAATATTTTTAAAATAAAAAAATAAATGATGACAATAATTATAGACATTAATTAATAACAGATTGAAGGTAAGAAAGAATGGTTGATTTGATATAAAGTGACTATGAATATGTCTATAAAATCACAATTCACAATTCATAGTTATTCACATATATTCATCATAATTTCTTTGTAATTCTACTCTATAATGTCTCAATTTTATAACGATTGGCTATACCAAACAAAAGAGAAGTTGATGGATTGGATGCAAAACACTACACGCACCTTGGATACATTATTGTCACACAACAAACGAATAAGATTGTCTATGGCTTTATCAACAATGTATTTCTTATGTGCGATCGTGGTGGTTTATACAAGTCAACATCAAATTCAACAACGCATTCAGGCACAAAGAAGACGGGATGTCCATTTCAACTTATGGCAAAATATCATAAAGAAGATGGAGGTTGGAAAATACATGTTGTGTGTGAAGAACATAACCATGAACCTTTTACATTTTTGGAGGGTCATGCTTATACAAAAAAATTGTCTAAAGAAGAGTACACAATTATGGAAGATCTTACAAGAAAAAATATGCAGTCACGTGATATTCTTATGGCTTTAAAAGAAAATAGTAATAAAAGTGTATCCACAATTGAAATCGTGTATGATGCACGGACATGGATACGAAAGATGGATAAAGTTGGAAGCACCCGAATGCAAGCATTTCTCCAATATTTGCAGATGGGTGGATACATTTATGATTTTACTACAAATGACGACTCATATCAATTAATGATTGATTTTTGTCAATTCCACTTTATTAAAAATAAGGTGTGTGTTCCCGTATGTGATTATTTTAGATGACACGTACAAGACGAACAAGTATCGCCTCCCCTTTCTTCAAATTGTTGGCTTAACTTCAACAAACAAGACATTTTGTATTGATTTTACATTCATACGAAATAAGAAAAAAGAGAACTTCAAGTGGGCTATAAATTTTTTGAGAAAGACATTAGATGGCTATATGTTATCATGTTCATAGACACAGATAGAGAGTTGGCTCTAATGGATGCATGCAAGTAGTTTTCTTATAAGCACCCCGGTTACTTTGTAGATATCATATACAGGGGAATATCAGAAAGCATTGCAGACCATAATTCAAGTGTCAGACTAAGTGGGATAAATATATGTATTACTAGAGATATTTGCGTCAATGTCCAACAATTGAGGCCTACTATGAAAATCGAACGTGGTTGTAGACAAATTTGATGAACAAGTATCAAAGTATTTTCCTGATCTATTCAATTTATTGCTTTATTTTATATATTGAAACTAACATATTTGATTTAACTTTGCAGTTGTATTTAATTATATGAATGTCAACTGGTTGCAAAATTATAAATGGATATTCGTGTATGCATTGATTAATCAACATCTAAGTTTTAGAAAACGAACAACAAACAGAGCCAACATACTTTGTTAAAAAACATTTAAATTCCAAAAAGTCAAATTTAGATAAATTTATTGAAATTTTAAAAAATACAGTACGTTTATAGGAAACACAAATAAAGACAAGCTTCGAGAAAAGTCAGATTAAAATAACACATCAATAAAAAAATAATTTATTTGTTTTAGTGATACTTAATGTTTCTCATAAAGCTCTAGATATATTAGTTGGGGAGCTGAAGCGAGTCAATAAAATTCAAAACCGATCATAAAGTTATGGTTACCATATTCGTAGTAATTGCGGTTTACTATGTGCTTGTGAAATCTCACAATATTTAAATGCAGGCGAACCTATTCCACTACACTTGATAAATATATTTTGGAGGAGGCTTGACTTTTATAGGTATCATTGAATGAAGTTGAAGAAGATATTAATGTGATTAGGAACTTGAGAGATTCAAAGAAGCTTACCATAAACAAAAAAGCCCCACGGTGAAAATGAATTGGTTAGAAATGATAAAAAGCATAAGGGATCCTATCAGCATAAATCTTAACGAGCCTATGGTGCAAAATAATACTCGTGGAAGGCCAATACTCAAATCTTAAAAACAAAACAAACCAGACCCTTCACCTGCTGAACCTACCCTAGGTAATAGCTACACGACAGATGATTTTGTTAGTTATGATTTTATGAGGTTGAGCCCTGAGACATAGTTCATACGTATATAACACAACTCAATCATCTTTATATCACCGACCTTTACTAACACAGATCCCAAAAATTTATCATCCATATATAACACATATAGAGAACGTAAACAGTGATGGTAACTATCAGTTTCGTGTAGTTTTCTTTTCCTTGGGATTTAATGAAGAATATTAGCTAAATATGAGGTATGAGCTTTTAAATGAATTACATAACAACTCTAATTTATACAATAATCTTTTCTATAGCTCATATGATAAGACAGAACATACTTTATCATGGCTATAATTAGGTCTGACTCCTAATCAACACTAGATGATAATGCCTTACACAAGAATATTGATCGCCAATAGATTTATTGTGATTTTTCAATGCTTACCTCCCACTTAAAGGGTGACTTATTTTCCGCTATGGACAGGTCCACATGAACTCATGTACTACCAATTCATTACTATTGCACATGTGTATGGATGCCACTACGCCTTTGTGCGCTTAGAGGGTGAATATCTATTGCCTTTCATAACGCCGTTATGGAATTTTCACAAAAGTAATAATGTTGCTGCCTGAAAAGAATTTATAGGGAGACACTTTAAAGATATAATCAATATATACTTAAAAATAAAACTGCTACTCGTTTCAATATAGATTAGATTAGTATCTGTAAGGATTAAATGTAAAGTCTGATGCAACTCAAACACTCAAAGTCTTCTGCATGCATGCATAAGTGCATTGAAGAAGAATGCTTCAGAAGTTTCACACTAGCAACAGAAATATTCGAAGTGTGAAATCTTTCGAAGCCAAGACCAATATCTTCCGAAGCCAAAGATGAAGTCTTCCGAAGCTTCAAAGACAAAGTCTTCCGAAGCCAACACTTGAAGACAGATTTCTTCCGAAGACTTTTAGAATACATGTTTTATCTGATGTACTTTATATAAAGCTGGACCCCTTTCCACTGCAACTCTGTAAAGTCACCGGCTTACATAAGTTGGTGAAAAGGTCCATGCTTTTAGTAACTGTACATTGAGGTCTTGAGTCTATAACTTTCTACTTTATCTACTTTATCCTTTTTGTAATATATTAGGATGTGAACTATGGCATGTCATAGTCACTAGTCAAAAGGCAATCTGCCTTTTGACTTATAATTGATTTTGTTTGTGTCTAGTCAATTTTATCCAGCTGGCCTTCAAAGTATGGTCGGCTGTAGGATGTAGTATATGTATCTCAAGTACTGCTAACTTTCCATTATGCTTTGTAACACTTGTAATAGAACTGAAGAAAGCAATATACTACAATCTTGAAACCAACTCTTTGAGTGTTTTGCTATCTTGTTCTGTCTCATATTTATTTGTGTTCTTAATATCATTACAAGAGGTTAACTAGTTTTAGTGTTTGATATGTTAAGTATTCTTAGCAACTCTCCTCTTTGTGTTGTTGTGTTGTAAGTGCATACCCTTCAACGGTCCTGTATTTGGTATCAGAGCATTCCAGGCTCTTGATATAAGATCTCACCATCTTAAGATTCCTCACACACACAAAATACTTAACTTATCAAATGGTAGTCATTTCCAAATCTGATATGGAAACTGGAACCATGACAAAGTCCCCACTGATCACTCTTGATTACTTAGACACCTGGTGCCAAAGAATGGAAGGTTTCATCAGGTCTTTAGACTCAAGAATATGGGAGTCTATTGAAAATGGACCTTACAAACCAAGCACCTCTTCTGCTACTGGTGGTGGTATGATCCCCAAGGTTGTGGCTGACTACTCAAATAAAGATAGAAAGAGAGTAGAGATTGACCAGAAAGCCATGATAGCCCTTCAGACTGCTCTTCCAAACTTTGTATACAGAGGTTTCAAGAAATGCAAAACATCTAAGCAGCTGTGGGATGCATTGAAACTGATGTATGAGGGTTCCTCTGAAGCTAAAGAGAACAAGAAGGATCTCCTGAAGCAATAGTTTGAAAATTTCACCATTAACGCAGGTGAAACCATGACTCAACAATACTTTAGGTATGTTGAGATTTTGGATACCCTAGTGGATGGTGGAGTTGTGTAACACCCGGTTATTTTTTTAAAGATAAGAAAGAAAAGAAAGAATAAAAGTGAAGAAAAAGAAAGAAAAGTTATAAAACCCAAGTAGAGGGGTTAAAAGTTTCAAAAGGATAAAATCTTTAAAAAGTTGGTGATAAAGGTGGCATGGTCGCCCATCACCCTTTCTTCATACATATCTTCGGATATTTTTAGACAGAGAAAGCAAAGAAGAGCAGAAACTATCTGTTTGAAGAGGAACAAGAAGAAAAGTTTGAATTCAAGGTAAGAATTTATGGTTTAAGATGTTCTTAACTAGCCTTAGCCTCTGTTATATGCTTATGTGTGTTTATGTGTTCGGTTGTATGTGTTTTGGTGGGTTTCTAGGCGGTTGAACTCAATTGCAAATGGGTTTTCAAGAAGTAATACCTAAGAGGCTGCAAAGGTGAGTTCTAGAACCCCTTTTTTTACTTGTTTTAATCTTCTTTGGGGCAGGATATGCATGTATGTATGTTTTTATAAAAGTTGTGTTTATACTCGTATGTGTGTATGCGTATGTCTTTGGGTGGGGTTGATTTTGGGCTACGTATGTGTTTGATGATAGGTGATGTTTGGAGACTAAATTATGATGTTTAGGATGACTTAGACTGCTCATGCGCCTAAACAATGGCCCATGTGCCCAACATAAATAACTGCCTAAGTGTCCCATGCGCCGAAAACCTCATGCGCCCGAATAGTACTCATGTGCCTAGAAATAGGTTAAAATTGACTAAGTGTTCATACGCCCAGATAGTTCATGCACTGGGGCACTCATGCACCTGCATAGTGCCCATGCACCTAGAATTGCCCAGAATAGACTAAGTATTATTGATGCGCCCCAATAGTGCTGATGCGCCTGGAAGTTGCCTATGCGCCTAAGTGTTCCCCATGCGCCTGAAAGGCCATGCGCCTGCATAGTCCCCATGTGCCTAAAAACTTAGAAATATTTTCTGTGAGGCCCCGTTCCCGGGACGCTTACAGCCGGTGAATCATTGCACATAAAACATGTATTTTCATCATATTACATAAAAACTTTGTAGTGAAATATGTAAAAAAAACACTCCATTTCAATATAATAACTTTTGCAAAATAATACATCGTTAATCAGTTACAGAATACATTGTTGCATTACATCACAAAAACATTATATAAATGGATGCTATCCCAAAAGAGCTGAGTAGCCACCTCGTGCCATCCTCAGAAATCATTACCTGCCAACTGGAAACACCTCAAAGTCAGCGTTGCTAAGTGATTTTTAGTTTTATAAAATAAAACATACATTATCGTTAAAACTATTCTTTACTTTCATGCGATCATACATCATACGTACACATAGATAATAGCATTATTATCTTTATTATTCGTTTTTCTTCATTACATCTTTTTCTTTCATCAACACCATGAACTTTACCCTTCATGCTCATGGTACTGGGCCTAAGCCTATCATAGACCTTCATTCATGGTGCCAAGCACCTCTGGCCATAGTATCTAAGATAAAGTTCAGGTATACCATTGTCATGTGTTATGCACTTCATGCTCATGGTACTGGACCTAAGCTATCATAGACCTTCATTCACGGTGCCCAGCACCTCTGGTCATAGTACCTAAGGCAAACAACAATGGTTCCATACAAATGGTCAATCACAAAGAATGACCCCAATGTGCATCCTCCCGGGGTAGCAAACCCGCACACCGTTAGGCTAACACCTTTTAATGGCATGTCCCGACATACAAGACTTGCAAGACTTTTTTAACTTTCATCATTCATTAATGCAAGCATTCTTACTTCATGTTCCTCTTTCATTATCTTTCGCTTTACGTTACATACTACTTTCATTTCATTCATTAACATAACACAAAAAGCCATAGGAAAGATAAACATACATCATAATAAGGAACATAACATACACAGTCATCATTATCATATAGGGCAACATCATACATACATAACATGCATAATCATGCAACATCATCATCATCATGCCTAGCATACTCTCTAAGGCCTCAACAGTCATCTTACATGAACTTATGGGAACTTTCATGTCAAAACTTACATCTGCACTTTGCCCCGAAAGTCAGTACATAAACTACACTTTCCTTGGGTTCACAGCCCTACTTGGGCGTATGGGCACCCTTCAGTCGCATGGTCTTCTGGAAACTGAACATCATGCGATTGGACCAAAGCGGATGAACACCTATGCAGATGGACACCAAATCGTGTGAATGAAACTAGTGCGTATGGACTCCATGCGGGTGAGTCCCATGCGAATGAACCTAATGCGGATGAAACAAATGCGAATGGGCATTTATGCGACTGGGCTCTCAGTCGTGCAAATGAACCCTCAGTCGTGCGAATGAACCCTCAGTCGTGCGAATGAACCTCAATCGTACCTCAATCGGCCGTATGGCCTCCATTCGGTCGCATAGCCCTAGCTGGTGCAGAATGCAGTTCATCCCGAACCCAATCTGCCATTTTCGACCTCCAAGCTCATCTAAACCCATTCTAAGCCCAAATCAACCATCCTAAAACTTAGGAATGCATACCACAACACCATTCAAGCACACACAAGCTCAAAAGCATGACCCAAACGAATCATACACATACCCACACATACATAAACGGGTCTAACACACACATGCACAAAAACCCGATTTTCAGCGGTGTTACAGCCCCAAATCATTCAAAAATGTGTAAAAGAGGGGTCCTAGAACTCACACAAACGATCACAACAAGAAGAGCTTAGATTAGACCCGTTACTCGACGATTTCCATGCTCGAATCCACTCGAACCAAGCTTTTCTCTTTTTTTCTCCCTTTCTCTCTTCTTGGCTAATTTTGGTGGGTATGGGGAGAAGGTAAGGGCTACCCTCTCCCTTTAAATACCCCCACTCACACAACTTTCTCTCGTTAGCGAGTTTAAATACCCCCACTCACCCAACTTTCTCTCGTTAGCGAGTTTGGTCCCTCGACTTTGGACTTTATTTTTTTTCTTCTTTTGTCGGCTTCAAAATAATAAATAACGGGTGTTACAAGTCCACCCCCTTAAATAGGTTTCATCCCTGAAACCTGTTATTCCTCGAACAAACATGGGTAATGATGTCTCATATCTTCCTCAGTCTCCCATATTGACTCGGATCCCTTCCTGTGCTTCCACTATACACGCACTAGAGGAACCACTTTATTTCTTAGCCTCTCTTCTTTCTATCGATGATTGTCATTGGTTGCTCCATATAATTGATCCGTTCATCTACTTCGATATCCTCTAGTGGAACAATCATGTCTTCATCCGCCAAGCACTTCCTTAGATGAGATACATGGATTGTCAGGTGAATTCCATTTAACTCGGCTGGTAACTCCAATCTATAGGCCACCTCTCCTACTCGAGCAATGATTCGGAAAGGGCCTATATACCTTGGGCTTAACTCGCCCCGCTTCTTGAGTCAGATGATACCCTTCCAAGGTGAGACCTTCAACATAACCCGGTCACCCACCTTAAACTCAATCGGTCTGCATCGTTTATCAGCATACGACTTCCGTCTATCTTTGGCTACCTTCATGAAGGCCTTGATCATTTCAAGCTTCTCAGTCATAGCCTCGATTACCTCGACGCTTCCTAACTCTTTCTGACCAATATCACCCCAACAGACGGGTGTTCAGCATCTCCTACCGTATAACATCTCATAAGGTGGCATACCAATGCTGGCATGATAACTGTTGTTGTATGAGAATTCAGCTAACGGTAAGTGATCATCCCAACTTCCCCCAAAATCAATAACACATGCCCGAAACATGTCCTCCAAAGTCTGAATGGTCTTTTCGGACTGACCATCAGTCTAAGGATGATAAGCTATGCTGATGTGTAACCTCGTCCCCATAGCGTCATGGAATTTCTTCCAGAATTTGGTTTTAAATTGGTGTAACAATCAAACACCATAGATACCAGCACACCATGACGAGTTACAATTTCCTTGATAAACAGATTGGTCAACCTCTCAAATGAATATGTCTCGCGGATCGGTAGGAAGTGAGAACTCTTCGTCAAGCGGTCAACAATCACCCATATAGCATCATACCCTTTCGGAGTACGCGGCAGCTTCGTAATGAAATCCATGGTGATGTGCTCCCACTTCCATTCCGGTATATCCAATGGTTGGATCTTCCCATATGGCTTTTGATGCTCGGCCTTCACCTGTAGACAAGTAAGGCATTTACTCACATACTCCACCATGTCGCATTTCATACCCGGCCACGAATAATCCTTCTTCATGTCTTGATACATCTTTGTGGCACCAGGATGGATGGAGTATCAAGTTTTGTGAGCCTCATCCATGATCTTCACCCGTAGATCCCCAAAACGAGGAATCCACACCCGTCCAAATCGAGTTTTAACACCAAGTGTGTTTTCACCCAATTCCCTAACCAGACCTCTCTTCCTTTTAAAGTTAAGATGATCTTCTTTCAATGCCTAATCTTGAAACTCTTTAACTTGCTTCATCACATCAGAGGTCATGATTAGCTGATTCGCCTTCACCTGAATCGGCTCGAGCCTCTCCTTTCGGCTAAGGGCGTCACCCACCATGTTGGCTTTGACTGGATGGTAATGGATCTTGCAATCATAGTCCTTTATAAGCTCCAACCATCGTCTCTGCCTCATGTTCATATCTTTCTGCTCAAAGAAGTACTTTAAGCTCTTGTGGTCAGTGAAAATGGTGCACTTCGTCCCATAAAGATAGTGCCTCCAAATCTTTAGTGCAAAGACCACGGCTGCTAGCTCCAAGTCATGAGTAGGATAATTGACCTCATGAACCTTTAATTGTCGGGATGCATAAGCTATAACCTTCCCTCTTTGCATTAACACACACCCCAACCCCGAGTAGGAAGCATCAGAATAGACCACTAGATCTTCACTTCCATTTGGTAATGACAGAACAGGAGCTTGAGTCAACCTCGCCTTCAGTTCCTCGAACGCCTTCTCTTGAGCTTGACCCCATACAAACTTCACATCTTTTGGGTCAACTTGGTTAGTGGAGAATCAGTCTTAGAGAAGTCTTGGATGAATCTTCTATAGTAGCCCGCCAAACCCAAGAAACTACGAATCTCGGATGGCGTCTTTGGAGACTTCCATCGCATCACTGCCTCCACCTTGTCGGGTCCACCATAATCCCGTCAGGATTCACCACATGACCCAAGAACTGAACTTTGTGCAACCAAAATGCACACTTGGAGAACTTGGCGTACAACTTCTCCTTTCTCAATGTCTCCAGAACCTCCCGAATGTGACCGGCGTGCTCAATCTCGCTCTTCGAATAAATCAGGATGTCATCAATAAACAAAATCACTTATTTATCCAACATCAGCCGACACACTCGATTCATCAGATCCATAATAGTTGTTGGCGCATTGGTCAAACCAAAAGAAATTACAAGAAACTCGTAGTGACCATAACGTGTGCGGAAAGTTGTTTTAGGAACATCCTGCTCCTTCACCTTCAACTGATGGTAGCCAGATCGGAGGTCTATCCTCGAGAACCAATTGGCACCTTGAAGCTGATCAAACAAATCATCTATTCTCGGTAAGGGGTATCGGTTCTCTATTTTCAACTTATTCAGCTCACGGTAGTCAATACACATCCTCATACTACCGTCTTTCTTCTTTACGAATAAGACCGGAGCACCCCAAGGAAAGATTGTAACATCTTGTAATTTTGGGTTAATTTAAAGTTAGCTTTGTTAAATTCTTGTATGGGTTAGTTGTGTCATTCATGAGACTTATGGGTTACTTATGCCTTAATTGGTCTTTTAATCATTTAAACTTGAAATATTATAATTATTAAGTAACAATAACTAATATAATGATTTTAATAAATGAAATAATAACAATAAAAATTATAGTAATAATAAACAATAATAATAATTTATTAGGTATGGTAAACTTAAAATGGTTGAAACTTAAGAGGGAATAAAGTTTAAGGGGGTTTATTGTTAATTCATAAACTTTAATATAAAAGTTTAGGCATAAAATAATAACAAGTTAAACTACAAGGGCCAAAATGTAACTTTAAAAGTTACAACCCAACCCCCCGCCCTCTTTTAAACCCGTGAATCCGGCGAGAGCTCCGGCCATCCTCCGGCCGAGCTCCGGCGGCTTCAAATTACCCGTTTTACTTCAAATCTTAACCCAAAACCGACCCAAATCGTTCCTTTTGCACGTTTCGAAGTTAAATGCTTGATTTAATTGGGTTAAATCGTCGGTTATTACTCGAATCATCGAGTAACCGAAACCATCAAACGCAAAGAACCGTTCGAACGTTTAAGGCTAATAATAATCGAATTAACTAAACCTAAACGAACGTTAATCTGATACTAATCATTACAACTCTCAATTTCATCGGAATCAAACGCGAGCATAAGCATTCGATCACCATCTCTTTCGCGAACCTGCAACTGCTCGAACATCATTTTCAGAGCTTCAAAACTCAAAATCAACATAGGGCTTTTCATCATTTAACTTATTCGAAGCTTTCTGTGAAACGAATTTGAGTTTCATCATCGATTGTAACCTGAACGAATCGCAACACAGTCGCAGTTGTTTTTCGAGTGTTCATCATCAAACCGAGCGAAATTCGGGTAATTGAACATACATACATGCTCGATTTCTGTTGGGGAACAAAAGCCCTAACATTAATTCGATTAACAACTTTGATTTGGGGGTCAATTTGAATCCAATCGAAATTAGGGTTCTTGGATTTGGGAGTGTTCGGTCGATTAAAGATAAAACAAATTGGAACGGGTTATACCGCGGCTGAGAGCCTTGGTTCACCGGTTCACACTCCACATTCCAACTTAGAGGTCCCGGGTTTGAACCGGGCACCCTCAACATATTTTTTTAGGCTTTTTCAGCTTTTAAAAAATATTGAAAATTTTTTGAAAATTATAAAAAGTAGTTTTGTAAACTTTATAAATTTTTAAAGTTATTCTATCATTTTCTACAATTACCTTAACAATTTTCTTATAAAATAAAAATTTAACAAATATTTTTCCTAGTTTAATCATGTAAAAATAAACTTTATATAATATTTTCTTTGAAATCATTTAATGATTATTTGGACACTAAACATTTTATATTTATAGATTAATCATGGCTACTATAGAAATTATATATTTTATAAGTTAAATTTTACAAAATTGTTATAAAGGCTTTTATTTCTTTAAAATTCTTTACATGATATTGTTCTTGGACTAAAATAAGATCTCACTAACTAGCGTCATCTAAATATTAAAACCCTCAAATACCAAATTGAAACCCTAGCCTCGTTTAACCATTAAATATATTATTAAATTGTAACCTTGTAAATATATATTTGTTTTAGGTGCATTGTGAAAGACTACGTTGAAACGTTGCTTATTATTATTCATATTAATCATCAAATATATACTATTTGATCATGTGAGTATTCTATACCCCTTTTTTTCTTATTTTCACACTTTGGGGTGAAACATGTTAACCTATTGACAGGATCAGTGATCACAAGTTTGATGTATCAGAATACAAAGCAGCGGAATACAAACTAGAATTAGACAAATTGTAGCAAGCAATTGATACTTGTAAGCATTAAGATCGCATACGGTTATAGGGAGAGAATATATATTCTGATTTCTAGGAATGTTTATAGATGTAGAATATTTCTAATCAAATCAATCATTCATTCCATTCATTCACTCATTCATGTCCAATGATTACAATAGGTTGTCACTCTTTATATAGAGTGCAACAATCACTGCTGTGATCACGGAAAGTGACAACTGGCAGATCCAATACAAAAATAACTAATTCTTAACAAACTACTGAAATGTTCACAACTACTGAGAACATATCAGCATGTTAAGTACAAAATATAAAACTACTGAAACTACAACGACTGAAGAACAAGCTCTTCAGTCGTTTTACAAAACTACTGAAATATAAAATATAAAACTACTGATATCACAACTACTGAAGAAGTACTCTTCAGCAGTTGTGACGAACTACTGAGGCTTCAGTACTTGATCTTCAGACTTGACCTTCAGGTGTTTCATCAGCTGATGACTTCAGTAGATACCATCAGCTGATGTCTTCAGTCTTTGTCTTCAGACCTTGTACATCAGTTGTTGATCTTCAGCACTTGTAAACTCTTCAGCTGTTGTACTTCAGTACTTTGGTCTTTCAGCTTCAGCACTTGTGTTCTTCAGCTGTTGTACTTCAGCACTTTGGTCTTCAGCTGTGAGGTCTTCAGCACTTGTCAAACTACTGATGAGGCTTTCAGCAGTTGTTGTGATACCATGTGGGACTTAGAGGTTTTCTGATCTTGGCTCATTGGTTCTTTTGGTCCAACAAACTCCCCCTCAACCAATGCAGCCAAAACCTCTAACTTATTTATTCTCCCACTTATTGATGGCAAAGTGTGGTCTTTTTCCTTCTTGATCAGTAGAGAAGATGACCTATGTAAGCTCCGGCCTGGGAAGAAATCTCAAATATTTGTTTGGCAGAGTATGAATGGGAACTCTGTTTTGGGGAACTGGACACAGAGTTGTTATCCCATTCATGAGATTACTTCCCCATAATGAGTCTGTATGACTCACGAACATAGGCCTCAAGGAGAACAACTTGTTCCTCCTGAGAGAGTTCTTCTGCTCCTCCTTCAGAAGAACTCTGGACCATAGTACTCTGATAAGTACTTCATGGTCCTGCCATTTTTCAGCTCCACCGTAGTTACCTCCCTATATACAAATTCATCAGGATGGTTGCCTTCAAGGAGTAACTGGAGCTCATTCTTCTGGATGTCTTCAAGCTTTTTATATAACAACCCCTTCTTAATCATCTTGTTTTCTAGTAAGGCTTGAGGTGTCTTCTTTGCTTGGTGAGCTTTCTTGAATTCATCAATGATTTCCCAAGGTGAGACTACAACGGCCAACATGATGGTAGACTCTATTGTTTTTCGTACCTGGCCGTTGTATCTGTGTGGGAGGTTTTTATGGATTCTTGAACTCACCCTGGGGTCTGGCCATACTCTCACTCTCTCCTTCTGATACTGAAAGGTGTGCCTGAGAGTGTAAAGCCTTTGAGCATGCCCTTTCATGGCTTGAATAGATGATGACTGAGGAAATTCCTTGTCAACCATCTTCAACAGTTGCTCATCGTGCTGTTTCTGCTGTTCTCTTCTTCTATCTTGACTCTGACCATTTCCTTTGAGAGTCAGGTGTGATCATGGGCTAACTTCGGGGTTTTGGTAGCTTCAGAACAGCAGAGAGTGGCAGACTGTCATCTTCATCCTCTTCTTCTTCTTCTTCTTCCATCCTCAGCACCCTTCTCCTCCTTCTGGGTACATCACTGGATGATGGTTGGGTGGTGAAGGAATTGGTTTTGAAGAATGAGGAGGTTGGATTTAGGCTTAGAGGTTGGTTGGGAGATTTGAGGGATAAGATCTGTTTGAGTGGGTGGAAGGGAAGGTTGATCTAGCATCCTTGTAGTTAGTTTCGCCTTTGTGAGTTTAGCCATCTCTAACCTTTTACCAGCCCCGGCCTCATCAAGGCTTCCACAATAATCCCTTTGTTGAATTGCTCAGACAGACAGATTCTGGTGGCTATAGCCAGAATGCTGTCCCTGGTCCATGCGCGGATCTCCATTAGTGATCTTCCCAAGTATTTTGCAATAAAGCGGATCATTATTTCCAACCTCTCTTTCTCAAGAGCATCATACCCTGCCATCGGGTTTGTATCTCTTGTACTTCTAACCTTCTGATCTCACTATCCAGTGTGGCTGTGTCAAACCCCTGCCTGAAGAGTTGTTCAATTATTTTATCCATGGATCGGCTGTGTGTGGTGTCAGCTTCTTTGACCAGCTCCTCCAAGGATTTGTCTTCAGCAGTGTGATCATCAGCACTTCTCTTTCGCTTGTAAGTGAGCAGAGGTTGCTTTTTTTTTTTCCTCTCTGCTTCTTCTCCTCTGTTCTTTTCCTCTTCTGTTATTTCACTGCAGTACTCTCCCCCTTTTTGGTTGCATTGGAGGAAGGGGTTTGTACCGCAGAAAGAGTCTTTTGAACAGCAGCATCAACCAAGGGCTGTAATGTTGAGGAAGCCTCTCATCAATGGCTTTGATCACTATATCAGTGATTATGGGTGTGATGAGAGGGAGGGAATTTTGGAGTACAGCACCTATTTGCTCAGGAGGGTTCGGTTCTGAGAAGTAGGGCCTGAAGCAGAGGCAGGTGGGTGATTTTGGAGTGGCTCGGTGGGGGAAACCTTCAAGGGAAGGTGCCATCTGTGGGTGGTAGAGCAGATGGTCTTGCTCCTTGTGAGAGTTGGTCAAGTAGGTTTTGCAGCCTACTGACTTTCTCTCAAGGAGTGTGTTCTGGGCAAGAACCATAGAAGAAGCCCAGGTCATCATCAGCCGAAGCTGAATCAGCTGACCTCCTGCTTAGAGCAGGATTTACATGCATGGGTGTAGACCAGTTGGTGCATGTGCCCCTTGTGCTGGTACTGGGGACTTCCAGCCTCAGGACAACGTCCATCATCAGCTGTTGCCTCTAGGGAGGTCTTAGCAATGTTACCAGCCTCACTCTGGTCATGTGCTGAGTCAGAGGAGGTGGCAGCCTCTCTAGATATTCTAAGCTCCTTGTCTACACCAGGAGATAGAATTGGGAAACCCCTGTGCTGTGGGTTCTCAAGGGCACTGTGTTCCTCCCCCTCAATTGTAGAGGTATTCCCAGTAGTAAGTGGTTTCTGGGGAGGGGGTGAGGAGTGCAATTGAGTCAGCACTTGTGCAACTATTAAAGTTGGGCTGTGAGGGGCGGTTGTTTGGGGTGAGGGGATAGAAGCAGTGTGCACCTGGGGAGGTTGGTGCTCTTCAATGGCAATCTCCTCAAGGGAGGAAGATCCCAGATAAGTAGGTACCCCTCTGGTGGTTGCTGCAGGCTCCTGTTGAGAGGAGGCCTGAGCGGCTGTGGCTGGAGGAGTCATTGTATCCACTAGGGGGTTTGTACTAGTGGATATATCCTGCGTTTGTGTTGCAGGGGCATCCTCAGGGGACTCAATTTCCTGAGTAGCCGTTTTGGGTTTCTTTTTGGTGGGTTTGGTGGGGACTTTGGATTTGGAGGTGGTGGCTGTGGGTTCCAGCTGCGTGGGTTTTCGCAGCTTGGCAGCCATTTTTAGTGTCCGGTCAGAGTTGTGCCGGGAGTATACTTCCGGCAGAACAGCCGTAGCAGGGACTCCCAAGCCAACAAGTCCCTCAGCATTAAGCTGGTCTGTAATAATGGCCATTATGAATCGTGGATAAAGTATCCAACGGTTGGCAGTTTGTTTTTGAGCCATATCTTTGAGCTCTGAAAATATTAACTCTGAAAAGTTTAGTGGTTGAAGCTCAAGGATAGAATACATTACCTGCTGCCATTTGGTGGACATTTGATCCCAAGACGACGTCTTAGGGGCCAAACATACATTTACCATGTGAAAAATCAGGCGCTCAGCGTCATTAAAGTGTTTCTTCATGATGGTGGTGGCACTGAGATCGCCTTGATATCCATGTTGAGCAAAGGATAGATCGATGGTGCCCTTCGGATATCCAGCAGGAGAAGTAGCATCATTCAGTTGAAGAATTTTGCGGATTGTTGCAGGAGTAATGACTACTTCTTTGTTGTTGACGACTGACCGGAGGGATGGTGTGTTGCTCTCCTCAGTAGTAACAGTAACGTTCATCCAAAATTGGTTCAAGGATTCGGCATGTAAGATGGGGTTCAGAAGAATGCCTTGTTGTATTGGGACAGAACCATAAGATCGATAACAGTATCGAACTTAGTCCAGATCGGCGATTTAGTGAGGTAGGCAACACATTGTGTCGCGGTTTAAGTTGCATAGACGCCATGGAGAAGAGGAAAGTTTTGGAGAGGAACGTTAGGTTTGAAGAAGATGAAGCATGGAGAGCTAAGGTTAGGGGTATATATAGGGTACGGGTAAGGAAACGACTAAAGGATGTGGTGTTAGTCATCAGTAGTTTTAAACGACCATTGACATGGTATTATCTTTTCAGACGTTGAAACAGCTGAAGTCGTGGTGTTAGCATCAGTAGTTTAGAAAACTACTGAAGACCGTGGTTTTTACTTCAGATGATTGAAACAGCTGAGGACATGGTGTTTGTCATCAGTAGTTATGAAACTACTGAAGACAGGTTTGTCATCAGCTGTTGTAAACAACTGAAGACTAGGGATTAGTCATTAGTAGTTATAAAACTACTGAAGACGTGGTTTTGCTTCAGTTGTTTTAAAAGAAACAGCAGTTGTACAAACGACTGAAAAGAAAGTTCTTTTCAGCTGTTTTCGTCAATTTTAGCTTTTCAGCTGTTTTAATCTGTCCTCAACACATTCATCAGTCTTTTTGGCTGATTTCAGTTGTTTCATAGGACATCAGTACTTATCTATTTTTACTGATTGCAGTAGTTGTAACTGCATCAGTAGTTGTGACTACATCAGTAGTTTAGAACAGATGAAGTACTTCAGTACTTGTGAGACTTTTAGTCTTCAGTAGTTATAAAACTACTGAGGATAAGAGAACTCATCAGTACTTATATGTGACATAGGTACTTATGATCATCAGTATGAATTACTAAGATCATCAGTAGTTGTCACTTATTCTAGTTGCAGCATACAAGCCTTAACACCAGGTTTTGGAAAGTTGAACTATCCCAAGGCTTAGTAAAAATATCTGCAAGCTCATCAGCACTAGGCACAAACTTAGGATCAATCAGACCTTTTTCAAAACAATCCCTTATAAAGTGATGTCTGATCTCTATATGTTTGGTCCTAGAGTGCTGGACTGGATTTTTGACAATACAAAGAGCTGAAGCACTATCCATTAACAATGGAGTCTTAGTCTCTGTAATGCCATAATCCAAAAGTTGGTTTTGAAGCCAGAGTACCTGAGATGTACAACTTGCAGCAGCAATGTACTCTGCTTCAGCAGTAGATGTAGCAACTGAGGTCTGTTTCTTGCTCTGCCAAGAAATCAAGCAGTTGCCTAGGAATTGACATCCACCAGAAGTTGATTTCCTGGTCAACTTACACCCTGCATAGTCACTGTCAGAAAAAGCAACTAATTTACCAGAATGTCCGGTAGAATACCATAAACCTAGAGAAGGAGTGCCTTGCAGATATCTAAAGATCCTCTTGACTACAATCAGATGAGACTCTTTAGGTGCAGCCTGAAATCTAGCACAAACACATGTAGCAAACATAATATCTGGTCTAGAAGCTGTTAAATACATCAAGGACCCAATCATACATCTGTAAAGTGTTTCATCAATCACTTTACCTTTCTGATCTGAGTCCAGTTGTGTGGTGCTGCTCATGGGAGTAGAACAAGGCTTACAGTTTTGTAAATCAAACTTTTGCAAAAGATCTTTTGTATATTTGGACTGATGAATAAAAATTCCATCAGCCTTTTGTTTGATTTGCAACCCCAGAAAGAACTGTAATTCTCCCATGGCACTCATTTCAAACTTCTGTTGCATCAACTTTGTAAAGGCATCACACAACTTTGGATCAGAGGATGCAAAAATGATATCATCTACATAAATTTGAACAAGTAGATTATGCTGCCCAGCTTTCTTAATGAATAAAGTCTTGTCTATGAGCCTCGAGTGAAATTGTTTTCCCGAAGAAAGTTTGATATGTCTCATACCAGGCTCTGGGAGCTTGTTTTAACCCATAAAGAGCTTTATCAAGCTTATACACCCAATTAGGTTGTTATTTATCCAAAGCCTGGAGGTTGACATACATAAACCTCTTCTTTAACTTTTCCATACAAAAATGCACTTTTGACATCCATTTGAAAAACTTTAGGTTTTGATAAGCAGCATAAGCTAAAAACAATCGAATTGCTTCCAGTCTGGCTACAGGGGCAAAGGTTTCATCATAATCAATACCTTCTTCTTGTGCAAACCCCTGAACAACCAGTCTGGCCTTGTTCTTAACAATAAGCCCATTTTCATCAGTTTTGTTCCTAAACACCCATTTAGTGCCTATTGCACACTTACTTGGAGGTAGAGGAACCAGTTCCCACACTTGCTGTTTCTTGAACTGAAGAAGCTCAAGCTGCATGGCATCAACCCATCCATTGTCCTTTAAAGCAATGTGATAATTCTTTGGCTCTTGCTGACTGATGAAGAGAGCATAGAAGCAGAAATTTGACAATTGACTTCTTGTTGATACCCCAGCAGTGATATCACCAATGATTGAGACATAGGGTGATTCTTCAGATCTTGATACACAATGAGATGTGCAAGTGTTTGTAGCGGTTCAGCAGCAACAGATGGTGATGGTGTATCATTTCCTTGAAACCAATCAGTGGATGGTAATTCAAAGGAAGTTGAATTTGAAGAAATCTCATCAGCATTTATTATGGATGGTGCTACTGGCGCTACAGGAACATCAGGTCTAGCTGAGTCAGGCAGCTGATCACTAAACCTGAAGAGGTGAGTAGTGCAATCATCATCATCATCAGCAGTCACCAGGTGGTGAACTGTTGACAGGAGCAACAACAGGATTTTGATAAGGAACATATTGCAGTATGTCCAAATCAAATAACTCCACAGGACTTTGTGGAATCTTGTCCTTTGGAGATTCATTAAACTTAACATGTATAGTTTCTTCAACCGTCTTTGTTCTGCAGTTGAAGACTCTGTATGCCTTGCAAGTAGATGAATAACCAACAAAGTACCCTGCATCCACCTTAGGATCAAATTTATGGAGTTGATCCTTTGTGTTGAGAATGAAACAGGGACACCCAAATGCTTTGAAAAATGAAATCAGAGGAGCCAAATGATGGAGAACTTCATATGGAGTCTTCATCAACCTCTGATTTACTAAAACTCTATTTTGCACATAACAAGCTGTGTTGACAGCTTCAGCCCAAAAGGTCAATGGCAAACCTGAGTCAGCCAGCATGGACCTTGCAGCTTCAATGAGGGTCCTGTTCTTTCTCTCCACTACTCATTTTGCTCTGGAGTCCTTGGAATGCTAAACTGCCTTTTGATTCCCTTTGAAAGATAGAAGTCATCAAGTGTATGATTTCTGAACTCAGTTCCATTATCACTCCTAATACACTTGACTGGAAGGGAATACTGCTTCTCAATGTACAGCACAAGTGGATAATCTTCTGAGTAGCCTCATCCTTCGAATGTAGAAAGAAAGTCCATACAAATCTGGAGTAATCATCCACAATTACCAGACAGTATTTCTTCTTTGCCATGCTCATTACTCTCACAGGACCAAATAGATCCATATGCAGTAATTGCAAGCAGGCAGTGGACTTGGACACTTCAATAGGAGGGAATGAGACTTTGTGTTGTTTTCCTATTAAACAAGCAGTGCAGGTTTCATCACAGTGGAACTCCTTTATTGGTAAGCCTCTGACTAAACTATTGTGGCTAAGCTGATTCATGTTTTTGAGATTCACATGACCAAGCCTCCTGTGCCACAGTTTAGATTCTTGAGAAGAGGCTTTGGAAAATAGGCAAGGATTGCCTTTGAGATCTATCTTCTTAGAGAGATCTAAGGCATACACTCTTCCTGTCCTGTTGGCTTTCAGGAGAGTGTGATCATCCAACACCTTGTCAATCAAGTGCACAACTTTGGATGACAGAATCCTACAGTTTTGACTGGTGAAAAGGGCAACATGGCCTTTATCACACATTTGACTGACACTCAAGAGGTTGTACTTGAGATTTTCCACGTGATTAACATCATCAAATTTGATTTCTCCATTGGAGACAAAGCCCTTACCGATGATGTAACCCCTAGCATCATTGCCAAAAGAGACAAATCCCTTCTTTCCTTGAGAGTAGTCATGAAAGAGAGATGTTCCCAGTCATGTGCATAGATCCCCCACTGTCTACATACCAGATGCTACTTTGTTCATGCTAAAGAACCCTGCAATAATAAACAATCAGTTAGTTTTAGAGACCCAAACCTTTTTGGTTTTGGGCCTGGTCTCATCAATAGATGGTAAACTAACATGTTTATTTGAAACAACAGCCTGAGAGGAAGAGGATGGTGTAGAAGAGGAGTCCTTTGGCTTTGACCTCCTTTTCTGTGGTTTCAACATAGGAGAATCTAGTTGGTTAACTCTACCCAACAGATGTTGTACCATCATCACCAGCTGTGTCTGATTTTGTGATAAAGCTTTCAGCTCATCAGACACATTGCTAGTGGAGTTAGATAAGGTCCTATGTTGCACCTTCTCTTTTGAGCACCCTCAGCTGTCACATGTTTAAAACCCTTCCTTTTTGGATTTCTTTAAGGACTTAAGGGTTACAGGATTTGATGTTGCTGATACAAATGTGGTCTCAAACTCAGTTTTCATTTTTACCATTTTCTCATTAATTTTCTCCTTTTGTTTGAGTTTGGAACCTCGTTTGTACCAACAATCATCTGTAAGATGATTGAACAAACCACATACTTCACATGGTTTCGTCTTCATCTTAGGTTGATCATCAACTAAAGATGGTGAAGCAACAGAAGACTTGTTCTTCAATGCTTTGGAAGCATTGGTTGCTCTCTTGACTACCTCTTTAGTAGTCTTCAAACTCTTTCTACTGCCAGTTTTCTTCTCTTCAGTACTGACACAGTTGAAGTTTGAACTTCAGGTGTTAAATCCTGCTCTCTAGTCCTTTCAGGACCTTCAGGATTAACTCCTGAGTTGATCAACTCATTTATCATGTGAATGTCAGCATTTGAACCATCAACATCAGCTGATAGGTTCGAAGAGGGCTTGATGCTGACTGCTACTTCTGATTGTGCTGTGTCAGAAGGTAGATCACATGATGTGATGGATTGGTTATCACTCTCACCATCAGATTCTACCTCTGCTCTTGGGGTAAAATCTGTAGGTGGAGCAGTGTGATTGTAACCAATTCCAAACTTCACATTTGAAGCAGATTGCTTACTAAGAAGCATTTCAAAACCTTTGCATGATTGTACCCATCTATCACACTCGACCTGGGTAACTGCAAGGGTTTCTTTGAGATCTTTGTACTTCTCTAGAAGTACATCTTCTCTAGCCTTATCATCAATTATTTGGCACTTCAGTTTATAAATCTCATCATCTTATCTTTGAGCACAAACTCAAACTCAGCTTTGTGTTTTGGAAATTATTTGTTCTAGCTCAATGTTCTTATTAATTAAAGCTACATTGCTTCTCTAATGGAAGCAAATGCTGCTATGCATGGTTCAGAACATAATTTGGCTTTTGCCTCAGAGGATACCTGTGATACCTGAGGTGTAGAGGCATTAGAAGAAGAAGCATCAGCAGACTCCAAAGCCATAAGAGCTAGATTCCCAAAGGGACTGTCACCACCATGTTGACCAGCACCTGAGAACAGTTGATCATGACCAGACAAGTCATCTGGTAAACTGCTCCAGTCAACAACTCCTGGGGTGAAGAAGCTGTGTTGTTGAGATTGAGGTTGTTGATGAGATAGGGAAGGCTGAGGTTCTGGTAGTGCATGAGGTTGTGGTGTCATAGGAACTTGAACTTGATTTGACTGTGGCATGTAATACAAGGGTACTGATATGCAATTTGACCCTGAGGAACAAAATATGCCGGAGATTGTTGTTGAGGATGATGACTAGAGGTGACAGTATGTTGCCCTCTGTGTTGTTGACTATTGCCAGAAAAAGTCACAAAGGGTGCAGTAGAGTTAGATCCAGTTGATCTACACTCTCTTGCAAAGTGTCCAAGCCTTTGCATTTGTGACACCTCAACTTGCTCTTGTCAAAACCAACTTTGGTTTTGCCAGAGAGTCCTGGGAATTTTCTTCCAGTTCTTTTATAGAACTTCTGAGATCTGATATTTATCAAGGCCATTTGGCTCAAAATATCCATCTCTTCTAGGTCATCATCAGCAATCCCTTGAGATCATCCATAATGAAGCTAGATTGTCATTATTACACCCAGTAAACTGACCATCAACACTCACAAATGCAGAATCAGAAGTGCTTGAAGAGAAATTAATATGCTCATCATACTGGCATTCAGATGAAGCATATTCTGACTCATGACCCACCAAGGCAGTGTTGCCTTGTATAAAGTCTTCAGTGAGCTTTCCAGATGAAGAAGCTTTCTCTTCTGTTCTATCTCTCTCTCAAAAGTAAGCAGTTTCCCATGGAGTTGGGGGAGAGATAGTTTGTCCAAACTTGCACTGGAGCGTAGGACAATAGTATATGTGCCCATCTCTCAGGCAGTGATCTGAGAAATCTGTTATTCATCTGGCTATTGGTGTACTCATGTTTGACCATTTTTAATTCAGAGATCAAACAAGAGAACCGCTCAAACTGTTGAGTCAGTGTCTCACCCTTTCTATGAGAGAATGTCTCATATTGTTGGGCAAGAATTTCTCTATTATTTGCCAAGACCTCATCTGTTCCTCCAAATTGTTCTTTCAAGCAATCCAGAGGTCATGGGCAGTTTCATGATGCATTAGCCCAGAATAGATTTCATTGGGCAATGCCATGGCCAGAATTCCATGGGCTTTTGCATCAATCTCAAGCAACTTCTTATCCTCATCTGAGTATTGCTCCCTCCTCTTCGGAACCATTTGATTGGTTTCCGGGTTATTTACCATAGGCTTGTGTGGACCATGTACCACTGATGTCCAACACCCTGCGCTGTTAACAGACAGGTGATGGAGCATACGTCTTTGCCATATGTTATACTCATTCCTAACCAGCATAGGTGGCTTGGTTGAGGAACCAGTATTGTGAGGATCATTGGAAGGAGTGGTCATTCTCAGATCAAAAACAATTTAGTTCAAGTTTAAAAAGTTTTAGACAGACCACAACAGACTCAATGAGAACCAAGAAAAGATCTCAGGATGAATGAGCAGAAATACAGAAAATTCAATCTCTATAACCGTTTCTTGCAAAAAAAAAGCTAATTCAATCAAACTTAGATCTTGAATAGCAGTTTCAATGATCAATTGTTAGATCGATCAATGATTAACCCGCTCTGATACCATTTGACAGGATCAGTGATCACAAGTTTGATGTATCAGAATACAAAGCAGCGGAATACAAACTAGAATTAGACAAATTGTAGCAAGCAATTGATACTTGTAAGCATTAAGATCGCATACGGTTATAGGGAGAGAATATATATTTCTGATTTCTAGGAATGTTTATAGATGTAGAATATTTCTAATCAAATCAATCATTCATTCCATTCATTCACTCATTCATGTCCAATGATTACAATAGGTTGTCACTCTTTATATAGAGTGCAACAATCACTGTTGTTATCACGGAAAGTGACAACTGGCAGATCCAATACAAAAATAACTAATTCTTAACAACTACTGAAATGTCACAACTACTGAGAACATATCAGCATGTTAAGTACAAAATATAAAACTACTGAAACTACAACGACTGAAGAACAAGCTCTTCAGTCGTTTTACAAAACTACTGAAATATAAAACTATAAAACTACTGATATCACAACTACTGAAGAGTACTCTTCAGCAGTTGTGACGAACTACTGAGGCTTCAGTACTTGATCTTCAGACTTTGACCTTCAGGTGTTTCATCAGCTGATGACTTCAGTAGATACCATCAGCTGATGTCTTCAGTCTTTGTCTTCAGACCTTGTACATCATTTGTTGATCTTCAGCACTTGTAAACTCTTCAGCTTTTGTACTTCAGTACTTTGGTCTTTCAGCTTCAGCACTTGTGTTCTTCAGCTGTTGTACTTCAGCACTTTGTTTCTTCAGCTGTTGAGGTCTTCAGCACTTGTCAAACTACTGATGAGGCTTTCAGCATTGTTTGTGATACCATGTGGGACTTAGAGGTTTTCTGATCTTGGCTTATTGGTTCTTTTGGTCCAACACCTATACTATTGCAAACTTATTTGAGACTTGTAAACCTATGGCAATTCATCATGTAAGTTGTGGTTAGTTAAACTTTCGTGGTTACCATGTTATGACGTTATATGTACAAATCATTAACTATTGCTAGCCCAGCGAAGTCATAGATCTATGGGCAAAACAAGCCTACTTTGGTTGATCCAAGTACACTTAGCTGATCGTATAATCTTGTAACGTTTGAGACTTGTAAAACTTTGTCGAGTTTGATTGTTGCATTGTTCATAACATCCCTAATCACTTTATTCACTAACTTATGACTTGACTTGCATCTTTTATATAACCTATGTAAACCTTAAACCTATGGAACTCACCAACATTATTGTTGACCTCTTTATTTTTAACATGTTTCAGGAAACGCCCAAGTTTGATTCCTACACATTGAAGCTTACACATCTAGGGATGGACCTAGATAAAGTAGTGAATTAAAGACTTGTTATCTTTTATGTTATATTGTTTGTTTCTTTGAGACTTAAGCTTGTATTGATACAATTGAATTTCATTAATAATTTATATTTGGGTTATTAATAGCGTTATGTGGCTGTGAACGATCTTAACTCTCACTCCTCGACGTTTCCGCCGTCAAGGTTGGGGTGTGACAGAGATACTTAGTCGAATGAACCCCTTATCAAGAAGCTCTTGCAACTGCTCCATCAACTCTTTCATCTCCGTCGGAGCCAACCGATACGGTGCCTTGGCAACAGGTTGAGCACCCGGTATCAGATCAATCTAGAACTCGATCTCCCTGTCAGGTGGCACTCCTGGTAGGTCTTTTGGGAACACGTTTGGAAAGTCACTCATACCGGTACATTGGATAGTTGTGGTGTTTGCGTATCCACATCCTTTACATAAGCCAAGTAGGCGCAACATCCACACCTCATAGACTTTCCCGCCACCGCCATTGAGATTACTTTCGGGATCGTCGTGACCCGATCTCCAAAAACTTTTACCAAACTCCCGTCAGGCACTGTCAAATGAATCATCTTCTTGCGACACACAATGTTCGCCTCGGAGTCCGCCAACCAATCCATCCCAAGAACCAAATCAAAACCACCTAAGGTCATCACAAACGGTCTAACAGGAAACTTATGACCCTCAAGTTCCACATCACAACCCTCTATCATCTCGGTAATCCGGGTAGACTTACATGTGGTAGTTTCTACATCAAAGGGCGCATCAACATGTCTACTACTAACAGGAAACTTAGCACAGAAAGCAGCAGAAATAAAAGTTTTACTCGCACCCGAATCAAATAACACATAAGCTAAAGTTTGGTTCACCAGAAACATACCGGACACGACATTAGGGTCCGTCCTAGCTTCCTCCTGTGTCATAGTGAATGCCCTGGCACTCGCCCTTGGTCCTTCACTCCCCGTCTTATTCGCCCCAGAGCCCTCCACCCTCGGCTTCTTACACTCCTTACTTATGTGACCCTCTTCACCACAGTTAAAGCACCGGACCGTACGACAGTCCCTTACCATGTGCCCCGCCTTCCCACATTTAAAGCACAAGTTCGACCCAAACCTACATTCCCCACTATGCTCTCTTCCACACTTACCACACTTCTTCACACAGGTTCCCGATGTGACCACACGGCGGTCGTCCACCGGTGCCTTCTTGTTACCCGTCGAGGCACCACCCCTACCCAACCTCTTCCCATTCCAATTCCGATCACCTCCACTTTTCCTGCTACCTTCAGCCACCACCACTACAGCCCTCTCATCATATAACCTCCCTGCCAAATCCACCGTTGACCTAAACATGCTCAATCGGGCAGCGATCATATGCCTGCGAATGTCCGCTGGCAAACCCTGAATGTACCTCTTAATCTTCCATGACAGAGGCATCACCTGATCCGGCACCAGACATGCAATCTCATTGAACTTTGTGGTGTACTGTTGGTGTGTCATGGTTCTCGCCTCCAGTTGCAAGAACTCCCTTTCGACCTTGTCCATTTCCCAGTGAGGACAAAACTCCTCAATCACCAACTTTTTCAGCTCCGACCATCTCATCCTCCCAATTGCCCTGCTACCCTCGGCTTGGACAATATTGTCCCACCAGCACAAACCCAAATACACAAAAGAGTAGGCAGCAAAATTTACTTTTTGGTCCTCCCGGCACTCGCTGATATTCAATACAGCTTCCATTTCTCTCACCCACCGGTGAGCAGCAGCAGCAGTGTCGTTTCCATCCAAAGTAGGGGGCTTACATCGTTGAAATGCCCCATAATTACAGCCTCGTGTCACCTCCTGCACGGGCTCTTCTTCCTCCTCCTCTCTTCATCATCCGAGAGAACCGTTTCATGCTCCGATTGCTCTCGTCCTCCCGAGGACCTGTTTCTCTCCTTTCTTTCCCCTTCTCGTACAGCCTTGATAACTTCAGTCACTACAAGTAGTAAGATTGTCTGCATGACCTGATAAACTTCTTCTACAACAGCCTCCTTTATTGAGGCTCTCAGATTGGCGCTCTCATCGCCACCCTCCGGATGAGGTGTCTCGGGTTCTTTAGGAACCACCTTTTCAACTCTAGGTCTTCCTCTCTTAGGTCGTGGCTCAGCACCAAGCCCATCATGACCACCTCCGCGAGAGGCTTTCGAAGATCTACCACCGACCATTCACACGCACACTGAAAGATTCAAACACCAACACGGTCATTCAAGGGAACACCTCATTTTATGTCAAGTATAGTAAGTCCCTAATTACAGTGGCCAGTTGTGATTAGCCACTTACTTTACTCTTCACACCCCGAACATTACCTATCCTGACTACATCAGTATTTAAATCCACAAACAACACATAACACATCACATGGGCACATAATATCAGTTATCTTTACGAAAATACCTTATGGCACGCAGCTACTCAGATGCGCATCCATTCCCTTTCCGTCCCATTCTCAGTTTAAGTTAAGGTTTATTTTGAAAATTTACCCATTTCACTTAAACATTGGCTCTGATACCAACTTGTAAGGCCCCGTTCTCGGGACGCTTACAGCTGGTGAATCATTGCACATAAAATATGTATTTTTATCATATTACATAAAAACGTTGCAGCGGAACATGTAAACAAAACACTCCATTTCAATATAATAACTTTTGAAAAATAATACATCGTTAATTAGTTACAAAATACATTGTTTCATTACATCACAAAAACATTATATAAATGGATGTCATTCCAAAAGAGTTGAGTAGCCACCTCGTGTCATCCCAGCAATCATTACCTGCCAACTGGAAACACATCAAAGTCAGCGTTGCTGAGTGAGTCCTAGTTTTATAAAATAAAACATATTTTATCTTTCGTTAAAACTGTTCTTTACTTTCATGCGATCGTACATCATACGTATACATAGATAATAGCATTATTATCTTTATTATTCGTTCTTTCGTCGTTACATCTTTTCCTTTTATCAACACCATGAACTTTACTCTTCATGCTCATGGTATTGGGCCTAAGCCTATATAGACCTTCATTCACGGTGCCCAGCACCTCTGGCCACAGTACCTAAGATAAAGTTCAGGTATACCATTATCATGTGCTATGCCCTTCATGCTCATGGTACTGGACCTAAGCCTATCATAGACCTTCATTCACGGTGCCCAGCACCTCTGGTCACAGTACCTAAGGCAAACAACAATGGTTCCATACAAATGGTCAATCACAAAAAAAGACCCCAATGTGCATCCTCCCGGGGTAGCGAACCCGCACACCGTTGGGCTAACACCTTTTAATGGCGTGTCCCGACATACAAGGCTTGCAAGACTTTCTTTACTTTCATCATTCATTAATGCATGCATTCTTACTTCATGTTCCACTTTCATTATCTTTCGCTTTACGTTACATACTACTTTCATTTCATTCATTAACATAACACGTAAAGCCACAGGAAAGATAAACATACATCATAATAAGGAACATAACATACACAGTCGTCATCATCATCATACATGGCAACATCATACATACATAACATGCATAATCATGCAACATCATCATCATCATGCCCAGCATACTCTCTAAGGCCTTAACAATCATCTTACATGAACTTACGGGAACTGTCACATCGAAACTTCCATCTGCACTTTCCCCCAAAAGTCAGTACACAAACTACACTTTCCTCGGGTTCACCAACCCTACTTGGGCATATGGGCACCCTTCAGTCGCATAGCCTTCAAACGACTGAACATCATGCGATTAGACCAAAGCGGATGAACACCTATGCGGATGAACACCCAATCGTGTGAATGAAACTAGTGTGTATGGACTCCATGCGAGTGAGTCCCATGCGAATGGACCTAATGCGGATGAAACTAATGCGAATGGGCATTTATGCGACTGGGCTCTTAGTCATGCGAATGAACCCTCAGTCATGCAAATGAACCCTCAGTCATGCGAATGAACCTCAATCGCACCTCAATCGGCCGTATGGCCTCCATTCAGTCGCATAGCCCTAGCTGGTGTAGAATGCAGTTCATCCCAACCCAATCTGCCATTTTCGACCTCCAAGTTCATCTAAACCCATTCTAAGCCCAAATCAACCATCCTAAACCTTAGGAATGCATATCACAACACCATCCAAGCACACACAAGCTCAAAAGCATGACCCAAACAAATCATACACATACCCACACATACATAAACGGGTCGAACCAAGCTTTTCTCCTCTTTTCTCCCTTTCTCTCTTCTTGGCTGATTTTGGTGGGTGTGGGGAGAGGGTAGGGGCTGCCCTCTCCCTTTAAATACCCCCACTCACCCAAATTTCTCTTGTTGGCGAGTTTGGTCCCTCAACTTTGGACTTAATTCTCTTTCTTCTTTGTCCGCTTCAAAATAATAAATAACCGTGTGTTACATTTTCTGATTTTAGGGAAATTGTATAATGTAGGCTTTAACTAGGGTGGTTCCTGGGGGCTATGAAAGTTGACTTTTGAGATCATAGATGATATGATGTATGATTGATGCTTTTGCATGATGATGTGTGATTGATGATGTATGGTTATTACATATGATTGCATGATATGTTCCTTATTATGTATGATGATGTGACTTTACGTGGTGTGATTATTATGATGAACGTAAAGTATTATCATAACAAAGTGAAATATTTAAGATAATGAAAGTGGAACATAATAACCAATGAAAAGTCTTGCAAGTAAATGAAAGGAGGTTCACAACTTATTGAGAGTTGTTAGCTCAACTGTGTGTTTACAGCGTGCGATCTTGGCTAACCCTTAAGGGTTCACACATAGGGAGAGTTAGTCTATGTGACTACTCCATACGTGCGATACGTGTGATATGTGCCATATGGGGTCCTTGTTGCTTAACCCTAGATGATATAGCTTTGTGCTCAAGAGGGGGGTTAAGTACAAGACCTAGATAGAAGTGAAAGATAATAATGTACGAAAAGTGCGATAAGTACGAAAAGTGTGAAACGTGCAAAATGTACGAAATGAACAATGATAAAGATAATAATTATTACCTTGATGTATGTATGATGTGTGATCATGTGCGATAGTAAAGAAAATATTTTAATGAATGAAAGGTAATATAATGTTTTATAAAACTATAACTCACTCAGCAACGCTGACTTTTTATGCATTTTCCAGTTGACATGTAATGGTTGCTGAGGATGGCACGGGGTGACTACTTGGCTCGTTTTGGATGGCATCCATTTTTATAATGTTTTTGTGATGTAATGCAACAAGTATTTTGTAATTTGATAACGATGTATTATTTTGCAAAAGCTATTATAAAATAATGAAATGAAATGGATGTTTAAATGTTTCCGCTGCATGTTTTTAGTAAGTTAATACAAATATATGTTTTATGTGCTATGATTGACTAGCTGTGAGCATCCCGAGAACGGGGCCTTACAAGTTGCTCTTGAAAACAGAGACATTGTAAGGAAGGTCATGTCCTCACTTCCTAGGCAATAGACATATTATTGTGTGGTTATCAAGAGAACTAAGAACCTGAAAACTCTCACTCTAACAGAGTTGTATGATATTCTCAGTGGATACCAGATGGAGATGAACATGCAAGGTTCATCTGGAAACTCCAAGAATCAAATGGGTTCAGCCCTTCATGTGGTTGAAAGGGATAACATTAAACCCCAACATCATCTCATTTGCTACCCTGACAACTCATAAAAGTGTCCTTTCATCACCTTCCCTAAGACACCAAGGGAGAACTACACTCAAGGAAGCACATTCCAAGAGACAAGTTCTTCTCAAGCCTTTATGTCCTCTGATGAAAGTTGTGGTAGCTTTCTCTTCACCCTTGAAGACCTGGACTGTGTCCATCCATATGATCTGGAATACATGGAGATAGTCCAGCAGATTGCTCTTCTTACTCATAGAGCCAAGAAGTTCTACAAGCAGACTGGAAGGAAGTTCCCCAGCAATGCAGCCAGTGGAAAGTTTGGACTGGATAAATGCAAATTCAAGTGTTTCAATTGTAACTTGATGGGTCACTTTGCCAAGGAGTGCAAGGCACCAAGAAAAAATAGTGACCAAGCACAATCCAGATCAAACTACACTAACAAAGCTACCCAGAATGAAAAAGCCAAAGCAGCAAGCTGCAGTCGCTATTAAAGAAGGAGGCTTTGACTGGAGCTTTCAGGTGGAAGATTCTTCTCCAAACCAAGCACTGATAGCAGATCATGATAAAGCCAAGGTACTGGAACATCTCTATACCCCTGAATGTATTGCTAAAGTAAACAAATACAGGTCCTACAACTTAGAAATGAGATCTGATATTAACTCCTTAAACATCTTAAAAGTTAATTTTAGAAAGACTGAAAGTGATATAAACTAAAGATAGAGGACTTAGAGAAAACCATTTCAGTTCTAAAACATGAGCATACAAATTATAGGACTCAGATCAGGATCTCATAACTAACCTGACTGAGTGCCAGGCTGAGCTTGTGATCAGCAAAGCCAGGGCAGAAAAGTGTGTTCTTAAAGAAGAGACCTTCAAGAACATGATATCCTCATCCTGTACAACAAGGTGTGCTATCAAAACAAGCAGGGACTGGGATCTAATGAGATAGCTCCTCCACACACAATCTTGACTGTAAGATCACCTAGGTGTTAAACTTGTGAAGATGAGATTCCTCTCATAGACCCCTTGAGTGAAGATGATGAAGAAGTGATAAGTGAAGAATTCCTCCGAGGAGAGTGAAGAGGAGGATTCTAAGAAGGGTCACTATCCTTCTGAGGAGAAGAAGAAGACTGTGATGACCAAGTCTATAAGGAAAAACTTGATCAGAAAGAGCAAGAGAAAAGCTAGGAAGGCTCAAGAGATCAAGGCCACTTTTGATTCTAGGCAGAAACAAGTTTTTATCTCTATAGGATTTGAAGTGGTGAACACTGAAGACATTAACCTAAACTCTTCATCAAAGAGTTATGGTTCATGTTCAAATCATCTCAGCACCAAGAAGAAGGCTGATCTGCTGTGTACTACTGCCACACAGCCTGGACCATCCAACTCCAAGAAAAGTTCTTAGCCCAAAAGGACTTTCTCAGCATCTGCAAAGATGATGGTGGAGAAGGGATGTGATCAAAATCAGTCTTGTTCTCAGCAGAAGGCTCTTGGGAAAAAGAAAATGGAATGTGTCATGTGTGAAAGTACTTCTCATCTTGCTAAGGATTATCCATACAATCCAAGAGGTACTCTTCATATGACCAGGAAAAAGACTTCAAAGAGTTCCAAGAAAATTTCAGCTTCGGAAGGAAAGTCTATTTCCTTCGCAAGCTCCAAAACAAAGAAGAAGGCAAATGGAAAATTGCCTTTGGAAGAAATTTGGTCTCGGAAGCAAGGAATACTTCCGAAGCACTGAAGTCTACTACAGTGTTTGCAGAATCTTCTGAAGGTCCGGTCATCAAAACTTCCCAAGTCTCAAAAGCTTCTGAAGTGTTGAAGGTCAAGTCAAAACTTTCAAAGGTGGCGTGGAAATCAAAGAAAGACCAAGTGACTAAATGTTCTCCATCAACAACAGCTCAAGGTCTTCAAAGCACAACTATAGGATCTATCACTGTTGCATTACCTTCTACTTCTTTTAATGGGCCCAAGACAAATAAGGTTTGGGTTTCCAAATGAAACTAATCATTTTCTTTGTGCAGGGACAGCTCAAGACAAACAAGAATGTCTGGATCATTGATAATGGTTGTTTCAGGCACATGACAAGCAATAGGTCACTACTCTAGAACTTTGAAGGGATTGATGGAGGGCCAGTTGCTTTTGGAGGAGATGAAGGTGGTTATATTTCTGGAAGGAGCAAGGTCACAAATGGTGAGCCTCACCCAAGATTTGAGCTAAGAAGACCTTCAAGTAACACATCTTCAGCTCTAGTTGTAACTACTTCTGCAAATGAAGTCTCTATCAGCACCACAATGACAAATTCAGCAGGCACATCTAGGATGCCTTCAAATTCCAGCTCAGAGGCTCCAAAACTAGATAAAGACACTTTAAATGTAGAAGAACATGATGGTGGTGGTGACAGTGATCAGGAATTTCTAGATGCTGATAACCACTCCATAGATGACAACATCAATGATGTCACACACTCATTGGATCAAGTTTCTCTTGATAAATGTGCTGATGTGGTGGGAGAAACATCAATGCCAGATCTAAATTTCTCTAATTTAGATCTCTCATAGCAACTTGATGTGATCTCTCAGCTAAGGACCCACAAGTCTCATCCTACTACAAACATCATTGGAGATGTTGGCATAGGGGTAAGAACAAAAGGACAAACCCATGAAGCAAATGTTTGTCTTCACTCTTGTTTCTTGTCCCAAATAGAGCCAAAGAAAATTAATGAGGCTCTAAAGGATGGAAGTTGGGTTGAAGTTATGCAAGAGGAGCTACTTCAGTTCAAAAGGTAAAAAGTTTGGAACCTTTGTCCTCTTCCTCATAGGAAGACTACTATTGGAACCAAATAGGTGTTTAGGAACAAGAAGGATGATAGAGGCATTGACATCAAAAACAAAGCTAGACTAGTTGTTCAAGGATACACACAAGAATAAGGAATTGACTACACTGATGTCTTTGTTCCTGTAGCAAGACTAGAAGTTGTTAGGATATCCTTGGCATTTGTTGCATCCAAGAACTTCAAGGTCTATCAACTTGATGTCAAGTGTGCTTTTCTTTATGGGGTGATTGATAAAGAGGTGTATGTGAAACAACCACCTAGTTTTGTAGATCTTGATTATCCTGATTATGTCTGCAAGCTTGAAAAAGCTCTTTGTGGGTTGTATCAGGCACCAAGGAAGTAGTATGAGACTCTATCTCAGTATCTCTGCAAGCATGGATACAGAAGGGGTACTATAGATGGAACTCTCTTCATCAAAGGACAGGGAAATGACATAATGCTAGTTCAAGTGTATGTAGATGACATCATCTTTGGTTCAACTAATCCAAAGCTCTGCAAAGACTTTGAGAAGCTGATGAAGGACAGATGTGAAATGAGTGCCATGGGGGAACTCAATTTCTTTCTGGGACTTCAAGTGAAGCAAGTTGAAGATGGCATCTTTATTAGTCAGTCAAAGTATGTTCAAGACATACTCAAGAGATTCAACATGACTGATTGTAAGATTGCTAAGACACCCATAGCTAAAAACCACTCCCTTAGACCTAATCTTAAGGGGAGTGTGTGGATGAACACCTTTATAGGGCTATGATTGGGTCGCTTATGTATCTTACAACTAACAGGCCTGATATCATGTTTGCTACATGTATTTGTGCAAGATATCAAGCCAACCCTAAGATGTCTCACCTTATCACTGTCAAAAGGATTCTAAGATACCTCAGAGGAGCTTCAGCACTTGGTCTCCAGTATCCTAAGAATTTTGACTTCAATCTGTATGCTTATACAGATAGTGATTTTAGTGGTTGTAACATGACTGCAAAGTCTACATCTGGGGGATGTCAGTTTCTTGGTGGAAGGGTTGTCTCATGGCAATGAAAGAAACAATCATGTGTCTTTGCATCAACTGCTGAAGCTGAATACATTGCTGCTGCAAGCTGCTGTGCTCAAGTGTTTTGGATTCAGAATCAGATGTTTGACTATGGATTAAACTTCAAAGAGACTCCCATTCATATAGACAACAACAGTGTTATCTCTATCACAGAGAATCATGTGCAGCACTCAAGGACAAAACACGTCAACATTAGGTATCATTTAGTTAGAGATAATTTTGAAAAGGGATTAATTAAACTAGTCAAAGTTCACACAAATAAACAATATGCTGATCTGTGTACAAAGGATTTTGATGAACAGAGATTTAAATATCTTATATCAGCTATTGGGATGATAAACTTTGAGCAGGTTTTTCTTAAAACTAATTCTTATTATTTCTTAAAATATGTGTGTCCTAAGTTATCTAGTTTATCACCTTCATAAGCTCTTGTTTTCTTTGGATGAAAACCTTTTGAAGACTTTCCTTAGATTTCTGAAAAATTTTGATCCTTTGAAAGAAACTCATACCTTTAAAACAAATAATTGTCTAAGTAATTAACTTCGAAAGAAATTTCTGAAATATCTTCCGAAGCTTAACACTTGTCTCAGGCACTTGTATATTTTCAAGGACCATTTTCTTCCGAAGCAAATTACTCTCGAAAGCTTTGCTTTTCTAAACAAAGCATCCAAGTTTTAATTCTCTTTGGAAGCAAAATTTGTCATAACTCTTAGAAAATCTTCCAAAGTCATTTTAGCTTTGGAAGCTTTTTTATTAAAACTTTCGAAGATAATTTACCTTCGGAAGCTTTTTGATTTCCAAGAAAACTACTTTTTGAGCAAAAGCAAACTACTTTTTCAGAGGTGGGACTGACATCCGGATTTCAAATTTTATCCTCTTTCATTAACTTTGTCTTAAATCATTTTCACATATAAACCTAACGGTTCCCCCTCTTTCTATCATTTTCATCTTTCCTCCAAACCTAAAAACCCAATTTCTCTCTGAAATTACTTCCGTTCATCTTTCTTCATCTTTAAGCTTTCTCAAAAATGGCCAACCTTAACCGCATAAATGAACCAAATTTCTCCATGCAATTACATAGGCAACACAACCAAGTTGCTCTGTTACACTCTGAGAAAGATCCACATTTCTCAGAGGTTTGCCGTTTCTTAGATCTATCCAACTAATTCACCTCCCTTACCATTGATCTACACTATATAAAGATCATCTACTTGAATTTGGAAGACCTTCCAAGAGGATGTTATGGATGGGGAGAAGGCACTGTTTGCCACAATGCAGGGGAGAACAGTCTTCATCACTCTGGCCATCATCAACACTCATCTTCAGCTGGATGATGAAGAAGGTGAGGTGTTCTTTCCTAAACAGCTGTCAACCACTCCTTTGAGCAAATAGGCTATGAGGAGATTTCTCTGTAAAGATCTTCTAGAAAGGGAAGGTCTCATCCCAATGGAAATTCTGCTCCATTTGGTTATCCACAGCTTGTCAAACAAGCATAGAGGTTAGGACCAGATTCCTGAAGATCTCTCCTTCATTGTTCATAGGATGGTTTAGGGAGTCAAGTTCAGGTATTCTCAGTTTGTTTATACAAAATTGCTTGCAAACTTGGACTTCTTAGAATACTACATGTCCCTAGATATGTTCAATACATTCTTAACTGTGAACTGGGCTCACAGTTAAGGGGAATGGGTAATATTCTTAAATTGGGACAGATGAAGCCCGGCATCTTTAAAATCTTGAGAAAGCCCATTGTTGGTTTCTCTGGGGTAGAAACAACCCTTGTCCCAAAATATTAGAGCTCATTGCTCAAGTGATAACCTAGCAGTACCAGCTAGTGTTGAACCCACACCTTCTACATCCCAACCACCTTAATAGCCACAAATCACCCTCACTACCAAAGAAAACACAAACGAACTCCTACTCAGACTATTTAATCTGTGCAGGCTCATATACTCACCCACACAGGAAGAAGTGGACACTAGAGCTCCCACTTCTCCTGAGAGGCAGACCACTCCCTTTACTTCAAAGATCAGTGCTGAGGTTCCTCATGCTCAGTCTAATGAGCTCACAAGCCCAAATGCCTTAAGCCTTCACTTTGAGTCTCAACACTCAAGTGAACAACCTTCAGGGAATATGCTAAATCAATATTTCAAATTCATTGAGCTTGGATCTTAGGATTCATCATGTTCAGATCTAGAAATCAAAATTAAGATGGGTGGATGTGTGTGAATCATATAACAAAGAGATGGATAATAATAATGTTATGATTTCATTGATGTTGATAAACAAGTTACAATGAGAATCATAGATGGCTGGTGAAATCAAACCCACCCAAAGGAGAGGTCTCCTTGGGTGGTGATTCACACCATTGGAAACACACACAAAAAGCCACACTTGCACAAATGCATTAGTGGGTCTATTTATACTAATTTTACAACATGACCTAATTTTGACTTTCTAATTGTCTTGATGTTGACTTTGTCATGTTGAATTGTCTTGTTTTGTTGTAATCAACTTGGTCTCTGAACTTGTACAATGAGATCTTCAGTTGGATGTAATTATGATTTGGTAAGCTTTAGTTTATTCCACTGTTGAATCCCAACAATACTCCCCCTAAACTGATGCTTGTCAAACCTTGAATTGAAGATCTTCTCTCTCACATGTCTTCTAGATCAACTGATGTTCTGGCATATTCACTGATGTTCTCCCCCTCAGATTAAGCTCCTCCTAATATATTTCTGAAAAAGGTTAGAATCTCTTGAGAATACTTCTTGGTATTGGATATGGGTTGTATCACTCTTGGATTACAGATCATATCACAACTCAAGGATTAGAATGTATTAGGCATATGGTGAGGCTTTAAACTTCAAAAAACTGCATGAGGAACATGAATCAAGGTTGAACACACTTCCACTCTTTGAAATAACTTGACAAATGACATTCTTCTGATAATGAGTACTCCTTGATTAAAGTCCGACTAACTATCCGCTCAGTAGCCAGACACGGGTGCAAAACATCATCAGAAAAAATGTGAGCACAAGTACTTCAAAAAGGGCATGTGATAGTTGTACTAGTCCCTGGATGAATTTGTGAAAAAGTGACCAAAGTTGATTTCTATACTCTTTTTTTTTTGCTTTCATGATCATAATGGACGTGCCTGTTGGTTGCAATCATCCATGTTCATGTTTTTCTATTCTTTTTGAAGTCCTGTTCATCAACTATTCATAAGCATTTCTTGCAACACATCCGCATTTCTTTGCCAATCCGCATTTTTTTGCAAAGCATCCGCATTTGTGGCAAGGCATCCGCATTTGATTTCAATTCATCCGCATTTAACTTCAAAGCATCCACATTTGTGCTTAGAGTACCCGCATTTGTTTTATAAGTCATCCGCATTTGGTGTCAAGGCATCCGCATTTGGTAACAAGTCATCCGCATTTGGTGACAAGTCATCTGCATTTGTGACAAGTCATCCGCATTTGTGACAAGTCATCCGCATTTGTGACAAGTCATCCGCATTTGTGACAAGTCATCCGCATTTGTGACAAGTCATCCGCATTTGTGACAAGTCATCCACATTTGTGACAAGTCATCCGCATTTGTTGCCAAGTCATCCGCATTTGGTGACAACTCATCCGCATTTGTGTATAACACATCCGCATTTGATGAAGCTTCATCCGCATTGTTTTTGTTCATCCGCATTTGTTTTCAGACTTGAACAAAAACGATTTCACACTGCAGTGCAGGTCGGGAAATCAGCAGTAGCTTCCATTTCTTCATCTTTTCTTTGTTTTTAATGATGATCGTGTTCAATTGCATTGAATTTTGAAGGAATAATCCAATGAATGATTATTTTTCTTCAAATCGTACCATATTAGAACAGATCTGTGATTTTTCTTCTTGATTTTTGAGATGAACAAATGTGTTTTCTTCTTTTTTGATGTTAATCTTGTTCAATTGCATCGAATTTGAAGGAATAATCATGAGCATGTTCAAGATTCTTCAAATCGTACCATAGTTGAACAGATTTGTTGGTTTTTCTTCTAATTTTGGGTATGAATAGGTGGGTTTTTGATGAACGTAGACTTTGTTTTTCATTTTTCTTCTTTTCTTTATTGTTCTTGACATCATTAAAGATGAAATCAGATCTGAAAACTAGATAAATCCAGCAACCAACAGCTCTGATACCATTCTGCTAAATCAATATTTCAGATTCATTGAGCTTGGATCTTAGGATTCATCATGTTCAGATCTAGAAATCAAAATTAAGATGGGTGGACGTGTGTGAATCATAGAACAAAGAGATGGATAATAATAATGTTATGATTTCATTGATGTTGATAAACAAGTTACAATGAGAATCATAGATGGTTGGTGAAATCAAACCCACCCAAAGGAGAGGATTTCTCCTTGGGTGGTGATTCACACCATTGGAACCACACACAAAAAGCCACACTTGCATAAATGCACTAGTGGGTCTATTTATACTAATTTTATAACATGACCTAACTTTGACTTTCTAATTGTCTTGATGTTGACTTTGTCATGTTGAATTGTCTTGTTTTGTTGTAATCAACTTGGTCTCTGAACTTGTACAATGAGATCTTCAGTTGGATGTAATTATGATTTGGTAAGCTTCAGTTTATTCCATTGTTGAATCCCAACAGAATAGTTACCATCCCCAACCTTTGGACTTAAACCAACCTATTCCTAACTTGACTTCTATACTGATGAGGATTTAGGTTTCAGTGAGTACTATGATTCTCTCTTGTTTTCCACTACTCAAAGAGAGATGAGTGCTTCTGAGTCTCCTATATCTAGCCCACATCAGTCACCCATTACTGAGGTGGACACTTCTGAACCTGTTTAGGATGTCCATATGGAAGAGACTCTCACTTTTGCAAGTGATTCCATCATTAAGACCTAAACCATGGCAACTCAGCCCATTAACACCTCAACTGAGGTTGCCAGTGAGCAGAGGAAATCCAGCAGCCAAGAACCTGAAGCTGGTGATAAGAGAGAGGACTCTGGTCCAATCATCTCATCCCCCAATTATTCTTTTAATGAAAATAAGGGGAATTTGAGACTAAAGATGCAAAAACTGTCACAAACATGCACCTATTTAGTCTCCAAGGTTAGTCATCTTGAATCTCAGGTGACTACCTTGCAAAACAGGGTCAATGATCAGCAACTTGATATTTCTTATCTCAAGGAAAAACTAGCTGGGAGACCTTTAAGCAGAGCTCAACCAGGAACACAAGAATCTGTGAGTGTAATAGACCTAACTCCTAGCTCACCTATGCAAGAGGGTGATGCTACCAAAAAGGGGGAGAAAATCATTACAGTCAAAGAACTTGAGAGTTCTTTAGAGAGTATGAACATTGAGGACTCACCATCTCACTTGTAATTGTGCATTTAGCAACTTCCTCAAGTTCATATTGATGTGGACTCCATAGACTCCTACATTCAGAGTCTGTTTGAGGAAGGAATACCAAGGGCAATGTCATCCCACCAACATCAAATCACATTATGGGTGGAGGTATGATAAAAGGAGAAGAGCCCTCATCATTCTTAAGTTCAAGGACAGCAAGAGGTCTTCAATTTTTAGACCTTGAACTTCTATGATAGTCTGGATCTAGTCAACATGCCACTTGTCAACCAAAGCCAATCAAGACAAGCTAGCTTAAAGAATCCAAGACAGGATCACTGTAGAGTTCAGCTTCAGAAGGAGATTAAGGCAATCAGGTAATGCCATCAGTCAACTGGATGTTGAGGTAGACCCTAAGATTATTTTCATAGGGGAAACCTTGACTGAAGGCCCAGTGGCAGAACCTGTGAGCCCTGTCTCATCATCATCAACTGCTGCAGAGATTCATACCCTTTTTGAGACACCTGCTACATCAAGCAATAAAGGCCAAAACTCTCTCATATTTAGTCACAAAGGTCTATGAGTGATAAAGGGAAAAGAAAGATGACTTCTAAGGAGATTGAGGAGGAGAAGGGAGAGAGGAAAAGGAAGCTGATGGGAGAAAGTTCCTCTACTGGGTTTGTAAGACTCATGGAAACTGCTATCAGGACTGCCCCCAGGCCAAACACTCAGGATGATGAGTTAAAGGCAGTCAGGATCAATTACTTGCAGACCAGGAACTATAACATTGATAATGTCATTTCTCCCCCTTAGAGGAATTAAATGAACCGGTTGACATGGAAGTGTCAAAGGAGAGAAGAAGGCAGAGGATGCAGAGCTACTGATTCAAATCAAAGAAGAAAGAAAATATTCTACAAGCATGTGCCTACTCTCTTCCTAGTTCAAGAAAGTCCTGCACAAGAGGATGTGGTTCAACAAGAACCTCGGGTAGACAAAGAAGAAGATAGGATCAAAATGATCAACTACCTGAGTGCCACAGGCCTCTATCAGGCTGATGCACTTCTTCCTTTATCCTATGACTATATTGAGTTTGAGTACCTCAAACAACTTGAACTTGAGATAGTCAAGAAAAGAAAGATCACTAAAAGGAAGCTAAGGGAAAAGGCTGCAAAGTCAAAAGCCATCATCTAGAAGAGTATGAAGAAGTCTGTAGATAGACAGAGGATGATGAGCTTCTTGAAGCTGTATGGATTCTCCAGTAGGAGACTTGGCCCTATGTCTCTATCCACTATGGATGAGCATATCAGGGTAATCAAGCAGAAGATCAAGAGTGGAGAGCTAATAGACTTACACTCCCCTCTAAGTCAAGATCCACCTGAAGTGGAGGTTAAGGTTGAACAACCTGAGACAACACAACCTGAACCTCCTACTGATCCACAGCAAGGTCAAACTCCCTCTCTTTCTGAACCTATGAGAGAGGAAGACCCAACTGAGAAAGACAAAGAAGATCAATCAGGTGCTGTAGGCCAGTCTTTTCAGTTAAAAGGAATAAAAAGAAAGAAAAGGATGGCTTCAAAGCCAAAGCCAAAGAAGAAGAAAGAAGCAACCTTTTCAGAATCTCAGGACGAGTCAGAACATCTACAGGATGTGCAACTAGAGGATGCTCCATCATCTCCCATTCAAACAACTCCTCTAGCATCAGGAAGACCCATCTTGTCCTGGGCATACATCACAAATCCAGAAAGGTGGCATGCCATCAGAGATCAAGGCATTGAGAATATCTACACATAGCAAGACATGTTCAATTTGCCTCTGCATGATCTCTTTGACATGAGAAGACACTTTGAGAGTCTGGGTGATCCTGATCATCTCATGAAGAAAGGAATAGTCATCATCATAATGAGGACTGCTAATATCTGAAGTCTTCAAAGTGTTTTGGTAGCATCAGCCAAGGAAAAGTTTGTAAGGATTAAATGTAAAGGCTGATGTAACTCAAACACTTAAAGTCTCATGCATGCATGCATAAGTGCATTGAACAAGAATGCTTCGAAAGTTTCACACCAGTAACAGAAATATTCTAAGTGTGAAATCTTCCGAAGCCAAGACCAATATCTTCCAAAGCCAAAGATAAAGTCTTTCGAAGCTTCAAAGACAAAGTTTTCTGAAGCCAACACTTGAAGACAGATTTCTTCTGAATACTTTTAGAATACATGCTTTATCTGATGTACTTTATATAAAGTTGGACCCCCTTTTCGCCGTAACTCTATAAAGTCACCAACTTACATAAGTTGGTGAAAAGGTCCATATTTTTAGTAACTGTACACTGAGGTCTTGAGTCTGTAACTTTCTACTTCATGTATTTTATCCTTTTTGTAATATGTTAGGATGTGAGCTATGACATGCCATAGTCACTAGTCAAAAGGCAATCTGCTTTTTGACTCTACAATTGATTTTGTTTGTGTCTAGTCAATTATATCCAGCTGGCCTTTAAAGTATGGCCGGCTGTAGGATGTAGTATATGTATCTCAAGTACTTGTAACTTTCCATTATGCTTTGTAACACTTGTAATTGAATTTGAGAAAGCAATACACTGCAATCTTAAAAGCCAACTCCTTGAGTGTTTTGTTATCTTGTTCTATCTTATATTTATTTGTGTTTTTAGTATCATTACAAGAGGTTAACCAGTTTTACTGTTTGATCTGTTAAGTATTTTTAGCAACTCTTCTCTTTGTGTTATTGTGCTGTAAGTGCATACCCTTCAACGGTCTTATAGTATCATTATAATTTTTAGTATTTATATTATGAAGTTCTAAAATTATTCATTCATTTACTTATTTTGATTTCTAATATAAATCAAATATTTTAAATTATATAGTTCTATACTTATGTAAATTATTTTAAATTATATCAAAAAAAATATAAACTATATAACTTTTATTGAAATTTCTAAGTATTCTATCATAAAGTTCAAAAGTTAAAGAAAAAATATGAAAACTATATATAAATTTTATATAAAAAATATGAAAACTATATAAGTTATATGAACTATATAAATTATATGAATTGTATAAAGTTTAAATATTTTAAACTTATATAATTTTTATCTTAAATTTATATAAAATTAAAAAAGTAACATATACACAATATATAAAATAAAACACTAAATACATGTACATACAAATTATATATAAACTATATATAAAAAAAATTAATATAATATATAAAATAAAATAAAACAAAACTGTTGTTTACTTCATGTAAACTGTTGTTTGCAGTTTGACAATGCCTAGCATAAGGTGCCCATGGTTTATCAAAAGACAAGCCTTAAAATTAACACAAAACCCTGGTAGTTTATGTCGATCAAATCACAATGATAACAAAATGCATAACCTTTCAAATTTCAATCGACAAACACCATATGTTACAAGAGACAAAAGCCCTCATTCAAAACCTTCACAAAATTTATCTTCACACTCAAAAATGGCAACAAAGCTTCTTCATCCTCCAATCTCAACAACTTCCCACGTGCTTCCTTCCCCACCAACACTAAGAAAGTTCACCAAAACTCACCCTCAAAAGTTGAACAAACATAGCATTCATTCCAGATCCAATTTCGCCATTAAACTTGCAGAACAAAGCTCCAGCTTAAACGGCGACCACAAAGACGAACATTCAACCACTAATCACTCAACCATTTCTCAAATCAAAGCTGACATTAACAACACGCTGCAAGGTAAGCAATCACATTGAACAATTTCGCTAAACAATAATTCATATCCAAATTAGGGTTTTGAATTCGAATAACAGGAATCAATCGAGGCATTTTTGGGATCCCGAGCGAGAAGAAATCTGAAATTGAGGAAATGGTGAAGGTGCTGGAGTCTCTGAATCCGAATCCACACCCGACTCTTGACCTCGATAAGGTCAGATTTATGAGAAATTGTTGAATTTAAAATTTATCAAAGTTACTCAAATTTATGAGAAATCTTCAAATTTATGCAAAATTGTTAGTTGGGTGGATGCTGGAAGCTGATTTACAGCACGATTACGATATTGGGATCGAAAAGAACGAAATTGGGGTTGAGGGATTTCATCAATTTGGGGGATTTCTTGCAGGTTATTGATGCTGCTAAGGTACATCCTGTGATCTTGATTTTGGTTATTTACAACCTCTTGTTTGTTTGTGTTATCTTGTTTGCTTTTTTGCTTTTGTATTTTTTTAATCTCTGCTTTTGGGTGGATATTCTAAGAAGTTCTATTAAAAGAATAATACTTGCAATAGTGATAAAAGAAATATTTTTGATATGATAATGGAGGTATTATGGATGTATGATGTTTTAAGGAACTTTGGAATATACTTTGAAAGGAGTAAAGTATAAGTTTTATATTATTTTAAGAGTTAGTTTAGTAATTTTTTAATATGTAATACCTCTTCAATATAATATTGAGTTAAGTACATAAATAGTCCATGTGGTTTACCTAAAATAACAGGTTTAGGTACTAAGCAAAAAAAGTAATAGGTTTGAGTACTCACTTTTTTACATTTGTAACAAGTTTGAGTATTAACACTAACAAACATTAGATTTTCTCTTATATATGAGGGTATTTTGGTCTTTTCGATCTTAAATGACTTATTATGTAAATTAGAGGGACAACTAAAAGTGTAATTTAATTAACATAATATTATATATAACACACACACATATGTGTGTATATATATATATGTGTGTGTGTATATATATATATTATTTTCACATCTATACACTATTAATTTCTTCACCACCACCACCGCCAGCCATCACCACTAGTCACCATCGTCGCCTCCCACCTTCGGTAACCACCGCTTCCACCTCACGCCACCATATCCATCTCCGTCCATCATCACCATAGGCATCATCACTAAATCCCTTTTTTTTGCTCTGTAAAACCCTAAAATCCATGCGACCACCCATCACCAGCCACCACCACCATGTACCTGGGTCACCGTCACCGCCATCTAGCTATCATATACCACAATCTAGCCATTATATATCACCAAACTCTTTGATTGAGATCTGAATCCAGTCACCTACCACCGCACCACCTCAAATTTCTGGTTTTTAAAATTTATTGGGTTTAATAGTGGAATAGGAAAGGGATTTGGTGAGATGATGACGATGGTGTGATGGTGAAGCTGGTGGTGATGATGGCGGTGATGTTGCGATGATGGTGATAATGTGGATGTGGTGATAATGCGGTGATGGTGATGGTGGTGATGCTGTGATGGGGTGATGGTGCGGTATGTTGGTGATGCCGTGATGGTGGGTGGTCATTGTGGTGCTTGTGGGTGTTGATGGTGGGCTGGTGGCCAGTGGGTAGGAGGGTTGGGTGGTGAGCCTTGTTGTCGATGGCCAATAGAGATAAATGGTGGTGATGTTGTGTAGATGGTGGTGATGTTGTGTAGATGGTGGTGATGTTGTGTAGATGGTGGTGATGTTGTGTAGATGGTGGTGATGTTGTGTAGATGGTGGGTGGGGGTTGGATTTTTCTAACTTATAGGTAATTACACAAATGGTCCCTAAATAAAAGAGGCATATAGAATTACTAAAGTACTCCCTCCAGGGGTATTTTACTCATTTTATTTTAATTTAATTGAAAAAGTAACATCGGTTAGTCTTAATACCCATTTTCGTTACAAAATTAAAAATACAATACCTCAACCTGTTACAAAAAACCCTAAGTATCCAAACTTGTTATTTTTGATAAACCATAGGGACCATTCATGTAATTAAATCTATAATATTACTATATTAGAATGTGCTTCTCATAAGTGGAGCGTTGTTTACATACTCATGTATCTATTTAAGAAATTTGTACCTATTTATATATATTTTCCATTTTTTAATATAAAAGGAATGAATAAGAATATAATTTTATCTATTTTTATTATGTTGGAATATACAAAAAGTTGAAATATTTTTTTAAAGTTTGAAAGTTTGAAAAAAATTTTATTTGTTTGCACTAGGTTAGAAACCCATGTATTGGTAGAAAAAAATTCAACATACTAAAATCATTAGGCTTTATTATATTTTTCATATTACATGTCATTAGCTCATTAATGAAATAATAAATAATTAAAAATTTAAGAAAGTAATAATACAAATAATAAAAATTAAAAATCAAGAATTATTATATTATATTTTAAGATAATATATAATTAAGATCTTATAATTTAGTATGTTTTAATAATTTATTAGTATAACAAGATTTATATTTTGGATATTAATTATTTAGTTTGCTTATTTATAATAATTTTCATTTAGTAGGAGAGAGAGGTGGGAGACAAAAGCTTAAACTTAACCGAAAGTTGCTATGTGTCCCTAGAAATTTTTTTATTATATAGTATAGATATAATTATTTTAAAAACTTGGTTCAAAAATATGTTTTTAAACTTTTATTACGTGTAAATTATGTTTTGTTTATTCCTGAGGTTTAATCACTTCAATCATTTAAGTCCAAAAATAATCCTTTTAACATATAAAGCACTCTTGTTTCAATTTTTAGCATTTTTTTCCTTGACACTAACTTTATAAAGAATTTTGTAGTTAAATTGAATTGTCAACTAAGATTATATAATAATATTTAATTAGGGGATTATTTGTAAATTTTACTTGGAAAAACAAAAATAACTATAAAAATATATAAATCCCCTTAACCCCCTGTTTCTTCCCCCACTCATCTCTAATAAGAACTTTAGCATTCGAGTCATCGAAGCAACTTTTGTCAATGCATGGAGCGTTGATGTTGGATTGGGAACCATAATCGTACAGGTTGGTGATGTTTCATTTATTAGGTGTCAGATGAAACAACCATGACCTTCATGGTTGTTCAAATTGGAGAAAAAGTAAATACTAGCCAAAAACAACAATTTTTGTTTACAAATCTTGAACCAGATCATAAAAAAAAGGGATGAAAAGCAGTAACAAATTAAATGTTCGTAAGCTATGCATATGGATATGGTGTATATAAACATTACAGTCAATTTTCATTCATTCATTCCAAACTAAAGTAACACTAATGTGGTACATCATATATGTAAGCATAACTTATGAACACTCAATCTGTTACCGGTTATAAACCCTCTTTTTTATGATCGGGTTCTAGATCTGTAACAAAAGTTTGATGTTTCTAGCTATGGTTTACTTTTCTTTGATTTGAACAACTATGATGGTTCACTTGGCACCAAATAAGCAAAACATCATCGTCATATACGATTTTGGTTCCTAAATCCTAATCCAACGCTTCTGTTGTCATTTGTCGTCAAATGAAGCTCCGACGACTTGAAGATACTAAGGTACTCATAGAGTTGGTCGGGAAAAAAATAGGGACTGCGCTCCTAGAATGAACAACAAATAGGATTTGAGGGATAGGAAGATTTATATATTCCTTTTGTTATCCTATGTAAATTTTACAAATAACACCTAATTATAAAATAATCTTAAAAATGGACATAAATAGTCCTTTAAAAGGTCTTCAATTCCTTCATTTAATAGAAAAATCTAACTGTTTAAGTGTCAATGATGAAAAGGTTAAAAAAATTAAAGCACGGGGGCTTTAATGTCTAAAGATTTCTTTTTGGACTTAAATGGTTAGACCGTTCAAACCTTAGTGAAGAAAAATGTAATTTACTTTAAAGTTAATGCAAGTATTTATAATGTGGTTCGTAGACTTTAGTGATCCAAGAGAAAACCATAGACATTTTAATTTTTTATTTTCCAAAAAGCAACCATAAACTAAATCCCAAATGAAAGATGTCTCATGACTCTTATCTATACTTGCTTTTCAAATGACTTACAAACTTGTTTGAAGCTCACAAGTTGTATAAATTTTAAGTTTGTTTGGGTCGTATAAATTTCAAGCCTCGTTTGGCTTGATTAATTAGCCCATATAAAATTTTTATTAGGCAAATAAAAAAACAACCAATCTTTTAAAGATAAAAACCCTTATGTAGAATCAAGCTATATCTATCTATGCATGTGATATTATTTTTTGTTATGCATCCATCCATATATGCCAAAAAATACATAATTTTAAAGATATATGAGCTGGCTTGATCTTTATCCAATCCAAGTTTGAGCTCAAATTTAGTCGTTAAGAGTTTTTGAGCCAAGCTGAGCTGTTGAGCTCGAGCCCAAGGTGAAGCTGGCTTAACCTGGCCAGGTTCACTCATTAAACAGCCTTATCTACAAGCTGCAGAACAAACTCAAAGGACCCATACCAACATGAAAACTATGACTATGGAAATAAAAAAGAAACACCCACCAGAGGGCAGAGGTCCGGATACACCTCAACAACAAACCTAATCAACATACACAAATGAAAAGAATCACCGCTCCTCTACCATACCGAGAAGTTAGTAGCCCATAACACACACTCAACCTGTAAGGACATTCAATGGAGGTCGTATATGATATCACCATAGCTTTACTAGTCCTCATTGAGCCAAACAGGTTACTGCTCTAATGCCAACACCTTCGCTCCAATTCCCTTACTCTCATTCTCTTTGTTTGCTATACAACACCTGGTGCTGTGCTAGGAGCTTCACATGTCGGATCCGCCTGTTTTAAAATACTCATAGGGGTATGAGGTTACTAGGATGGAAGCTGCCTAGTCAGCCCATGTGTCATGAAGACGATGGACCAACATTCTAGTGAATATTGAAATGTTACATAGACCATATGTGATTCATGTGTGTGAGACTACCTATAAAGGTGATGCCCTCTTCTCTGTTTTGTTACTGTCTACAATAGCTTCTTTGACTTCCCTCTTAGAGAGTTTGCATTGACCATTTTCTCTTTGGTTATTTCTTATTTGTTTTAGAGCTATCGGCTTGCTTTCTTCCTGATTTTCATGCACAACTTTAACAGAGGCATGCCCCTTTATCTTTTTATCTTCTTAGTTCTCACATTGTCTCGTTTAAGTCCATGGCAAAAGCAAACCATTTAGTTTGTTCTTTCAATAATGTCAGAGTGACAACATTGAGGGTCTGTTTGGTATGTGGTGATGGAATGGACGAAAAAATGGAATGAATGAGTGAATGGAATGAATGAGAGAATGAAATGAATCATTACATTCCATTATCCTGTTTGGTTGCCTATTAGTAATAAATCAATCATACCTTTGTTTTATTTGTTAGGTATAAATTCAAAAACAAAACAATGAAATGTAAAAGTAGTTATGATGGTGATGGCGAGCGGGGGTGGTGGCCGGTGGTGGTGGTGGCCGGCGGTGGTTTTCGGTGGCGGTGGTGGTGGTGGTTCCCGGTGGCGGTTTCCGGTGGCGGTGGTGGTTCTCGGCGGCGGCGGTGGTTTCCGGCGCCAGTCGTGGCTAGTGGTGGAGGCCTTAGGTGGTTTTTGGCGGCGGCGGCGTCTGGCAATGGTGTTCCCTGGGTAGTGGTGGTTGCTGGTGACGAGCGATGTTGGTGGTCGGTGGTGGTTGTTGTGGCGAGTGGTGTTAGGTGACTAATGATAAAAGAAGGTATGGAATGAAAAAAAGAAGGGGGAGTGGATGAAATGAATTTGAGGGAATGAAATCAACTACGTAATGGTTCATTCCATTACCTCCACCAACCAAACATGTCTTTATTCATTCACCTTCAGTGGTTCATTTCATTTCGTCACTCATTCCTGCGTACCAAACACTACCTGAATGCTACAGGATTGATTGTTCTTTCAACTCTGTTCAAAGGTTTATGTTGCTATGCCTGACAACTACTTCCACACGCTTCTGTTTGGCCTACTTTGTTTGTCCTACTTTGTTTGTCCTACTTTGTTTGTCTCGCACTGAAGCTGCATCATAGATGGGCCATGTCCACGTAGATGGTGGAAAAAGAAAGGTTAAAGACGTATAAGCCTAAATTGTTAGTGTTGATAACCAAATCCGAGAACTAGAAACGTAGGTGATTTCCTTGAAGGAGAGGGACGCGGTACATAATAAGTAATAGAGGAGCTCTAAAAGCATTTAAAGGGGAAGGTGGCTGCAAGTAAAGTTACTGAAGCAAAGAGGAGCACCAGAAGTCCATTGTCACACCAAATACGAAGCTTCATTTTTATTAATTGGAGTTTAACCAACATTTTAAGAAGGTTTAAGAGTTGGATATAAAAGTATATTATCTAACAAATGTTCTTAAGACGAAAGGGAATTATGTGTTAAAAAGGGCCTGAAGGTCGGTTATGAGTACATTTAGTGCTTGCTATGACTACGTCCAGGGCATTCAGTATGCTGTATCTCTAGGTCCTGGTAGTGTATATATCTCGTACGTGCAGACACAATAGTTGACCTTCACTCTCCTTTCTAACTGAAATTCTAAGCTGATCAATTGTAATCGATGTTATAAATCATTGTGTTCATCTCACAAAAATTATAAATAAAAAAATGAAAATAGACCGAGTTCAACTTATTTATGTGGTCTAGCTGCATGCCAATTTCACCTGTCGTTTTTTATTCAGTTATATATTTGATCTTTGTCACTGAATGATTGATTGTTATATGTTTTCAATTCTTTTACAACAAAGATATTGAAATTTTTTCATGGTTAAAATGGAGGGGAAAGCAGTAAATGTGATCATGTTCAATGTGAGAGGGCTCAACTTATTCAGTGGCAAGCTTATAATTGAGGCATCCTTCACCATTTCTTCCAAATCAGTTAAGTGTCCATAACTCTCTTAGTCTTTTGTTTGAAGACATATATTTCACAAAACTGATAACCATTATAAGTATTAAATCAAAATTGTAAAACTGATACCGTTTCTCACTTAAAAGATTCTTTCAACAAAATGTTGAACACAACTGTTATTCTGTTAGATTATGTTCACTGTGACGCAATGATTGTATCGTAAAGGAGTTATTTTGTGAATGTATTTATGTTGGCTATTGTGTTTCGCAGAGAGTCGACATTCAGTACAACAGGTCGACAATTGTCCCTGATCAGGTATCATATATGCATACCAAGTCTATCTTTTAAACATGACACCGTTTTGAATGTGCTGGAAATATGCAATTGCTGTCACTTGTGACCATACCCTATTCCTAAATGTGTCACTACTCACTACTAGAAATTTAACTGTCACTGATGACTAGGAACCCCAGGTAATCACCCGAGTATTATGAAAGTAGAAAATCCCTAACACATATCAAATCTAAATTTTATTAGTATCTGTCGGCTATCACCAACAGATTAGCGCAGGTTTAGAATTTAAAAAAAAAAACATCTGTTGGTAATTATTAGCGAGTGATGATGGTTTTATAGTCACTAGGAACTGCGTTGCTTTATACCGTCGGTTGGCTGAGTTCCTGGGGACATCAGTTTACGAATAGAGTACCAACACCACTATTTTGTCGCTAATTTGTTGATGAATTTACTATGGTTGTCATGCCATTATAAAGGTCAGCAATCTGTAGATGACGTTGTTGCTAGTGAGCCCTTGGTAAATTTTGTCAGTGACCCATCTATGAATTCTTTACCCATGCCATGTTTCATGATGGTCTATCACCCATGTGCTTTTACCAAGAGATTTCTGGTAGGAGTGTTCATCACTGAAAATTCCTCTGTTTTGTAGTGTATTCTTTTGATGTGACATTTATGTACTGACAGCTGATGAATATGTTTCGCAAAAACTATGACGTTCTCCTTAGTATATTCAACCCGGATGGTTGGTTGGAGATAACGTATCCTTTTTAACCTCTAGCTAGTGTTTTAGCTCACATTTGACGAATCTATATATCTTGAATTTTTTACAACATTAACACGTTTGCCACCTCCATCTCTTACTTGAAAATGGTGGGTCTACAACCATTGTTGTAACCTTGATTTCTTGGCAAAAGATATGTGGATGAAACCCTAAGAATAGGCCGGGATGATAAAGGTAACATCTTCATACTCGAGAGATCAAATGGAACCGACCCATGAGCCTTAGTTTTGTTTCTTTTGATGGTTTCATTTTCTTGAGGATGTATAGATAACATTCGATATTGTGTAATTTTTGAGAAATCTTAGCCATAACATGTTTATTTGATTTACGAGTATGTTAGCTTTTACATTGAGGAAGTTCGAATTTGTATAGTGCTCCATGCTAGTTAATGGTTGTTTATCTCGGGTGACATATTTGTAAAAGAAAAACAACGAAGTAGCAGAACCTATGGGCGTTAACAAAGGTACCTGGTGAAAATATTCAAGAAAGTATATGTGCTTATATTATGTGCAAAACTGCTCACAAATGGGTTAGGTAGGTAAATATGATTTAACAAATAAAAATGGCGTGATATGTTTCATCACTAGTCACTAATAAGATTTCTATCAAAGTGATCTAAAGGCAATATTTGATGATGATAACATGATATTGATGATGATAACATGATATTGTGTAATCTTCTAACCCAATTAAATAGTTTATTTTGTAAGAAAACAAGCTAGAGAATCATTTGTATATAATAACTATTTTATCATTGTCAGATATGCTTGTCAAAATTCTAACATACGCAATAATTTTATCGTAATTTAAGGTAAAAACATATTGTAGCGTTTTGCTTGTTGAATACGCTAGTGAATATCTACATTTTGTAGCATTGTATTCACCTATTAATATATACATGTTTTCTACCGTTGGACTACGTGGTTTTATGCTAACTATAAAAATGTATTGTGTTTATATGTTGTATTCACGGCTAACATTCTGGTACTTACGTGACCCATGAATACATTGTTTTTGTGTTGCTACAAAAATGTCACCATGTTATATTATCGTTATATGTGTCCATTACAAAGGCGATAACATGAGAAAATGCATCATGCGCCGTCTTATTTAAAGGATCGTATCATGGTCCAAAACAACCACCTTACTTAACTTAGCAATGCATACAATGAGGCACTCTCATTGTTAAAATAAAAATATTAATTTGTGAGTGAAAAACAAGGCTTAATTCTAGCAGATTTAACCGTAATGTAGGATATCTAATGCAATAGTTTGAACTAGAGCAAGACAAACATCCAAAGTGCTGCAGAAATCATTAAACAAATATGAAAATAACCCTTGTCAAAAATATTCAAGGCTGATGGAACATTAAGGACATGAAGTTGGTCCGAATGTTAATCTCAATATGTATCGTGCATTAATGCTAACATTTAACTATAGACCAAAGAGATATTCAGTAAATACAATGAACCTCAAGTAGTATATTACATATATAACATGTCTTGCCAACAAAATTAGCAACTTAATGTTATTCAACCTCAACACCAGAGAAGAGACATCAACTTGACGTTTTGAAAACCAAGATAACAAGTTATCACCCAATAACATATAATACTCAGAAGCTGATCGAGTATCCTGACAACCTCCCCACACAGGGTCAGAATAAGCTATGAAACCAGAATTGCATGACACCAATAGTTTATAGTTGACCAATGATGTAAGGTGCCACTCATGTAACAGAGAACACGCTTGGGAGCATTATATTGCTATTTGTAATGATCATAAATTTGTACATATGAGATGTGTGGTCAAATAATATGAAACACCATAAAGACTTCAGTATGATGAGGGGTCTTCAACAAGGACCTAGTAAGACTATCTTTAGTTAGTGTCAGCATCACATCTGTAGAAGTCATTTTACAATTAGGGATATTGACACAATATAAAGATAAGTTGTATCATGGTCATGCCAAAATACAAGTAACCAAGAGTAAGAACTATTTTGAACTGTTGGTACTATCCACGAGGAGCATATTTGAGGCCGTATAAAGAATTCTGGAGTCAAAATATATGACCCTGGTGATTTGGATTCCACAGACCTGGAAGTTGGTGCGTATATTGTCTCATGAATTGAGTGATGAACAAAAGCGTTCTTTACTAGTAACTGATGTGTGTGACAAAAGCAAAAAACTGCTAAGATAAGGACATTATGAACGGTGACTAGATAAGTACCCTAAATGTCTCACCACAATCAATACCTAATCATCAACTCTTTTCAGTAGTAACCACCAAGCAAAAGACCCATCAACATTAAGATTGCACTTATATAAGAGCACTATATTAATCTTGCATGGCAACATACCGATGTGAATCTTGTAAGGTAAGGGACTGAAGGGTAGGGGATGAGATGATATGAAGGTTAAGTTTGTTGATTAGCTTGGTAATGCCTAGTAAGGTTCAAGTGACCATAGGATGAGTATGTCCAGTTGAAATGGCTCAATTGACCATAGGATGAGATGGTGACATGGATGGCATAGGTAGGTTTTGATCAGAAACTAAAAACTGGTTTCTGAAGACAATGGTGATGGTGGCATTGACTAACTTGACTCATAGGCACATAGATTCAACAAAGAAGATAGGTAAAGGCTTACGCGCAGCTGATGGAGGTTGCCTCCAACAATAAGAAACAGACAGAGGAAGGTTTAATGAGAAGGGGTATGAATCCTTGTTAGCTCTTATACCATGTATGATTCTACATTTCTATTGGTCTTTGTAAAGTAAAAAGAAAAACTAACAGTAATATAAAACCTGATGGGTAGACCCTGATGTAAAATTTTGAAAAGTCTGTGTCTAAACAAAGGACAGTATCATCTTGCCCAAAAATAATCTCCACCAGAGAAGGTAACATTTTATATCTAGACCTCAGAAGAACAAAAGTTTACCCCATAGATTTGAATAGAGTAAATGGGATAGTCATTTACCAATCCCAAAGAAGTTATAACAAAATGATTTTAGAAACTTAATTAAACATTTTGGATTACAAAAGATCAGAAATGAAATTTTATAAACAAAATAATAATAATCATAAGCAGATATTATCACTAACAATAATGATAATAGATGCAATCTGGCATTCAAATCTATTGACGAAAAAATGTAACTCACTCGTAAAATAGAATAAAAACAAGGCTAGATTTTGACAAGTGGGAAAATCATCGATTGTGCCGGCCATGAAAGTTGCCTTTATTCTTGGCAATGAAACCATTCCTGGGCTTTGGTATCTCATGAATGTCCATCACTTGTATTGTCCTTTGCTTTTTGGCTTAAAAAAATAAATAAGCATATGGGTCAGTAAAAACATATCCAGAAACCAAAAACATTAATTCATTCCTTCTTACCATTTTGGGCTTCTTGGTAGTTCTCGTGAAGCCGCTTCCTCGCTGAAGCCAGTCTGTCAAGGTCAATGCTTTGCTCCTTGTTTGCTCGCTGCAAAAATCTTCAAGTTATTAGGAATTCAACTCGCACAAATCAAAATTAATTTTAGTAAGGTACTAAGGTTCAAGTCAGGTTGGGTTCACCTGATATACCTTTTCTCAAAAATTTTAATAAGTAACTAGTGTGTATAATTGATTACAGAAACTATATTACTCTGACAAAAATCACATATGTTGATTAAAATTAATTAGGAGGTTCTAGCATTAGAGGAATTTAAGGCAGACCCAATGGTTGACAAAACAAGTAAGGATTTGGGATACTTCAAAGAAGAACCCAAATTCAACCATTAATCGTAACTCTTTGGAACCACCCATGGAAGGTGGCCCATGGGTTGCAGCGGAGTCCACGGCATACCAAATGTGGCTCTGAGGTACCAAAACGTAAATTTGGAAACTTTCAGAAAAGTTCAACTCGTTTTACCACTTTTAAGCTAACTTCTTGTGTTATGCGTTTGACCATAACCCAAATCAACTCAATGATAAGTCAATTTGTAAAAAAAGGCCATGTATAACTAGAAAGAAAATCATGTTTGCCACAGAATATGCAAATAATTTGTATAGAGAATGTACGTTTGAAGGAGCAGAGGCAGAGGCAGAAGAAGAAGCAACCATTGCAGGGCGGGACTGGGGCGCTGGTCTTAAAGTGCTGCTTTTTTAGATACAACTGGTTTCGCCCTCTGCTGCTCTGGTTCAGAATTATTCCTTTCAGAACCAGAACTCCCATCTAGAGTTCCATTGGCATATAGTTCATTAAAAATCACTCTAGAACAATGTATGGAAAAAAAGTCAAAGACTTTAATCAAACTCAATACTTAACTGTGAGGGTTAGGAGAGTATCCAAAATCAGGCACCTGAGAAACAGGATTTCAGATCTCAAAAGAGCTTTGAAATATTTCAAAAGTCATCATTAAAGACGAACTTTTCAAACAGGTTAATTCATCTCTTACCTGTTGATGACTATTTTGGGTACTCCTTGATACATTTTGCATCAGAGGTGAATCCCCATCTGCAAGAACAAGCAATTAGAATCAAAAGCTTACATCTTGACCAATCAATACAAGTCTACAAATGCATACAATAATGTAAAGATAAACCATTACCGGTGAGACTAGCTGGTGCACGACCACCGTTGTTCGAACCAACCCATTCATCCACCAAATCCTTCCATTTTCTATAACAATTAAAACATATACAACAACATTAACAACAATCTACACTACAACAGTAACTTTCCACTTCCCCACAACTATTAACTTCCAAAACTCTCCAAATTTGACAGACCTCACCAAGTGCTTCACCAATCTTCTTACTTCACCCGAAGGATGCTTTCGAAGCTGATTAACATGCCTTCCTATATCAGTTTCCTGAATCAACCATCACAAATTACTACACCTTCGCCATTAAATTCAAACAACACAGATAACTGTCATCTACCTTAAGGCCGGCGAAAGTCAAATCCATATCAGCAAGCGTTTGAAGCAGCTCAGCAACTGCATCATCACTCTGAACCACAACATAACATCATCACTCAACTAACAATATATATATTCAATTCAACTCAATCACAATTTACAACTTATACCTGGTGTGGATCTTCAAGCTGTTCTTTGATTCTCAAAACTTTCGTCTGCTCATCATCAAACAACCCTCCGTACGGATCCGGATCATCATCTTCATCCTCCCGATGAACCGACTGCGGAGTCAACGGCGACTCACGACAATCATCGTTATCGTTCACCTCCTTCGGCAGCTCTTCAATCCCATTCACATCGCAATTGCTGCACTGATTCGCGTACAACCGCTCCACAATTCCGTCTCTCCGACGCTTCAGCTCTCCGGCGTAATCCGTTGAAGCTAGGGTTACGGCCGCATCGATGAATTCCCAAACATCAACCCTAGAATTTGACAAAATCGATCTGAATTCATCTAAATCCATCAGAGATAACACAAAACACGAATTGAACGTCGATCTCCGCGTAAAACGATGAGATCTATGAATATATCGAACGCGTGAACGTCATATCATCACTCCAGTATAACCACTGGATGAAATTAGGTAGATGATGATGATGATGAACAGATGGATGTATGTGTGTGTAATTGCTAGAGGATTGAATTTGAGTGAGTGATTTGGTTAAAGTAATAATAATAATTTTGTGTTTTGTGTGGGTTCATCATGTTTGATGAGGAAGATGAAGTGATAAAAAAAATAATTGATTTGAAGTTGTTGTTAGTGTGATGGGCTCATGTTAATAGTTATTGTTATCACCATTTATGTGGCATTTAATTCATGAGGGATTTACTTAAATTAGGAACATTTATGCTTATTCTTTTGTTAATTAATGTTGGTGATATCTTTGGGTTAAGGTTAAGTCGAATGTATTAATTTGTGATATTTTCTTTGCTTACTTTAGTTATTTGAGTATCAAACTTGAATAATTTTTAGAGTAAATTACTATTCGCATCCCAGACGTTTCTTCATTTTAACCATTTGCATCTCCGCAGTTTCAAAATTGTCATCTACCCCCTAACATTTTACGTTATCTTCATTTGAGTCTATACGTTTTATTTTTATCTCCATTTGAGTTCAAATGATTAACACTGTTAATGTTTCTGTTAAAATTATTATTAAAAAGACGAAACTACCCTTAAAATTATATAATAACATAAAAAAAACATTGTGGGTCCCATCCATCAACATTATCTTCTTCAAATCATCACCACCACAACCACCTCCATCACCACCACAACCACCTCCATCACCACCACCACACCCACCCGGTCATCACTGTAACATCTTGTATTTTCGGTTAATTAATTATTAACCTCGTTTAATCCTGTAAGGACCATTATGGCCAATTATGAAACTCATGGGGTACCTATGGCTATTCTCTTAATTTGTCTTTAATTCTTGAATTTGAAAATTTATAATGTTAGTTATTACTTAATAAATAAATTATAATCATAATAATTATGATTATAACAATAAGTAAGAATAATAGCAATAATGATGATATTGTTATTAATGATAATAATTTGTAGAAATTATTAAACTTAAAATGTATAAAACTTTAATTTAAAAGTCAAGGGTTAGTTTTGTCAATTATAAACCTTAAAACAAAGTTTAAGATTTAAAATGATAAAAACAAAGTCAAAGGGACCATTTGTGTAACTTTCAAAAATCAAATTTTTTTTCTCCTTCTCTCTCCCCGCAAAACCGGCGGAGCTCCGGCCAAACTCCGGCCGAGCTCTGGCCACTTCAAAACCGCAAAATCTATTGTTTTCGAGACCCAAAACCATTCCCCAATCTTTCCAGTTACAACTTCGAACTTGAATGCACTTTAATTTCGTTTAATAAACGGTTACCAACACGATTCAATCACATAACCGAAACATCTTCAACCCACTAGCCGTTCGGGCATTAACACTTCTTTATAGCCTAATTAAACTAACCTAAACGATACTATACCATTCGTTAATCGAGCACCACACTCAATTTCACCTGGAAAACACAGTTTCCAACACCAACGAGCCACAAACAATTCGCAACCTGCAACTCAACGGGGAACCATGTTCGAAGCACTGTTACACAAAATTTCTTGAGGGCTTTCACTTATCAGCATCAATTGAAGCTTTCTGCAAGGTTAATTTGATTATAATCAACTCCAACATCGGAAATTCTACTCATCTCAGCCGAAACCTGTTCTTCGTTTCATCTCTATCAATTCGATACTAACCACGTAAGAATCATACATCATAGTACTCGATTTACTATGTGAAACAAAAGCCCCATGAATATATTCGTTATCAACATCGAATTGATGCTCAATTTGGTTTGGCTAATTCTAGGGTTTATGTAAATTGGGGGTTCTTTTGTGGGTGTGTTTTTAACATTTAAAAACCGGGTGATACCGCGGCTGTATGCCTTGGTTCACCGGTTAAGTCTTCTCATGCCACCTTAGAGGTCCCGGGTTCGAAACCCGGCCACCCCCATACTTTTTTAAAAGGCTTTTTCAGCCTTAAATCAATTTTAGAAAATTCCTAATAAATATAAAAAAATGTTTTTATAACTTTTAAATATTTTTAAGGCATCAAATAAATTTCAGTAATATTTCTAAAATTTTAAATAACTAAAAACCTTTGTAATAAAACATTTTAAAGATTATTCATGGATTATTTATATGGATTTTAAAAATAATAATAAAATATTAGTGAGCCGAACTTTCCCTTTAATTATTTATCTTTTAAATCACGTTATTTTAAGTGGAGATTTCATAAAACATTAGAAATTAATATGATAAATGATTAATTATGTAAATAGACATTTAAATATCATTTAAATAATTAGTTTTTTTTTATTTTTGACCATGCTAAATGACTTTAAATAATTTTATATTATTTTGCAAGTCATATAATTAAGTACATTATAAACATTGGTCAAAATGTACTTTTTAAAACTTAAATATCCTATTATGTGTATTTAAGTTTATATATTTAAATGTTTTTCTTTTAAAATAATAACTATTTATATGCTTATGGACTTGATACAATAATTTAAAAAATCATTTAAAATAATAATGGACATAATATTATCTTTATTAATCGCTAAAATTTGGGAAATTATATACTATTCTTAGAAAATTATTAAGATTTAATTACATCATTATTATCTAATTTCATTTCTAAAATACTTAATCATATAAACCTATATAATTCCTGCTAATGGAATGAAAATGTAAATAACTACATTATAAACTTATTGCTTAGCAAAAACCTTAAAAATATTAACACCCTGATTCTTGTGAACGTTAATCGTATTGTTAACCTTAATCTTTATCTTGTAAATTATATATTTAGGTGCTTGTAATGGATACTTTGGATTTACCTTTTGGATCTTACTTTAATCTCTTATATCATCTTGTAATGCCTATATCCATGTGAGTATTTCCATACCCCTTTTTCTTATTGTCACACTTTGGGGTGAAACATGTTAACTTATACTATTGCATTTGTAAACTTATTTGAGACTTGTAAACCTATGGCAATTCATCTTGTAAAGTTGTGGTTAGTTGAACTTTCGTGGTTACCATGTTATGACGTTATATGTACAATCATTAACTATTGCTAGCCCAGCGAAGTCATAGATCTATGGGCCAGACAAGCCTGCTTTGGTTGATCCAAGTACACTTAGCTTATCGTATAATCTTGTAAACGTTTGAGACTTGTAAAACTTTGTCGAGGTTTGATTGTTGCATTGTTCATAACATCCCTAATCACTTTATTCACTAACTTATGACTTGAATTGCCATCTTTTATATAATCTATGTATTAAAAACTATGGAATGCTCACTAACATTTTTATGTTGACCTTTTATTTTTAACATGTTTTAGGAATACCTCAAGTATGTGTTCTACTCTTTGAAGCTTATCATATCTAGGATTGGACCTAGAGATAAAATGGATGATCATGTTATTTGTAGCATTTGTACATGATGTATTCTTTGTTGAAACTTTTGCTTGTAATGTTACAATTGAATCTTATGATTAATAAATAGCGTTATTTGGCTGTGAACAATCGTAACTCTCACATCTCGACGTTTCCGCTGTTAAGGTTGGGGTGTGACAATCACCAAGACAACTACCCATCACCACCTTCACACCATAACAACCACCTATCACCACCAACGTAGTCCCGATCACCACAACCGTAGTCCCCATCACCACTAGTGCAACCCCTGTCACCACCACCACCGCAACAGCGCGTCACCACCATCGCAGCCACTATCACCACCATAGTAGCCCCATCACTACCAACGTAGCAAGATTCAGATTTAGATTTCAGATTTCATTTGATATTTTGATTTGATGTGATTTGATTTCTAGGGTTTCTTTTGTGTTCTGTGATTTGGGTCTGTTTAGAGGGAGGGTTTTTTTCGATTTGGTGATGATATTTGATCTAGAGATTAATTTGGGTGTTTGACTTTTGATGATGATGATGATGATAAGCTTTAGAAGACTGTTCATCAACAATTTGTTATCTTTTTGTAGGAATTTAACAAAAGTAGAATGGCAGTTAGCTCTTGTTCCAGCTGCACCCCAACCACAAAGGGCTCCTGAACCACCCATGACTCAACCACAGGCTTATTATTTACCTCCGGCGCAATTACCTGGCTCCACACAGCTTAATCAGATGCAATACTTGCAGTCTCAACTGCCACCCGCTCAAACCCAACAACAACCACCTCCGCCTCTGCCACCACAAGTTCACTCCTTACCGCAGTATCAACAGCAACAGTGGATACCACAGGTGCAACCATGTAAGGCCCCGTTTCCGGGACGCTTACAGCTGGTCAACCATTACACATAAAACATACATTTACAGTTATTTTAAATAAACATTCATAGTTGAAACATTCAAAAATGGCACTTCATTTCATCATAAAAACTTTTTCAAAATAATGCATCATTTGTCGGTTACAAAATTACATCGTTGTATTACATCACAAAAGATTCATATAAATGGATACCATCCAAAAGAGCTGAGCAGCTGCCTCGTGCCAACCTCAGCAACATTACCTGCCAACTGGAAACACATAAAAGTCAGCGTTGCTGAGTGAGTTCTAGTTTTATAATAAAACGTACTTTTCTTTCGTAAAACCATCCTTTCTCTTAAAATCATATTATACGTTACATTCGTTCGTGATCATACATCGTACGTACATACAGATAATATCATTATTATCTTCGTCATTCTTTCGTTCATATATCATTTCATTCATTACTTTCATCATCACCATGAACTTTACCCTTCATGCTCGTGATACTGTGCCTAAGCCTATAAAAGACCTTCATCGGTGGTGCCCAGCACCAAGTGGTCACAGTACCTAAGGTAAAGTTCAGGTATACATTGTCATATGTTATGCCCTTCATGCTCATAATACTGGACCTAAGCCTATAAAAGACCTTCATCGGTGGTGCCCATCACCAGGTGGTCACAGTACCTAAGACACGCAACAATGGTTCATCCATATGGTCAATCACAAAGAAGGACCCCAATGTGCATCCTTTGGGGTAGCTAACCCGCACACCCTTGAGCTAACACCTACAATGGGTGTGCACCTCCATACATTTGCTTGCAAGCCTTTCTTACATCCATTCATTCATTAATGCATGCATTCATCATCATGTTCCTCTTTCATTATCTTTCACTTTACGTTACATAATACTTCGTTCATTCATTATCATAACACGTAAAGTCATGGGAAAGATAAACATACATCATCATAAGGAACATAAAAATATCATTCATACATCATTATGCAGTGCATCATACATACATAACATACATCATGTATAACCATGCAACATCATCATCATCATCATAAACATCAATCACATAACATAACATGCCCATCATACCATCTATGACCCCAAAAGTCAACTTACATAAACCCTGTGAATCTCCTAGATCAAAGCCTACATTACCCCCTTTTCACCAAAAAGTCAAAATTTTTCTAAGTGTTCATCCGCATTGACCCTCTTATTCATCCGCATTTGCTATAGTTCATCCGCATTAGCTATAGTTCATCCGCATTTGTCATCCGCATTTGACTTACTCATCCGCATTTCATATACTTATTCAAATGCTCATCCGCATTGACATACCTCATCTGTATTTCCCAGACTTAGTCAAATGCTCATCCGCATTTCATGCACTTAGTCAATGTTCATCCGCATTGACTTCGTCCGCATTGACTTACCCATTGGTTAATGTTCATCCGCATTAACCCTTTCCATCCGCATTAACCCTTTCCATCCGCATTGACTTCCAAACACTTGGGCAGATTTTAAACTTAACATGTGAGCCTAAAACATCAGATTCGATTCCCATGCACCATTCATCATGTTCTAAGCTTAAATCTTACCCTCTAAGCCTCAGAAACACAATCATACATCATCAAGCATGAACATAGTCACACATCACATCATAACATCATCATACACACATTCAAGCGTACGGGTCCGAAACCCAGTTTAATAAAAACATACATTCATGCATTTCCAGCCCCAAAATCAGTTAAAAACCAGTAAAAAAAGGGGTCCTAGAACTCACCTTTGCAGCTTTTGAGTATGGCTTCCTCCAAACTCGTTTGCAAATTGAATTCAACCGCTTAGAAACCTACTAAAAACATACCCAAACACATACAAACACACATAAGCATAAACCTGAGGATATGACCAGTCAAGAACACCATAAAAGCATGAATTCTTATCTTGAATTCGAATTCTTTCTTCTTGTTCTTCTTCAAACCCGAGCTCTGCTCTTTCTCTCTCTAAAATCCAAACTCAAATGTGAAAAGTGGCGTGGCATGGGCGGCCATGCTACTTTTGTACAACTTAAAAAGTAAATCTTGTACTTTTTACATATTTAACCTCTCATCTTGGGTTAAATAGCCTTTCTTTCTTTTCCTTCACTTTCTTTAACTTTAAAATAACCGGGTGTTACAAACCAATGCCCTACTCGTATGGTGGACGTCGGTGGTGCGGCGACGGCGGCGGTGGTGCGGCGGCGACGATAGTGGTGCCATGATGGAGGTGGTTGTGGTAGCAGTGGTGGTGGACTTAAAGAGGGAGAAGAGGAAGAAGATAGAGTAGAAAAGGGGTGGGGGTGTGGATGGGGGGATTTTGTTTAATAAATAAGGGTATTTTTGTCATTTCACAAAAACTAAGGGAAAAATCTAACGTCGTTAGTGTCTTGGACTAAAATGAAAATAAAAATGAAACGTTAGGGGCCGAATGACAATTTTGAAACCGCGGGGATGCAAGTAGTTAAAATGAAGAAACGTCAGGGATGCAAATGGTAATTTACTCTAATTTTATATTCTTATTCCTTTCGAAAACATCATTGAAAATTACAACTATAACACTACTCATATACTGTCTTTTATTTAAGATTGGTTGTGAGAAGTATTTGAAAAAATAAATAGAAAATACATAATCGATGATGAAACGACTCAGTTTGTGACCACCAACAATACCACATGTCTGCTAACTATGGTTTCTATTTCATTTTCCTTTTTCTCTGTAACAATTAATTTCACCCATAATTTGTTTTTGGTAATTTATAATATTTGACTTTTTGTAAAAGTCTAAAAACACTGTCTTCCTTAGGTTTTTTATATAAAAATACCGACATAAATTTTATTGAAAACAAAGCTATTTCAAATAAGCAAAAAAATATTAATTTGTTTTTTTTAATATAAGTATGCTTGATGAATATTAAATAATCATAACTCATACTTATTTATTAAAATTTAGGTTATGTTAGGGTTGTAAATATGTGAGAAAATTGAGTTAGTTTGATTTTTAGGTAAAAGATAAATTATTTTTTAATGAAAGTTTGGAATGAGCAGGAGCGTCACTATAGGTAGTCGAATAATATAACTGTAAGGAGTGAAATTACTACTATAGTGAAAAGAATATTTAATCTAAGATAAAAATTATGTGTTTGACACTGTTCTTCAAATACATCAAGTTATTATATCTAATACGGCACATCGTTGTGTAAAATATCAGGTTATTGTGTCAAATATTTTTTATAATTGGTTATATGTATTCATCAATATGTTTTACATTTTGAATCATTTTGTGCTAATTTTATTATTTTTTATATATTATAAATAATTGTTGTTATTTCATCATTATGAATTCTAATAAAATTGTATAATGATGTTATTTCATCAATGTTTTTTTAAATAATAATGTTTAAGAAAACAAAATGACAAGCAAAACAAACACAATGGGAAATTGTATTATTGTTATTTTTTTATCATTTTATATTATTTTATCATTGTTATTAATCTACTAATTTAATTAATTGTTATTTTATCACTATGTTTACATACTAAGTCTAGAAGTACAACAATGTTTTATGTATTTTTTAAAGAATTCATCATCTTAGAAAAACATAAAAAGTGTTCATGAAAAGAAAAAAATAAGAAACAAAAAGACATAATAAATTAAACTAAACACATAATTCTTAGCATAAATCATATGAGCCGAAAAACATTACAAATTTTTACGTAACGATATTGTACTCCTATTAAAAATAAAAAGTTATGTTTTCAATATTTGATTCAGGTTTAAAAAACTCAAAATTTGAGTCAAAAATTACCGATTTGAATTAGGCTTTAATTTTTTATTTCAAATTCGTTTCGATATGTGTCACACCCCCGCTAAAAGCGAAAACATGAGGATGTAACGAGACGGGATCGTCATAACACATGATAAGCAATAGAGATGCAATATAAGTAACGAGGACAAGCATGTCATGATGACACCCGACACAAAGGAGACTTGTGTCATGTTTAGTCAATATTCACGACAACATAACCATAAGCATAACATGATAAATGATTCACATAATCAAATGAAGATAACATTGTATTGTAATTCCCACAACCCGGGAACAACTATCAAAAGAATGACATTGTTTAATCAGACTACAACAATGTTCCAAAATGAATGTTTGTCAAATATGTTTAGTCTCAAAAATACATCCTAGGGTCTAAACTAAGGCAGCACACCTAGATCTTCAATTAGCATTGTCACCTGAAAAGATATGCTCAAAATGTTCAACAAAATTGTTGGTAAGCTCGTAGGTTTAAGTAGTAAATAAGTAATTGATGCTGTATAGTATTTGTGGTGGAATACCGTGAATACAGTTATAAGTAAGCAAAAATCACATGACAATGAGCTTTACAACCAAACCTAAAGACATACACACAGAATCTTGTCGGAATATATTCACCCAAGGGCCCGTTCCTGGCCACTGTTGGTACTAACTAGTATACCAACAAACAAAGGTGGGGTTGTCAACCCAGTAGTAGTACCAATACATATCTGCCGGTTCCAACACCAGAACTAAATGGTTGTAAAGAAAGTATCACACAACGAACTCAAGCATGTATCAGATAAGTACTCACAAAACAGTATCACGTTGATTCCAAGTATGTAAATTGTATGTAAGTTGTACAACATGAAGAAAATGGGTGAGCATACTTTTCCCCCATGTTTGTAAATGATTGAAATGATGTATAAGCTTAAAAAGGGGCCACGAAACTCACTTGTTAGGTGGTAAGTATGAATGATCAAAGTTTCCAAATGTAGTATGCAATGAACGGTCAAACACCTATTGACAATTATAGTTAAGCATTAATGATACGTATGACGAAAGTAGTAACGTTCGGTTGGTTCGGGTTATATCGGTTTGGTCGCGTGGAACACACACAAGCAAACATGCGTATTAGATCTTATGTAGATCCAAGTACTGGAAATCGTTGCCATTGATGATGATATTTGTGTAAAAGTGTCATTGTTATTAGAGAAATGCTTAGTAAAATTAGTAGTTACAATTCGGTTGGTGATAATCGTAAAATGTTATGTTGATTTGATTTGAATAGCGTTAATAAGTTTAATATTGTTAACTGAAATATGTCATTAGCAATGATAACCATGTCGACGTCACCTTAACAATCACACGACAAACACACACCACACACAGAAGAAACTCACACACAACCACTCCAATTGCACGACAGGACCAGACGCACGACTCAACACTCCATCCGCACGAATCAACTCTCATTTGTACGAATCAGCTTCATTCGTACGATTGAACCTTCATTCGTGCGACTCAGCATTCAGTCGTACACACAGCACCCAATCGCACGACTCAACGCTTATACGCACGAATCAACCTTCATTCGTATGAATCAGCTTCATTCGTACGAATGAACCTCCATTCGCGCGACTAGGCATTCGGTCGTGCAATACATGCACAATCGCAAATTCATCCGCATTGACTCAATCGCACGCATCATTCATCCGCATAGACTGAATCACATGCATAGACACAGTCGCACAGCCTCAATCGCACGCATACACCCAGTCGCACGACTCAGTCACATGACACACCCAGTCACACAACTCAGTCGCACAACTCAGTCGCACGAGAGACACAGTCGCACGACACACCCAGTCGTACGGCTCAGTCGCACGGCCGACCCAGTCACCAGAATAGCAGGTTCGCGACTGCAGAAGTACAGAGCAGCCTTGGCTGCTCCGTGCATGAGATTTACACCACAAGGACTTCCAGAAACACATTTCAAACACACCCAACAAGAAGGACACACAGGAAGACAACACACGCACCCACACGATCTTATGTGCTCGGGTTGGCCCCGAGCACCCGAAACCCTAAAGAACAGCAGTAAACAACCAAGAAAATGGACGACCAAGGTCGTCTACCTGCAAGAAAGGAGTAGACTCAGCTGTAGCAAGGTTTTGCCGGTGAAGACTCGAAGAAACGGGGCAGTTTTGGTGCAAGGAGGAGGAGGAAGTGAAAGGAGAAGACGATGAAGAAGAAGAAGATGAAATGGAGGCTAGGGCTGGAATATGGGTATTTATACCCAGTCCTAGTTTGGCAAAATGTCACATTTGTCCCTGCACTTAGCCCCCGAGTTCCTAAATTTGTTTCGGTTGAAAACGACTTTAATAGGCTAGTTATATTAATGATAAAAATGTACATTAATGATATTGGTAACTTAAAATATTTTATTAATGACAATAGTATTATATAAAAATGATATATTTAGTGATAACGATGATGAAAAATGTAAAAGTTTTAAGGAAACATACGTTTACGATGAGAGCACAAGCATAAAGATGATAAAGCAAGAATGATATCCACACGAATAGTTTATAAGCATGAGGAATGAACGATCAAAGAAAAGTTAACGGAAGCCACATTAATTAACAGACCTGTGGTGACGGATGTCACAGTATCCCCCAGTTGAGAGAATTCGTCCTGAAATTCAGCTGGAGTTAGCTCCAAGAGTGTCATCCTTGAATAGATGTAGATATTTAAGTTTCATCTGGTCTTCCTGTTCCCATGTAAATTCTGGCCCTTGTTTGGAGTTCCACCTCACGCGGACAATTGGTATTCTGCTGCGCCTCAATTTCTTGACCTTTCGATCCATGATCTCAATGGGTTCCTCGACAAAATGGAGCTTTTCTTCAATCTTGATTTTTGCATGCAGGAACATGAAGGGATTCATTAGCCAAACACTTCTTGAGGTTCGACACGTGGAAAGTATCATGTACGCCGCTGAGTTCTTGTGGTAACCTTAATTGGTAAGCCACTGGACCGATTCTTTCTAAAATCTCGAATGGTCTTACATATCTTGGGGCTAACTTCCATTTCTTTCCAAATCGAACAATTCCCTTCCAAGGAGACACTTTGAGTAAAACTCGATCCCCAATGTTAAATTCTAGAGGCTTTCGACGGTGGTCGGCATAGCTCTTTTGGCGATCTCTGGCAGCTTTTAGTCGGTCCTTTATTTGGAAAATCTTGTCGGTTGTTTCTTGGATAATCTTTGGGCCTGTTAACTGGCTTTCACCAATCTCTGCCCAACAAACGGGAGATCTGCATTTCCTTCCATACAATGCTTCGAATGGAGCACATCCAATGCTCGTATGGTAGTTGTTGTTGTAAGAGAACTCAATCAGCAGTAGATGAGTGTCCCAACTACCACCAAAGTCGATTACACACGCCCTTAGCATGTCTTCCGACGTTTGTATAGTTCGTTCACTTTGGCCGTCTGTCTGTGGGTGATAGGTGGTACTCATATCTAATCGAGTGCCCATCACTTTCTGTAGTGTCTGCCAGAATCGTGAAGTAAATCGGCTGTCACGGTCGGATATAACCGACACCGATACTCCATGTCTTGTCACGACCTCCTTTATGTACAATCTCGCCAACTTATCCATTTTGCAGTCTTCTCGGATCGGCAAGAAATAAGCTAACTTCATCATCCGATCCACTACGACCCATATCGAGCCATGCCCGCTGCTCGTTCTAGGGAGTTTGGTAATAAAATCCATGGCTATGTTCTCTCATTTCCACTCGGAATCTTAGGTTGCTATTATAATCCCGATGGTTTCTGGTGTTCAGCTTTAACTTTCGAGCATGTTAAGCATCTGCTTACGTACATAGCAATGTCTTTCTTCATGCCTGGCCACCAGTACAGATCCTTAAGATCGTGGTACATCTTATCTGCACCAGGATGGAGAGAATATCGTGTCTTGTGTGCTTCATCCATGACTAAGGTACGTATGCCTCCCCATCTGGGTACCAATATACGATCCATGAAGTATTGTATCCCATCATCCTTGTAACTCATTTGTTTATCCAATCCTCGGAACTCTTCTCCTACAAATTTTTCTTCTTTCAACGCCTCATTTTGTGCAATTTGGATCTGAGCTTTCAAATTCATTTGAATAGTCAATCCCAACGCTCGTGCACGTAGTGGTTTCAGCGTTCTTTGCGGCTTAGAGCATCAACCACCACGTTAGCTTTCCCCAGATGATACCGGATTTCACAATCGTAGTCACTAAGAAGCTTTACCCAATGTTGCTGACGCATATTAAGTTTCTTCTGATCCAGGATATGTTGGAGGCTCTTATGATCTGTGTAGATGATGCATTTGGTTCCATACAGGTAATGCCTCCATATCTTAAGTGCAAATACTACCGCGCCCAACTCCAGGTCGTGAGTTATATAGTTCTTTTCGTGCACCTTAAGTTGTCGCGAAGCGTAAGCAATCACCTTATCCTTCTGCATTAGCACACATCCCAATCTTGGTGTGAAGCATTATAGTACACCACAAAATCATCAGTTCCGTCTGGGAGGGACAATATTGGTGCGTTGCATAACTTTTCTTTCAACATTTGGAACGCTTGCTCTTGGGCATGTCCCCAATCAAACTTCTTGTCTTTCTGAGTCAGTAGTGTTAACGGTTGAGCGATCTTTGAAGAATTCGCGATGAAGCGATGATAGTACCCGGCCAATCCTAAGAATTGCAGTATCTTTGAAGGTGTCTGGGATGCATCCCATTTCTTCACCGCTTCGATCTTGCTGGGATCTACATGAATCCCATCCTCGTTAATCACATGACCCAAAAACTTTACTTCCCGCAACCAGAATTCACACTTCGAGAACTTGGCGAAAAGTTTCTCTTCCCGTAACAGTTCCAGTATTGCCCGAAGGTGTTCTTCATGATCCTCTTTCGATCGGGAGTAGATAAGTATATCCTCTATGAATAAGATCACAAACTTATCCAAATAAGGTTTACACACCCGATTCATTAGGTCCATAAACACAGCTGGTGCGTTAGTCAATCCGAACGGCATGACCAAGAACTCATAGTGCCCATAACGAGTTCTAAATGCTGTTTTCGGTATGTCATCCTCGAAAACCCTTAGTTGATGATATCTAGAACGAAGGTCGATCTTGGAGAAATATGAAGCTCCTTGCAGCTGGTCGAACAGATCGTCGATCCTGGGGAGAGGATACTGATTCTTCACGATTAGCTTGTTCAACTCGGGTAATCGATACACATTCGGAATGACCCATCTTTCTTTTTGATAAATAACACTGGTGCTCCCCATGGTGAGTGACTCGCCCGGATAAAACCCTTCTCCAGTAGTTCCTGTAATTGACTGGATAACTCTTGCATTTCTGATGGTGCTAACCGATATGGCGTCTTTGCCACCGGTGTAGCTCTAGGAACCAAATCTATACGAAATTCCATTTGTCGTGGAGGAGGCAAACCAGACAAGTCATCAGGAAATACATTTGGGTAGTCCCGTACTTCTAGAATATCTACCAATTTCCTCTCCTCTTCCTTCTTTTCTACTACGTGAGCCAGAAACACGTAGCATTGCTTCCGTAAGCTTCAGCGTGCTTTCATGCAGGAGATAAGATTTAGGTTTCTTCCCGTTCGTTCTCCTTGAATTTTGAGCACCTCCCCGTTTGGAATGGGGATTCGTACTACTTTTTCCTGACAGACAATCTCAGCTCCGTGTTTCGACAACCAATCCATTCCCACAATCACGTCGAAACTCCCTAACTCAAAGGGTATCAAGTCTATATCAAAGGCATGGTTCTCCAATATCATCGAGCACTTTCTAATGATTGCATCGGCCTGTACAACCCTACCATTGGCCATTTCTACGGAGTAGCTAGTTTCTAGCCTACTAGGACTCAAATCAAGCAATTGCACTAACTCAGAAGATATAAAGCTATTGTCTGCTCCAGTATCAAATAATATAGATGTGAAGTGATTATTGGTAGGTGTGTGCTCGTGACAACATTCGGGTCCTGACGGGCATCATTTCCTCCGATGACGAACGCGCGTCCCCGAGCTGCATTTCCTTGATTTGTCGGGCCTTGATTTCCAGCTATGGCTATCACCGGTTGCTGGTTGTTCCCTTGTTGACCCGGCGCCCGAATCAGTCTGGGGCACATGTTTCTGTAGTGATCAGGGCCTCCACACTTATAACAGACCCTGGCATTCCTGGCGGGGTTAACCGCGTTGACCGGTGCCACCAGATTCGCCGCTACTCTGCAGTCTCTCGCTAGACGCCCCGGGCGTCTACAGTTCACGCACCCCCGACACGATATTCCTGGGGGATGATAAAAGTTGCACCTATCACACCTGGGGTGCGGCCCTACGTACTCTCTCTTGCCTGCGTCATGGCCACAAAATTTCTGGTTGTCTTTGCCCTTTTGTCAAATTTCCCAGCACTCGACGGCTCGCTTCCCCAACATCATTTCTGTTCTCTGCTCCTCTTTCGAAGACCCCTGTCTCACCATCTCGTCTGTCAGCGCCAGCCTTCAGAATTGCGCTCTGGATTGTAGGAGGAGCAACTGCTGTTACCATCGCCTGGATTTGAGGCGCAAGTCCCCAAATATAGCTCTCGATTCTCTTGGATTTCAGAGTCACTAGATGTGGAACTAGTCTTGCCAGCTCGTGAAATCAATCAGTGTAAGCTGCGTGCTCGGCCCCCACCATAGCATGATTCCAGAATTCATGCTCCAATTTCTGCATCTCATTGAGGGGGCAGTACTTCTCAATGATTAGGGCCTTAAACTCATCCCATGACATCTGCATCGCTGATTCTCTTCCCCTAGCCTGAACCTGGGTGTTCCACAAGTTAGTTCCTTGCCCTGTAGTGAACACGTGGCATACTTGATTTTCTGGCTGTCGAGGCACTCGATGATATCGATCACTGCCTCCATCTTCTTAAGCCATCTGGTTAGGGCTATCGCTCCACCTTTTCCATCGCCTTCTTTCGGTTTACAAGCCACAAATTCCTTATATGAGCATCCCCATCTTGTACTAACAACCCTAGTCTTATTACCAACTGTTCCACCATTCCCGGTTTCCTGATTACTCTCGTTCCCAGTCGGGTTCCCGTCTCCCACTTCAGTTCTAATCCCGCCTTGGCCTCTTTCTCCATTATCCTCATTATGATTGCCACCATCCCCGTGGGGGTGGTGATTCTGAAGAGCATCGCTCACTTAGGCCACTATAGTTGGGATCAGTGCAGCTAGCTGTTGAGCGATCAGAGCTGCCATGTCAGAGTTTCCTGTTCCCTGAATGTTACTGGCAGGACCATCACTTTCTCTTGGTGTTCTACCTCTGCCTCTGCCTCTGCCCCTCAGGGCTTCACTTCCGCTACTGTTGTTACGGGTAACTCTTCGAGACGGCATCTTCTAATCATAAAAGTAGTAAGCACATAAGCTTTAACCATTTCAAAGTATATTATCCATACCACTCATCAAAGTCCATCATCCCAAGTTAATATCATAATTATTGTTACCACACATCACATGTAAGTCGTGTAGTTCTCACACCATGAATTGGTAATGTTCCAATAGTAGTCCATCATAATAATTGCAAATCCATGCATATAATCACGTTTAGTCTAGTGAAGGTTGTCTATCTCCTCCTCTTTCGAGGTTTCAAACATAACCTTCTCAGGGTCAATACCAGTGTCCGTGGTCAAGCGCAATCGCATGATCTGTGAAGATCTCTTCGGGTTTAATACCCGAATTTAATAAAACAACTCGGCGCACAAAGGAAACAGAAGATCCAATAGAAGTATCCCATAAGGAGTGAGCATAAGGGCTCTCTCATAGGGTGAATAGATCACAAGGCAGATAAATATACGAACAAGTAACGAGGAACACACATGAGATATAAAATGCACACAACCCTAGCATGCAAATCTACATGAAGGTTCCTAGGTTATAGTCTAGGTCAAGTGAATTGCCTAATTCTCTATAACCATGGCTCTGATGCCAGTCTGTCACACCCCCGCTAAAAGCGGAAACACGGGGATATAACAAGACGGGATCGTCATAACACATGGTAAGCAATAGAGATGCAATATAAGTAATGAGGACAAGCGTGTCATGACGACACCCGACACAAAGGAAACTTGTGTCGTGTTTAGTCAATATTCACGACAACATAGCCATAAGCATAACATGATAAATGATTCACATAATCAAATAAAGATAACATTGTATTATAATTCCCACAACCCGGGAACAAGTATCAAAAGAATGATATTGTTTACTCAGACTACAACAGTGTTCCAAAATGAATGTTTGTCAAATATGTTTAGTCTAAAAAATGCATCCTAGGGTCTCCACTATGGCAGCACACCTAGATCTTCAATTAGCATTGTCACCTGAAAAGATATGCTCAAAATGATCAACAAAATTGTTGGTGAGCTCGCAGGTTTAAGTAGTAAATAAGTAATTGATGCTGTATAGTAATTGTGGTGGAATACCGTGAATACAGTTATAAGTAAGCAAAAATAACATGAAAATGAGCTTTACAACCAAACCTAACGACGTACACACAGAATCTTGTCGGAATATATTCACCCAAGGGCCCGTTCCTGGCCACTGTTGGTACTAACTAGTATACTAACAAAAAACAAGGGTGGGGTGTCAACCGGTAGTACTACCAATACCTATCCGTCGGTTCCAACACCGGAATTAAATGGTTATAAAGAAAGTACCACACAACAAACTCAAGCATGTATCAGATAAGTACTCACAAAACAGTATCACGTTGATTCCAAGTATGTAAATTGTATGTAAGTTGTACAACATGAAGAAAATGGTGAGCATACTTTTCTCCCATGTTTGTAAATGATTGAAATGTTATATAAGCTTAAAAAGGGGCCACGAAACTCACTTGTTAGGTGGTAAGTATGAATGATCAAAGTTTCCAAATGTAGTATGTAATGAACGGTCAAACACCTATTGACAGTTATAGTTAAGCATTAATGATACGTATGAAGAAAGTATAACGTTCGTCGGTTCGAGTTATATCGGTTCGGTCGCATGGAACACACACAAGCAAACATGCGTATTAGATCTTATGTAGATCCAAGTACTAGAAATCATTACCATTGACGATGATATTTGTGTAAAAGTGTCATTGTTATTAGAGAAATGCTTAGTAATATTAGTGGTTACAATTTGGTTGGTGATAATCGTAAAATGTTATGTTGATTTGATTTGGAATAGCGTTAATAAGTTTGATAGTGTTAACTGAAATATGTCATTAGAAATGATAACCATGTCGACGTCACCTTACAATCACACGACAAACATACACCACACACAGAAGAAACTCACACACAACCACTCCAATCGCACGACAGGACCAGACGCACGACTCAACACTCCATCCGCACGAATCAACCCTCATTCATACGAATCAACTTCCTTCGTATGATTGAACCTTCATTCGTGCGACTCAATATTCAGTCGTACCACACAACACCCAATCGCACGACTCAACATCCATACGCACGAATCAACCTTCATTCGTACGAATCAGCTTCATTCGTACGACTAAACCTCCATTCACGTGACTAGGCATTCGGTCGTGCGATACACGCACAATCGCACACATTCATCTGCATTGACTCAATCGCACGCATCATTCATCCGCATAGACTCAATCGTACGCATACACACAGTCGCACAACTCAGTCGCACGAGAGACAGTCGCACAAATCAATCGCACGACACACCCAGTCGTACAACTCAGTAGCACGGAAGACCCAGTCGCCAGAATAGCAGGTTCGCGACTGCAGAAGTGCAGAGCAGCCTTCTCCGTGCATGAGATTTACACCACAAGGACTTCCAGAAACACATTTTAAACACACCCAACAAGAAGGACACACAGGAAGGCAACACACGCACCCACACGACCTCATGTGCTCGGGTTGGCCCCGAGCACCCAAAACCCTAAAAGAACAGTAGTAAACTAGCAAGAAAAGGGACGACCAAGGTCGTTTACCTGCAAGAAAGGAGTAGACTTAGCTGTAGCCGAGGTTTTGCCGGTGAAGACTCGAACAAACGGGGCGGTTTTGGTGCAAGGAGGAGGAGGAAGTGAAAGAAGAAGAAGATGATGAAGAAGAAGAAGATGAAATGGAGGCTAGGGCTGGAATATGGGTATTTATACCCAGCCCTAGTTTGACAAAATGTCACATTTGGTCCTTGTACTTAGCCCCCGAGTTCCCAAATTTGTTTCGGTTGAAAACGACTTTAATAGGATAGTTATATTAATGATAAAAATGTAATTAATGATATTGGTAACTTAAAATATTTTATTAATGACAATAATATTATATAAAAATGGTATATTTAGTGATAACGATGATGAAAATTGTAAAAGTTTTAAGAATAGCATACGTTTACGATGAGACACAAGCATAAAGATGATAAAGCAAGAATGATATCCACACGAATAGTTATAAGGACGAGGAATGAACGATCAAAGAAAAGTTAACGGAAGCCACGTTAATTGACGGACGTTATGGTGATGGATGTCACAATATGAAGTCTAATTATTGAATCGAAATGTGGATTTGTGATATTTGATTCGATTCGATTCCAAATTCAAACTAGAAATACATACTTAGATAGTTACACTTATTTATATTAGATATGAATTTAGAAATATGTTGTGAAAAATTAAGAATTCAAAATTCAAAAAATATATAATCTAAAATTTTAAATCATAACTAGTAACTTTTAACTTTGAAACATAGAATACTTTGTATTATTATGCTTGTCTTTTTCATTTTGATTATTTGAAATCAGATCTTTCAATGAATTATAATCATATTACTCAATTAAATATCATTTCCTGAGGTTGATTTAATGGATATCTTGTTTGAAAATTCGAATTCGATTAGATTCACATTGGATCATTTTTACTTTCGAATTCTAATCAAACTATAATTTTGTTTGGAAGTTTCAAAAGTGTTTATTTGATTCACTTAAGTCGAATTCAACCAAAAAGTTTATGAACTACATTTGTTTTACTACACCAAACGTTCACTATTACGGCGTTGGCTGTCGTCCACAACTACATTGATTTCCAAACTCCCCCATCTCAGCCATTAATAGTCTATGCCCTTGACACCATAATTTTAATGATACAACTTTCTTATTTTTTTTCACTTTCTATTAAAAAACTATGAAATACAATCATTTATTTTTCATTCTGCTTTACTTTCTTCTTTCCTTAAATAAAATCGAGAGTACATCATTAAACAAAACCAAATTAAGCCCTCTAATACTCCTCTCCAAAACTGAACCCACATTTTGGAGCGTAGTTTATGTTGCTTAACCATGAGTCTTTTAAGTTCTCTATTTGTGTTGGATCACCTAGTCTCTTGGCAAGACTATCTATCATAACAAAAATTATAATGTACTCATTGGAATTTATTGTGTATAATTTTTTTAAATAAATAATTTCATACAAAATATGTTTTTAATTAATAGATAATAGATTTTTGAAATAAAGAGATTAACTAACAACGTATTTCTGAATTCATTTAATGAGAGAAGAGAAGCAAAGTGAAAGAAAGAACGAAAAATTATTTATGTTTCAGAGATTTTATTTTTGTGACATCCGGTAAATTTTCGTTATCAACTCCGTTAGTTCCGTTAAGTCTTGTAAACACGTGTCGTGAGCACACACTAGTTGTCGTTTAACGTTGGTGACCTAATAATAATGATTAATGTTAATTTGATGTGAATCTAAGTGATTATATGAATATTGGGTTATGTTTATGTGTTACACATTTATAAACGATTAATTAAAGAATTTATCGCGTAACGCGGAAACGTGCCTATTTGTCCGTATGTCTTGTGTTTTTGCAAAGATAAATTATGTAATGAATTTTATAAGTTTATATCTTTATATTATGAAGTTAAAAACACTTTACAAAGAGTTTAAAGCTTAGTTTTTTATAAAATACAAATTACAAGGGTTAAAAGGGTAAATATGTAAATTAAAATTTAATAAAACAAACCCAAACCCTAATCCACCTAGTTTCGGCCGCGACTTCACCCTTCCTCCCTCTCCACCTTCGAATTCAGCCTAGAACATCACAATACTTGCGATTTTGGATCGATTTCAAGGCATACATCTCGTGGGAATCATCAATTGCAAGTTTACAAGTTTAAGGTTAGTTTGCGAGTTTTCGTGAAGGGTTCATCATGGCCGAACCCTAATTCGTAAATTGGTCTTTGTTGGGTCGAATTGGTTGTTGTTTGATGATGTTAACATGTTAGTTAGATTGTATACATGCTAGTTAACGTCGATTATGCAAGAATTATATGTTTTTAGTGGATTGATCATGAATTTTGGTGTTAAGCAAACCCTAATTCGAAAATGGCTTGATTATGCATGATGGATGATTGTTTGATGAATGTTTGATGATTATTGGGTTGTATGAATGTTAGAATACGTTGATTATGCAAGAAAGTTGGGATTTTGATGCATTGTTCATAGGTTACTAAGAATAGTAACTTTATTTTGCATGTAGTAATGATCTAGTGATGGATTGATGTTATGGATGGGTTCATGATGATATTAGATGATAGATTGGTATTATGAATGCTAGAAATCTTTAATTTGATGGTGTTGATCATAGCTTGCCAAAAGTAGAAACTTTTGTTTATGAAGATTGTTGGATTGAGGTGTTTAAGTGTTGTTGATCATGTCTAGATTTTAGTATGAGCTTGAATTGGTATATTATTGATGAATTCATGCATACCTTGGATGTTTGATAGATTTTGGATGTTCTTTCCAAAAGGGAAACTTTATTTGTGTAAATGTTGAAGTATGATGTTGTGATCATGTTTGAGATGATAGGACTTGCTAATTGTTCAAGGATGGATCCTAGTGTAATAGAACGTGTTAATTAGTTGTATGGCATGTTTGGATGATCATGGGTGATAATTGGAATTGGTAATCATGTATGGTTTGGATGTTGTGTAGTAGTAGGACATCATGCTTGGGTCTGGTAATTGATTGTTGTGATGTTGTGGATGCAATGTATATGCTTAAAGAATTTGGTTGTGATCATTATACACGCGTGCGGATCTGAGGCCCCTACTTAGTAGGATTGGCAGGGTTTAGGATGAAGTCGTGAGTGGCTTCACATGGCATGTGATGAATGGTTGAACCTTGTATGACATGTTAGTTGTATTGTAGCTAATGGTTATGTTAATGTGCTAGATCGCATGACTTGTATAGTACTTGATTGTATGATGATCTATGTGATACACCGTTGATATAGCATATGTATGATACTGTTTGAATGCTTATCATGTATGTTGTATGTGCTCATTGGCTTTATTTGAATTATAACTCATAATGTCACCAACGGGTCAAACGGGTCAACTAGGTCAAACGTGTCTATTTGTCTGGAAGCTTGAGTCTTTGATTTTGGTATGATTAGGGTTTCACATGTCTTTTATTTACACGTACTTATGTACTCACATGATCTAGGTAACCTGTGAAGGTTGGCTATCCTCTCGTTTCTCAAAATAAACCCTAAGTACTTTGCATACATCAGGTGAGTTCATGCCCCACTCTTTACTTCATCTCTTTTGGGGGAGATAGCATACTGGTATTTATACAAACGCTTTTATGATTTAAGTTGTGTATAATATTAATATAGTGCTGTTTACCATGGAAAAGTCCTCACACTTTTGAATTGTTAATATTTAATAGCGGGGAAACTTGGGTAGTACTACTGGGTCTGACGAGCCCCACCTGTGTGACTCGAGGTCAACCGGGTGCAATTTGTCCTATTGATCATTGTCACGACATGGTAAGTCGTGACAGGAGGCAACAACTATCACAGTCAGCTTCAATTGCAAAATCACTATGTATTAATATTTACTGATAATAGACTAGCTATCTATTACCATACACTGCTTATATTTATCGCAACTGTTTATGTTTATTGAACTCAAACTCTTGAACTCACCAACCTATGTGTTGACATTTTAGTATGCTTTTCTCAGGTCCTTAACTTGCTTGCCATAGGAGCACTGCACGGTTCACTTCATTTAAGACATTATGCTTCAAGACAATGTGACATTTTAACAATTATGGTTTACTTTGGTTTGGCACTTGTTTTGCCATAAGTTATACTTTATAGACTTGGGTTGTTTTCAAAAACGCTTCCGCATTGTTTAAAGTTTGTATTTTGGTTGATTTTGTTTGAATATGGCATTAGAGTCGTTCTGAGTAACTATTGACTGTGATCCTGGTTTGTTCACACGCCTCGCGGTAAAACTCCGCAAGTGGATTTTGAGGGTGTGACAGATTGGTATCAGAGCCATTGGTTATAGGGAACTAGGTTGCATACACACTAGACTATAACCGCACAGTTAGTTAGTTACCTGTTTCTTGTTCCATCGACTGTACACTCATTGGCATACACATCACATTATCTGCAGCATGGCATCGTCTTCAAGAGCTCCGGGTAAACGACCCGAATCACCTACACGATCTGAATCCCCACCTCCCGCACCTGTACCTGATGATGGATTCGATTGGCCCAGACTGGCTTATCCCAGAGAGGAGATTGACTGGGATCAACCATTCGCGTTGATGAAGCGTGACCCTCCGCGTGACTGGCGTTCTTATCCTAGGTTTGTTGACCATATCATGTTTAGGGAACGCGTACCTGTCCTAAAGCCAAGGACTAGGAACAATGCCAATCAACCCATGCCTTCACTCCCACGAACGACGCAGTCTAACGAGCAACTGATTGCTGCACTAATGGCTGCATTGGATACTGAACAGCATCGCGTAAGACGACTCACGTGATGTCTGTACACTACAGCAAGAGGTGTACAACCTGAGACATCAATTGGACGAACTCAAGGAAGAACACGGAAGACGCTGAACGGTTGTCACCATATGCAAGATGGTGTTATGGCACTCCAAGGACGCGTGACTGCTCGTGAACAGCGGGACGCCATAGCCGATAATAGGATTGCCATATTAGAAGCTCAACTAGCAGCACTCCAGATTGCTATAGCTCCTGCTCCTGCCGCAGACTCTGAGGATGAGGAGGATCCCGAGGAGGGACCCGAGGAAGAGGAACCGGAGGAGATGGAGGATGATAGTGATGGATCAGACATTGTCGATTGATTTCTTTATATGACTTAGACTACGTAGTGTTTTCTTTTTGAAACCTATGTGGGAAGGGTTGTTTCCCACACGAACGACAAAACTTCAATTTTGACATTGCTAAATACATTGTGACTTATTGCAATTTATTTACTTTGGTTATTATTTTTGTTAAGAATGTTGTGGTTGTGATGATATGTTATTTCTTTCATTTACTGTTTACTACGCTTCAATGAGTTAAATGTGTATGATGTTACTCATTATTGTATTGTGAATATAAGTGAAAAGAATGGACGCTCGTGGACGTGGACGTGGACGTGGTCGTGGACGCGGACGTGGACGTGGCACCGAGAACAGGGTGGTGGTGCTATTAACATGACTCCTGCGGAATTGGCTGCTCTAATTAATGAGCATGTTCAGGCGGCAGTGGCTGCTGCCCATGCGGGTCCCGGCAGGTAAACAATGATAGAAAAACAAATCTGATATCCTTTATAACTATAGGGGATGTTTGATTAATGTGTGTTGTGTTAAAACAGGACCACCAGTGTGTACATACAAGTCCTTCATGGACTGCAAACCACACACCTACAGCGGTACAGAGGGTGCTGTAGGGCTTGTACGCTGGTTTGAGAAGACTGAGTCCGTTTTCTCCAAATGTAACTGTCCACCGGCGGATCAAGTAAAGTATGCCACCGGGACTTTGGAGGGTGCTGCCCTGTCATGGTGGAACGCGCAAGTCCAGATGCTTGGACAAGCGATGGCAAATGGACTCCCCTGGAATGAGTTCAAGGATATGATGATCGAGGAGTACTGTCCTCGAAATGAGGTGCAAAAGTTGGAGATGGAATTCTGGCAGCTCAAGATGAAGGGTTCAGAAATTGAGGCTTATACAACCCGTACTCATGAGCTGGCCACATTGTGTCCAGGAATGGTTAATGAGACACATAAGAGAATCGACCACTACATACGAGGGTTGGTGCCTGAAATCCAAAGTATGGTAACGCTTCTAACCCACTACGATCCAGCAGGCCATCCAGATTGCTCATAAACTTACTGACCAGGCGGTAGAGCAAGGGCGTCTACCCAAACGGGGCGCTGTGGTGAGCGTGCCCGACAACAAAAGGAAGTGGGATGCTTCCAGCAACAGCAACAACAAATCATCATCATCATCGTCTGGCGGTCAACAACAATCCCAACAGCAGCAACAACCAGTCCAGCAGCAGCAGCGGCGGTTCGATAATAACCGCAATTTCAACCAAACTGCCCCAAATAACCAAGGACCCAGCGGTTACGGCGGAAGACATCCCAAATGCCCACGGTGTAACTACCACCACGTGGGACGGTGTGATAGCTTCAAGTGTCAACGTTGTGGAAAGATTGGACACGCTGCGAAGGATTGCCGTGGTGAACTAATGAGGAGGCCACAACAACCTCAAGAAACTCCCAAGGGTTGTTTTGAGTGTGGAAAAGAAGGGCATTACAAACGAAACTGCCCACAACTAAGAAGGAACGGAAATGGCAACAACAACAACACCAACACCATAATCATGGGAACAACAACAACAATGGCAATAATAACAACATGGTGGAACGGCACTGGAAATGGCGGCAATAGAGATGGAGCCAAAGGGAGAGCCTTCGTCATTGGCTCAGGTGAGGCTCTAAATGATCCCACAACTGTTACTGGTAGATTCCCTGTTAATGGTTGTTTTGCTACGGTACTATTTGATACTGGAGCCGATAGGAGTTTTGTGTCCTTAAAATTCTGTAGTCTTTTAAGTGATATACCCTCTGCTTTAGAATCTAAGTACACGTGGAATTAGCCGACGGTAAACAAATCCATGTAACGCATATCCTTAAAGACTGTAGGATAGAACTTGCTGGTCATACTTTCGCTATAGATCTCATGCCTGTTACGCTGGGGAGTTTTGATGTTGTGATAGGCATGGATTGGCTCTCTAGCAAGCAAGCGGAAGTCATATGTCACGAGAAGATTATACGGATCCCGGTTGGTGATCAAATTCTTACTGTCAAAGTGATAGGAGTGGTGCTGTGATAGGCATCATCTCGTATATGAAAGCTCAAAAGTTGTTACGAAAGGGCCGCGTGGCTATCCTAGCACTTGTAACCGATAAGCAAAGGAAGAAAGAGAATGGAGGATATTCCCGTAGTACGCGACTTTCCGGAGGTGTTCCCAGAAGATCTTCCTGGATTACCACCGCACCGCCAAGTGGAATTCCAGATTGAGTTGACTCCTGCGCAGCCCCGATTGCTAGAGCACCTTATCGATTAGCACCAATGAACTACAGGAGTTGTCGTCACAACTTCAGGAGCTTCTGGATAAAGGTTTTATCCACCTAGTACATCACCTTGGGGAGCTCCTGTACTCTTTGTTAAGAAGAAGGATGGTACATTCCGGATGTGCATCGATTATCGAGAGTTAAACAAAGTAACAGTCAAAACCGATACCCTTTACCTCGTATCGACGACTTGTTCGATCAGCTTCAAGGATCAAGCTATTACTCGAAGATTGACTTGAGATCTGTTATCATCAACTCAGAGTTCGAGAAGAAGACATTCCCAAGACTGCATTTCGTACTCGTTATGGTCATTATGAGTTCTTGGTCATGCCTTTTGGGTTGACTAATGCACCTGCTGTGTTCATGGACCTCATGAACCGCGTGTGCAAACCTTATCTTGATCAGTTTGTCATTGTGTTCATCGATGATATACTGATATACTCTAGGACCAAGGATGAGCATGAAGAGCACTTACGAATGATCTTGGAACTGTTGAAAAATGAGCAGCTGTATGCTAAATTCTCAAAGTGTGACTTTTGGATAAGAGAAGTACAATTCCTAGGTCATATTGTTAATGAGAAAGGAATACACGTTGATCCTGCCAAAATTGAGGCGATAAAGAATTGGACCACACCCAAAACGCCAAGCGAGATAAGCAATTTCTTGGATTAGCAGGATATTACCGCCGATTCATAGAAGGATTTTCTAAGATCGCACAACCTCTCACAGCCTTGACTCACAAAGGAACGACATACAAATGGGCTGAGAGTCAAGAATCAGCTTTCCAATTATTAAAACAAAAACTCTGTACTGCCCCGATATTAGCATTACCAGAGGGAACAGATGACTTTGTGGTGTATTGCGATGCATCCATTCAAGGATTGGGTTGTGTCTTGATGCAACGAGACAAGGTGATAGCTTACGCCTCGAGACAACTAAAGGTTCACGAGAAGAACTATACTACCCATGACTTAGAATTGGGCGCAGTAGTTTTTGCCTTAAAGATCTGGAGACATTATTTGTACGGTACCAAGTGCACAATCTACACCGATCACAAGAGTCTTCAACATATCTTTGAGCAAAAAGAGTTGAATATGAGGCAGCGACGTTGGGTGGAACTACTAAATGATTATGATTGCGCAATTAAGTATCATCCGGGAAAGGCGAACGTAGTTGCCGATGCTTTAAGCAGGAAGGAACAGCTAAACCCCGACGGGTGCGAGCTTTACAGCTTACTATCAGTACCCAACTGCCCGAACAAGTTAAGGAGGCACAAATAGAGGCTTTAAAAGTGGAAAACATTGGTGCCGAATTTTAAGGGGAATGGATAAGCAGCTAGTGATGAAAGAGGATGGAATTCGGTATTTCATGGATAGACTTTGGGTGCCTGTTCATGGAACTCTGAGAGATTTAGTTATGAGCGAGGCACACAAATCTAAGTATTCTATACATCCTGGATCCGACAAGATGTACCATGACCTAAAGGCTCACTATTGGTGGCCTAACATGAAAGCGGATGTAGCTACGTACGTGAGCAAGTGTTTGACCTGCTCGAAGGTGAAAGTGGAATATCAAAAACCATCCGGACTATTACAACAACCCGAGATTCCAATGTGGAAATGGGAAACATCTCCATGGACTTTATTACTAAACTACCCCGGACTAGTACTGGTTGTGACACGATATGGGTTATTGTGGATCGATTGACAAAGTCTGCTCATTTCCTTGCAATAAAGGAAACCGACAAGATGGAGAAGTTAACTCGCCTGTACCTCAAGGAGATCGTTTCGAGACACGGGGTACCGATCTCAATTATCTCTGACCGTGACGCTCGTTTCACGTCACATTTCTGGCAATCATTGCAGAAATCCTTGGGTACACGTTTGGATATGAGTACTGCATATCATCCACAGACGGATGGTCAGAGTGAGCGTACTATACAGACGTTGGAGGATATGCTACGTGCTTGTGTGATTGACTTCGGGAATAACTGGGAAATTCACCTGCCATTGGTGGAATTCTCTTATAACAACAGTTATCACACTAGTATACAAGCAGCACCTTTCGAGGCGTTGTACGGGAGAAAATGTCGATCACCGGTTTGTTGGGCGGAAATTGGTGATAGTCAAATAACAGGTCCCGATTTAATTCATGAGACGACTGAGAAAATTATACAGATACGGAATCGTATGGCTGCAGCGCGAGACAGGCAAAAGAGTTATGCTGACAAAAGACGGAAACCTTTAGAGTTTCAGGTTGGTGACAAAGTTTTGTTGAAAGTCTCACCATGGAAAGGCGTAGTTCGGTTTGGTAAACGAGGGAAACTAAACCGAGGTACGTTGGACCATTTGAGATTGTGGAAAGAGTAGGTCCAGTAGCGTATCGATTATCCCTACCTGATTCGCTAAGTGGAATTCATGATGTATTTCACGTGTCAAACTTGAAGAAGTGCATAACTGATGAAACGACGGTCGTACCACTAGAAGAAATTCAGGTGGATGAACAATTGCGTTTTATTGAGGAACCAGTGGAGGTGATGGACCGTGAGGTGAAAACACTTAAGCAAAGCAAGATACCTATTGTTAAAATCCGTTGGAATTCGCGACGTGGACCGGAATTCACATGGGAACGGGAAGATCAAATGAAGCTTAAGTACCCTCAACTATTCGAAGGAACGATGCCAGCAGACGAAGGTATTGATTTAAATTTCGGGACGAAATTTCTTTCAACATGGGGATGATGTGACAACTCATCCAAAACTCACACGATTTCGATTTCTGTGTGCCAATGCAGTAGACCAGTGATGGAAACCAGTGATGGAACACTCTCACCATGTAACGCAATTTTCGGGACGAAAATTCTTTCAACATGGGTATGTGACATCCGGTAAATTTCCGTTATCAACTCCGTTAGTTCCGTTAAGTCTTGTAAACACGTGTCGTGAGCACACACTAGTTGTCGTTTAACGTTGGTGACCTAATAATAATGATTAATGTTAATTTGATGTGAATCTAAGTGATTATGTGAATATTGGGTTATGTTTATGTGTTTACACATTTAAACGATTAATTAAAGATTTATATCGCGTAACGCGGAAACGTGCCTATTTATTCGTATGTCTTGTGTTTTTGCAAAGATAATTATGTAATGATTTTATAAGTTTATATCTTTATATTATGAAGTTAAAAACACTTTACAAAGAGTTTAAAGCTTAGTTTTTTATAAAATACAAATTACAAGGGTTAAAAGGGTAAATATGTAAATTAAATTTAATAAAACAAACCCAAACCCTAATCCACCTAGTTTCGGCCGCGACTTCACCCTTCCTCCCTCTCCACCTTCGAATTCAGCCTAGAACATCACAATACTGCGATTTTGGATCGATTTCAAGGCATACATCTCGTGGGAATCATCAATTGCAAGTTATTACAAGTTTAAAGGTTAGTTTTTGCGAGTTTTTGTGAGGGTTCATCATGGCCGAACCCTAATTCGTAAATTGGTCTTGTTGGGTCGAATTGGTTGTTGTTTGATGATGTTAACATGTTAGTTAGATTGTATACATGTTAGTTAACGTCGATTATGCAAGAATTATATGTTTTTAGTGGATTGATCATGAATTTTGGTGTTAAGCAAACCCTAATTCGAAAATGGCTTGATTATGCATGATGGATGATTGTTTGATGAATGTTTGATGATTATTGGGTTGTATGAATGTTAGAATACGTTGATTATGCAAGAAAGTTGGGATTTTGATGCATTGTTCATAGGTTACTAAGAATAGTAACTTTATTTTGCATGTAGTAATGATCTAGTGATGGATTGATGTTATGGATGGGTTCATGATGATATTAGATGCTAGATTGGTATTATGAATGCTAGAAATCTTTAATTTGATGATGTTGATCATAGCTTGCCAAAAGTAGAAACTTTTGTTTATGAGATTGTTGGATTGAGGTGTTTAAGTGTTGTTGATCATGTCTAGATGTTAGTATGAGCTTGAATTGGTATATTATTGATGAATTCATGCATACCTTGGATGTTTGATAGATTTTGGATGTTCTTTCCCAAAAGGGAAACTTTATTTGTGTAAATGTTGAAGTATGATGTTGTGATCATGTTTGAGATGATAGGAACTTGCTAATATGTTCAAGGATGGATCCTAGTGTAATAGAACGTGTTAAATTAGTTGTATGGCATGTTTGGATGATCATGGGTGATAATTGGAATTGGTAATCATGTATGGTTTGGATGTTGTGTAGTAGTAGGACATCATGCTTGGGTCTGGTAATTGATTGTTGTGATGTTGTGGATGCAATGTATATGCTTAAAGAATTTGGTTGTGATCATTATACACGCGTGCGGATCTGAGGCCCCTACTTAGTAGGATTGGCAGGGTTTAGGATGTGAAGTCGTGAGTGGCTTCACATGGCATGTGATGAATGGTTGAACCTTGTATGACATGTTAGTTGTATTGTAGCTAATGGTTATGTTAATGTGCTAGATTCGCATGACTTGTATAGTACTTGATTGTATGATGATCTATGTGATACACCGGTTGATATAGCATATGTATGATACTGTTTGAATGCTTATCATGTATGTTGTATGTGCTCATTGGCTTTATTTGAATTATAACTCATAATGTCACCACGGGTCAAACGGGTCAACTAGGTCAAACGTGTCTATTTGTCTGGAAGCTTGAGTCTTTGATTTTGGTATGATTAGGGTTTCACATGTCTTTTATTTACACGTACTTATGTACTCACATGATCTAGGTAACCTGTGAAGGTTGGCTATCCTCTCGTTTCTCAAAATAAACCCTAAGTACCTTTGCATACATCAGGTGAGTTCATGCCCCACTCTTTACTCAATCTCTTTTGGGGGAGATAGCATACTGGTATTTATACAACGCTTTTATGATTTAAGTTGTGTATAATATTAATATAGTGCTGTTTACCATGGGAAAAGTCCTCACACTTTTGAATTGTTAATATTTAATAGCGGGGAAACTTGGGTAGTACTACTGGGTCTGACGAGCCCCACCTGTGTGACTCGAGGTCAACCGGGTGCAATTTGTCCTATTGATCATTGTCACGACATGGTAAGTCGTGACAGGAGGCAACAACTATCACAGTCAGCTTCAATTGCAAAATCACTATGTATTAATATTTACTGATAATAGACTAGCTATCTATTACCATACACTGCTTATATTTATCGCAACTGTTTATGTTTATTGAACTCAAACTCTTGAACTCACCAACCTATGTGTTGACATTTTAGTATGCTTTTCTCAGGTCCTTAACTTGCTTGCCATAGGAGCACTGCACGGTTCACTTCATTTAAGACATTATGCTTCAAGACAATGTGACATTTTAACAATTATGGTTTACTTTGGTTTGGCACTTGTTTTGCCATAAGTTATACTTATAGACTTGGGTTGTTTTCAAAAACGCTTCCGCATTGTTTAAAGTTTGTATTTTGGTTGATTTGTGTTGAATTATGGCATTTAGAGTCGTTCTGAGTAACTATTGACTGTGATCCTGGTTTGTTCACACGCCTCGCGGTAAAACTCCGCAAGTGGATTTTGTGGGTGTGACAATTTTGAAGGAAGTGAAAGAAAAGTGAAAGGTTGTGTTCGCAAGTTCACTTGAGGAAGAAGAGGAGAGAAAAGTAGAAACTATAATCAATCATTTCAAATTATAAAGAGGAGAGAAGTGAAGAGAAATAAAGAGTATGAAAAAAAAATAAATGAAAGAAATTATTTATTTTCTCTTCTTTTTTTAAGTAAACTCAGAAACACTACCTAAGATGATGTTGCATGATTTTATCAATATTAAATGGTTTATAGATAAATATCTTGCTATTAAAAGATTGAGGTTCTCTACGTTGCGATGTTTGGTAGTGACTATTATATATATATATATTATAATAATATTATATATATATATTATATATATTATATATATATATATATCTATATATATATATATATATATTATATATAGATAGTATATATATATATATAAATATGTATAAATATATCATTATTGGCCCGTGTTTAAATTATACATATCTTATGTTAGTTAAATAGATGGATGGATGACTATCATTGCTTTAAATTTCTAGTTTTACCATTTAGAGTTATGTTATGGGTGAATTTATGTTCCGGTATCCAGAATATTGACTAATTCGGTATCCTGGATTCTATGTCACCAAATGATTATTGTTATTTTTTTTGCTTCGACTTGTTCTCGCATGTGACTCAGTATTACCTTGTTAATAATGAATAATCGCTCTTATCCGTTGAAAATTTGTAGAAGAAGACCTCTAACAGTCAAGACTAAAGAACGCGCCATCCTGAGAATCTTGGGAGTGAGTTAGGTCAATTTAGTTAAATAGAGGTTAAGTGATCAATATAGAATACATTACTTGCACTCATAGCTCTCACTATAACACTTAGAATCGATCGGCTATAGCTCTTGAGTTGTACTTTTATCGCAATTAATAAGCAGAACAAGAGGTCGGGAAGGTTAGTCGCTTCGTGAGGTTTTATGACGGTGATCTTGAAGGATCAAGTGCTTTCCTCGTAAACGATTATGTCATTTCTCTATTCTATTTATGATATTTATCTTATAAACATATGAGCATACTACCTCAAGTACTAATTTGCTTACAATCATACTTGATAATTTTTAGTTAAAACAAGTACGGATCAAGGTTAAACATATTAGGATCAAAGTAAATGTGGTTGTAAACTTACTTGAGCTATGTATTCTAAAATAAGTTTAGAACTCTCTTCAATTTATAAGAAATATTCACTTTGTGTTCCTTAAGTACCTTCATCATCAAATGGTCCTTGATTCAATTATGATAGTTAAGTAAAGTAAACAGAATTCAAATGAATCTTGGCTTATTGTCAAGAACTTGTAGTATTTCTAAACATACATATAGACACAATAGTTGGATGGATTTAGAAGGCAAAGTCTACTTGACGAAAAATAGTTTGGGAGAGAAAATCATGTTCTAGTGTTGTAACCTCACAAAAACCTAAAACTAAAATATCTCATTATTGAAAACCCTTTTGAATCATGAAGGATTTTCAAAGATAAAGCTGATTACCAAATATTGGAGGTTAGCCTTTGGTCTTACTCTTCCTCCTAAAAGCTAGATATGAATTTCTTTACTTTCTACTGCAAGGTTTTATGACAGTTATCGATATAACTTCACTCTTTGCAAGATACGTCATTAAACTAAATTGTTAGAATAGATGTTTTCCATGCTTCTATAGCAGTACTAAGAACGTGATCTCAGAAAATACTTGAAACTTGTCTTGTCGCAAAGCATTAACAAGATGCTACGTAAAATCCACATAGTACAATCGATCGATGCTAACTCATTCCTTTAAGCGAACGTAATATAAAACAAGCAGGGAAGAGAAACACGATTCAACCCATTAGTGGTTGTACATGTTGGTGGAACTCACACATAAAGGCGGGATGTTCATAAATAATTACTTGAGATCAGTGCTTCAAACCAACAAAACACGACACCCATCGGGAGGGAGGCTATTTTCAAGGTGAAAGAAAACATATGCTACATATACCAAACGATAACTCGGCCAAATGGCATGCTTAAGAAACAAAAAATTATTGTTTGTAATTTTTTTTTACTTTCCACTATACAGTCTTCGATATCAGAGCAAAGGCTTCTTATAAATCCAAATTACTGAGACAAGCTTCATATTTCTATAGGTTTATTATTGCCAAATTAAACCTTTGGAGAACTCTCTCAGGTGAAGATTATGGGAAAAATAATTTGCTTCGGTAACAAACTGGAACGAGGTTTCACTTAATGTATTATATAACTAATAATATATGAAGTATAAAAAAATCTTAAGGAAAAACTAAGGATAAAATTAGGAAGCTAAGGAGTGTGAATTTATTAATCATAGAGCTCAATCAACCCCCTTCGCGAGATAAAAATTTGAATTTTCAAATCTAGAATTCTTAGAAAAACCAAGTCTTAGAAATATTAATACAGAAAATTATAGTCTTACTTGTAGAATTAAAGATTATTTGAAGAATTGTTTACATATAGAAATCCACATTTAAACGTGTTAACCAATCTAACTCAATAACTAATAAACAGTTGATATAAAAACTTTAAGCATACACAAAGGAAATTAAACATTATATAAAAATTTTGGACTATATAAAAGATCAGATAATCAAATTATAAGGGAAATTAGAAATATAAGTCTAGAAAAATATCCCGAAAGCACACAAAACAATAATATACATATAGAGGTAGACAAAATAACAAAAGCAATAAATAAATTAAACATGACGACATAAAAATATCCAAAAAACTAGCACCCTATAAACACCGGCAATCACGAAAATAAAAAATAATTTTCTAAGTAACAGAACAATGCAAGAAGCTAGAAATTCAACAAGTAGTCTAAATGATACAATAACATTTGACTCGTTTTAAACAAAATAATAAGAAGAGGATCATGATCTAATAGTCCTAGACATACTATACAGCTAGAAGAAGAAATAGATGTAGATAAAAATATAAATTCCAACATCAGACATACTTAATCCTAGAATACTATATCAAACTGGAGTATTGAATATAAACACAACAATAATAAGAAGTACTAGAAAAGAAAGTATGTGTGACTATAGATTGTTATCATTATAAATATACATAAAATTGAACATTCTGGTAAACACTTTGTGCATATAGGATTAATAGTGATAGAAGTAAAAGCTTAGGAAGAAAAAATCTGAGAACTAAATTATTAGCTCTAATTTTAGACAAAAGTTGAAAAACAGAGATGAAAAAGCAATAATTTCGAAAATGGAAGTTGATTCAAGTCAAAATACAATATTATTTTACTGTACACCAAGGATATTAAAAGATATAAGATGTTTAGAATATAAAAATAACCTGACAAATGAAAGGATATGAGAATTAAGAAGGAAACAATGTAGTTGTCAGTATAGGGGTGTTAGGAAATGCTAGTAATAATTCAAGTATGAAATATAAAGTAAATATAGAAGGAATTGTAATAACTGTAGCATCAAAATCAATACAAATGATAGACCCAATAAAAATTGATTAAATGATTTACAAGAAAATAAAAATACAATCTTAATCCAAAGAAAAGTTTTATACACGAAGGATTAAATGGAAAACAAAGTATAAGATCCACAAATTTCAAAGAAATTATAATGAGGAAACCATTAAAGAAAACACAGAATATAATGATGAAGAACAACCGATATACAATACAGAAAATGAAGAAATCGTAAAATAAATCTTGAAATTCTACAATTTGAACATGAATATATGAATTACACTGCTAGGACCTCGTATTTGAACGAAATACCGAATGATTAACGTGTAAACCAAACCAAATAGTGCGGAATCCTATTGATTGGCAATCCAATCGGTGAGAACGCACGTATAATCAATAAAGTATTGAATCAAACATTAAGAATCGATTAAGAATTAATCTACAGCGTTCTATGAACTTGGAGTATCAACTTGGAGGTTTCTGGACGGCTAGGGTACTTCTGGAGTCGAAATAGAATGAATGCTTACGTTTTTCCATGCATTGGGTTGCATTTATAGGTTAGTATTGTTCATTCGTGCGACTGAACCATTAGTACGGTTCAGTTATGCGATTGAACCATGTGGTTGATTCATCCGCACGACTGAGTGTTCAGTCGTGCGATTGAACCATGCGGTTGATTCATCTGCACGACTAAGTGTTCAGTCGGGCGATTGAACCATGCGGTTGATTCATCCGCACGATTGAGTGTTCAGTCGTGCGACTGAGTCAATCTTATGTTACAATCATACGACTGATCCAGTCTCCTGGTTCAGTCGTGCGACTGAGTCATTCGTATGAAGTTATTCATGCGTATGGACTATTTAGGCGCATGGACACTTAGTCGCATGGCCATTTGGACGCATGACCACTGTTGGGGGCATGTCCAGTCGGACCATTAGAACTTCACTTCACCAGGTTTGAGTGTATTCAACATTATAACTTTATGCATAACACTTCAAACAGTCACAAACCTATTAACCAATTCTAATGATATTAAACGTTAGATAACAGACATCAATATCATTTCATTAATCATTCTAACCATTACATCAGAATCAGACAAACAAGATCTATTACATTCATATCATGATCTAGGGACATACATGTACCAACAACTCCCCCTTGGACTAGATCCCTCTAATTTCTTGTTGTCTTCATTACCTCCTCATACTTCTTGTACTTATCCTCTTTTGTGACTCCTGCATGAATCTCAAATGCAAAACAGAGTCGTATAACATTTTGGAACTGAGGGCTTGTACTATTCCTGCGTATCATAGAACAGTGGCCACTTGTATAGAGTGTAGACATCATTTGCTGACAAGTTGGTGAGCCACATTGGGTCAAATACCCTGATGGTATCCATTTGGCCCTCTTTTTTTAGGACTATGACCGCTTCTCTTGTCCTCCAATCGTAGTACCATCACTTAAAGTGTGGAGTGAAGTCCTGTGGCATTTCCCTGAGTGGGATTCTTGACATCGTGTGCGGAGGACTCCACTTCAACACTATCTTTGGCTTTCTAGTAATGGTATCATCTTCAGACCTTCTGATGTACCTTGTAGGCTGTTGGGGTCTGAAGTTAACCCACCTGGTGTGGTACTTCTTCCTTAGGGCAGCCTCAAACCAGCCTGACATCTTTCTCGTGTCAGCATACAACAGCTTCAGTTTGGCCAGCTGGTTGAGCTCAAAACCTGGTAGAGTCTTTAGATCATGTGGAAATCTAAAGTACTCTATGCCCTCTCCCTCTTAACGGCATAAACGTTAAGGTCATCAAAATATGCCCATGCTATAATCCTGCCTGACACCTATGATGTTTCTTGACTCTGTAGAGTTTGGTGTAGGCGTCCTGTTTAGGTGCAGCACGTTGGGCTCTAACTTCTTCAAAACAGGCAGCCCATTCAGCCTTTCGGACATCAACATCATCATTTGAGGCTTGGGCCGATCCCTCTTTCTTCTCTGACTCCTGCTCCATTTTGTCTAACACCTCAATGTATCACTGACAAGGGATTCACCAGATTGGGGACCACATTCCCTCATTGTCAGCATACTGAGGGTAGTGCTCTGCAGTGACATCTTCTATCTCTATTTCATCAACGTCATTGAGCTCTTCGTCACTTGTCGAGTCGCACGTTGGAGCATCCTTCACAATCTCATCGGGATTTAGCTTGAAGATCTCAGCTAGTTGCTCATGTGATAGATCGTGAATAATTTCCCCTTCTTCAGGGTATAACTTACCGACCTTCTGACGATCCCTTGCAGATCAAGAATCATAGTTAGCTGAGTCTTGATCTGCTGAAGGGGAGCAACATCGAATTTGTCCCTTTGAAAGTTTGGATTTTTATCTTGATGTGCTGGATCATCACTTAATATGAGCAAATAGGAAGCTAGTTGGTCTTGATTTCTCTTTGATCTTCTTCTTGACCCTGACTTGAGGCTGATGCAGCTGCATATCCTCCTTCATCATCATCATCCTCCTGCCTGGCCTCTGTTCTTTCTTCCTCATCCCCTTCATCATCATCACTCTCTTCATCTCATCCTCATCATCATCTACACCCTCATCACACCATCTCCTTCCTTTATCTTCAGAGGCTCATCTTTAGTTCCTTTGAGCTTGAGCATGATAGACTTTTTAGCATCTCCAACTCCTCAATCTTCTTTTTTGATATGACTCTGTGCTCTTGGAGTTGGGCAATCTCTTCACTCTGAGCAGCCATTTGCTGTGCCTGCTGCTCAATCAGCTGAGCCTGCTGAGAGATCTGCTGGGACTGTTCAGCTGTGAGATCTGCCACTGACGAATCTGCGCAGTCTCTCGTCATTGGCTGCTAACAAGTGCATCACCATACGGTTCAGCGCTGATAGCTGTTCCTCTACTCCAATGGGAGGTAGAGAGATCCATATAGTGGGTGGGATGTGATGATGGCCCGGCTTGGTGGCCAGTGGTAGTAGTGGTGGCAGTGGTGAAGATTGGGTTAGGTCTAGATGATAGTGGTGGTGATGTAGGTGTGAATGATATAGTGGTGGATGGGATATATGTAGTGGTAGGGGGTGTGGGAAGGTAGTGGTTGCTGTGGAGGTAGTTGTGGTGGTGGCTGTGGCTGTAGAGGTGGTTTGGTGGAGGCTGAGGTAGTGGGTGGTATGGTAGATGTAGTGGGTGCTGTGGTGGTGATAAAGCTGAGCCGTCTCTTCTTCTTCTTCATCCCATGGGGCTGAGCCATCCTCTTCTTCCTCGACCTAGTCGAGGTGGATGCTCCCCCTAGGATACGGCTGGATGGCTCTGGAGCATAGGTCGGGTCAGCGACAGTCTCTCCAGATCCACTGGGGCGTCACCAACCGCCGGAGTCCATGTTCTGTGGGAACGACTTTGCTTCCCACAGTCCTAGTCAGTGGCTCCTCGTCTGACTCTTCTTCCTCCTCACCAGGTATAAAGTCCTGGTGAAACCCGGCTGACTCAGCTATGTCTCCCATGGAGGCAGATACTGGAGGTATAACGTCTGTAGCTTCACCCCTCGGTGGAATGGGCATGTCATCTCCAGCATCCCCACCGTCATCATCATCAGAGTCATCGGCGGGTAGAGCAATCTGCTCAACATCAGAATCACTGTCGTCGTGGCGCCACTTCCTCCTAGCTGGCACCACATAGTTCTCACGGGCCAGATGCCCAAACAATCTCCTAACAGGGGGTTTTACCTGCTTCCCCCTGTATACCTTCATCCGGCCCAAGGTGGTATCATCCATCACCTCAAGCACTACAACATCATCCTTCTCCTTTGGCAGGGAGGGGAGCTTCTGGTCTATGATCATCTGCATAAATCGGGGGTACATGCAGAAGCCCTCCTTCCCTTTCCCCTCAATGTTCTCCACCAAGTAGGTGAAGATCATCCTGGAGAAGCTGAACGGATGGTTCAGCACCAACGCAACATAAGCGTTCTGGATCTGGTCAGACAACTCATCAAAGCCTCCCTTTCTGGATGCTATGCATTTCAGCAATACGTGAGCAAGGTACTTGAACTGGGGACAGAGGTTGCTCTTGTTGAGCACCCCCGCATTGATGTCCCAAGTACTTGGCTCGAAGAAAACATCCTCTGACAGTAAGGGGTGTAATTTAGTAGGACAGTCAGCATCGTCCCCCAACTGTAACACGATCCTTAGATCCTCCTCTGTGATAGCTATAGCCTCTCCAAATAGTACCTCTGATACAGTGAGGCTCAGAGGATCGATCAACAACCGCACCTCCCAGAAGGCCTGCTGAATAGACCGATAAGGTGTACATGGAGCAGATATAGCGTGTGCAATCCTCGATCTCCTGAGGAAGGTTATAATGCCCGAGAAGTCTGAAGCATTTCTGGATGTGAGATCCAGATGAGCACAATATTGTGCTTCGTACTCATAGTCCAACGGCTGGCCATCTGTTACACAAGGAAAGTAAACATTAGTACCCATTGGTTAAGAATGTCATAAACACTTGGACTTGAACAAACTTCTTTTCTGTCATGCGAATGAGGCTGTGCGACTGGGATTCAGTCGTGCGAATGACTCCATACGTACTACTGAGTGTGCGACTGGACTCATGCGTATGTATCCTCATGCGGTACACACCAGTCGTGCGACCGAACTCATACGCATAGTTCAGTCGTGCGGTTAAGCTGTTCGCACTCTTCAGTCGTGCGACTGAAATTCATCAACCTGTCCATTCGCATGTCGTTCTGTCCGCTCAATTCAAATTCAATTTTTCACCATTTTGAGTTTTAGACTTCGAGTTTTGGTTCATTAGGCTCGGAATCCATTAGTTTACATCTAAAACCTTTAATTTCATTTGTTTACGTCGTTTGGTTAGGTTTTTTGCCACATAAGTCGCGGTTTTCTAATGAGTCCAATTGTCCAGATTCAGTGTCAAATTGGATGATTTGGTAGTGTTTCTGCACCGCAAAGTACCTGTAGAATCAATGCAGAAGGTCAGTATGTGAGAATAGAGGGTTTATTATGATCAAACAAAATTTGGGCAGCGTAACGTTAGTCGTGCGATTGAGGGTAAATTTGAGAGTGGTGAGTCTCTGCGACCGACTCTCTCTGTATTTATACTAACCCTAAATTTAATCGTACGACTGGGCACATACGCATATTTCATTCGGGCGAATGGGCCTCAGTCGTGCGATTGGTTTAGTCACCCCATTCAGTCGTCCGACTGGAGTTCAGTCATGCGACTTACTCATTCGTTCGCACTTAACATCCGACTTGGTCATTCGTATGGGCCATTCGGTTGGATGGTCCATACTCATGGTCCATTCGTACGAATGGCTCCCATTCGTATGATAAAATGGTTCAGTCATACGAATGGACCATACTTATGAGATTTTCTGCATTTCTTACCATTTTACATTTAAACCCTTTTCAAACTATAGTATCAACATTATAAGCATTTGATCATCTCAGACATGATCCTTTAACTTGAAAAATTTGATCACCTCAGACGTGATCCTTTTAAACAATTTAGTCACCTCAGACGTGATCCTTTTAAACAATTTAGTCACCTCAGACGTGACACTGTTAAACTTTGAAAACACATGTGGCCATCTCAGACATGACCCTTTTAGGTGAGTTAATCCCATACTGATTTTCATGATGTAGTCCGACGAACAGACAAACTAAAATGACTAACTAACTAGAACCTTAAACTAAATACAAAAATAGAACTTGTTTTTGACTTTTTGTGAGAGATAAATCCTAAGATAGACATCTCCTGGATTTGGTTCCAGAATAGGCAGCTTCAATTTGGTTTGACCACACCTGGAACAATTCACTTTTGGAATCATACAGGCAAGTCAAATCATTTGGGACTCGTTATCAAAACCTTTAGATGCTCACTTCTTGGTTTTCATCCAGAGTCTTTAGCAAATTTAGGAAATCACACTGGTACTATTAGATTCCCACATTGATTTGAACTTTCAAGAATTGCAGCCACAATGATTGTCAGTATATTTGTCCTCTTAAATCCATACACAGACTTTAGACACAACTGGTGATAGGTTTAGGTTTAATTATTTCAACTGACATTTGTGGATCCCACACTTATATGGTAATCAACATTCCTCAGGAGCTTTTTGAGCGGTCTACAGGTATTTTTACAAGAAGAGACTATTCTTAGAGCTTTCAAAGAGAAGCCAATCCTCAGGTCAGTGCCATCGCACACAGAGAGGCGGCAAACAACAATGAAGTCTAGAATATCTAGGTTATGCTTATCCTCAGGTCAGTGCCATCGCACAACAGAGAGGCACACAACCTATCTTCTTGTTAGAGCAGCTAATTTTCTTTTGCACAGAATGCACCAACAACATATGTCATTAGCTTGATAGCATTTGTCTTTCATTTTTTTCGTGCTTTGCTCTATTTATGGTCATCCGCACACATTTGTGGCGTTTACATGCTCATTACCCCTTATTGGAATTTTGTTGATTGTGTTAACCAGTGATAAGATGGCAGCCTACAGTCAGTTGAACAACTTAGTTTGATCTTGAAATCACCAGTCAGGTCTACTCATCTATTGTGCTGAATCTACCGACATATCATTTGTGGTCTAGCAACCTCTAGGTCTACTTTCTTTGTGTTACCTTAGTAGTTACCAGTTTTTCTATCATCTTTCCTTTTTATATTGCTTAGACTACACAGACTTATACTTTGAATTTTGCATCTTTTCTAAATTAAATTTTAAAGTCCCTTTTGATTTGTTCCTGTGTACTATCATTTTCCAAAAGGTTTGAATCGGTATCACAGATACGATCTACCTTATATCGACTATCTACTCTTTCTCCCTCGTGTTTTTTTATAATAATGTTACTAGCGACCTACTCCCCCCCTAAAATTCTAAAATCATACTGGATTTAATTATTTTAGGATTTTAATAGACAGCTAAATAACATGAATTTAATTTAAACAGAATAAAATAATAAAGAAAAGTGAAAAAGAAAATATAACTGCAATGCATCGGACTACACATGATCATCATCTGGAATAACATCACTTTTCTTTTTAACGCCGTTGACCTCTAACAAATATAGAAAACGTGGTTTATCAAAGGCTTTTGTATAGAGGTCAGCGCGTTGAAAGTCAGTATTATTTTTACCACATCAATTAAGTTCTTTTCAAAACAGTCTCTTATGAAATGGTATTTAATACCGATGTGTTTGGTCTTTGGATGTTGTACCGGTTTTTAGTTACTGCAATTGCAGCAGAGTTATCAACAAAGATAGGAGTAGAAGAAAACTTAAACCCGTAATCCCGCATTTGCTGTTGAATCCAGATGATTTGTGAACAGCAATTTGCAGCAGCAACGTATTCGGCTTCACAGGTTGACAATGCAACGAGGTCTGCTTCTTACACTGCCAGGTAACTAATCTCCTCCCAAAGAATTGACACCCTGCTGATGTAGACTTGTAGTTCATCTTGCAGCCCCCGTAATCCGAGTCACTATACGCCGTGAGCTCAAAGTCATCATCATGAGGATACCACAACCCAAGTGTGGGTGTACCCTTCAGATAACGAAATATCCTTTTGACTCCGATCAGATGGTTAACCTTAGGCTTCGCCTGATATCTAGAACATAAACATGTAGCATACATGATATCAGGTCTTGAGGCAGTGAGATACATGAGGGATCCAATCATTCCTCGGTACATTGTGGCATCTACCAGATCTCCATTTTCGTCAGGTGCTATATCATGATTTGTAGCAAGTGGAGTCCCAGCAGCAGAAGCATTCTCCATGTCAAACCGACTGAGAATGTCTCCCACATACTTGGTCTGATGTAGAAAGATCCCATTTGGTGTCTGATCCACCTGTAACCCGAGAAAGAATTTCATCTCCCCCATAGCACTCATCTCAAACTCTTTCTTCATAACTGCTTCAAACTCTTTGCATAATTCTTCGTTCTTGAACCGAAAATTATGTCATCGACATAGATTTGTACAGCAGTAGGTCTCCATCTTTTTCTTTTATGAACAGTGTGCAGTCAATAACTCCCTTGCGAAAGCCGTGTTTCACAAGATGAGTTGAGAGTTTCTCATACCAGGCCCTAGGAGCTTGATGAAGCCCGTATAAGGCCTTGTCGTTTGTAAACTCTGTCCGATGATAAGGATCTTCAAATCCCTCGGTTGACTGACATACACTGTCTCTCGAATTTCCCCATGAAGGAATGCACTCTTCACATCTAATTGATAGACTTTAATCTTCATATACGATGCATAGGCAAGGAAGATACGGATTGCTTCCATCCTTGCCACTGGTGCAAACACTTCATTGTAGTCAATCCCCTCGACTTGGCGAAAACCCTGAACAACCAGTCGAGCCTTGTTCCTGATAATGACCCCTTGGTCATCCTTCTTGCATTTCAAGACCCATTTGGTGCCAATGACCTTAGCACCTTTAGGTCTATCTACCAGAGTCCATACTCCTAACTTCTTGAACTGAAGAAGTTCTTCTTGCATGGCATCCACCCATGCCTCATCGTTTAGTGCATCACTGACGTATTTTGGCTTAAACTGCGAGACAAAACACCGATAAGCACCATCATGAATGTATCCCTTTTCCATAACAGAGGCATAATCAGCTGAGTACAGCTGATTTCGGGTTTGTACTCCTGATCTGACATCCCCAGTGACATTGTCTAAGGGATGATAGACGTTTAGACGTGATCCTGGAGTAGTAGGAACAGCTACCTCAGAGCCAAGATTATGAACATTTGTTTCTGCATCTGAGGTAGAAGGAGTTTGAGGTTCCGAAGTCGAAGGTGCATCACCGTTAGATGCTTGTGGACTTTCAGGAACTAGAACCTGTCTCATTACTGTTCTGGTCATCTTCTTCAGCTCATATTCAGAGGAGGAGTCACTGTCGTCGACTACTCCCCCTGACTGAGTAGATGATTCTCCCTGTGAACTCGATGAGGTTGACTCAAGAGATTGGTGTATTCAAGATATCATCCATCATTCGAGTAGCCAACTCATCATCAGAAGGAGAGATAGGGATGTTGAAGGACTTAAAGAATCCATCATAGTCGAAAAAGTAAGCGGGTCCTTTGCCAGTAGGTGGTGTGGTATATCTCTGAACATCAACATTACACCACACTTCTACTAGACCCGTTGAGTTGTTGTAAACTCTCTTGTTCGGTATGTTGTATCCTAGGAAGATTCCTTCATCAGCCTTCTCGCTGAATTTACCTTCTTGAGTCTTTTTCAGAAGTGTACACGGTGCGCCAAATGGTTCGAGATACTCCAGATTCGTTTACGTCGTTGTAGTAGCTCGTAACATGTCTTTTCGTGGTGCTTGACTATCAGAACTCGATTCAGTGTATAACATGCATTAGCCACTGCCTCATTCCAGAATTGGATAGGCAGTTTTGAGTCTGCCAGCATTGTCCGTGCTGTCTCTATCAAGCTTCTGTTCTTTCTCTCAGCAACACCATTCATCTGAGGCGTGTATGCAGAAGTGAATTGATGCACAATTCCCTTGTCCTTGCAGTAAGCCTCCATCCACTGATTCTTGAATTCAGTCCCGTTGTCTGAGCGTACTTGTCTCACCTTTAGCTTGTAGAGAGATTCCAGTGTGGTTACTAACTCCTTGAATGACTCAAATGTTTCTGATTTGGACTTTAGAAACATTACCCAAGAGAATCTTGTGTAGTCATCAGTAACCACAAAACAGTACAAGTCGCCTGCAATGCTCTTTGTACTGACTGGACCAAACAGATCCATGTGAAGAAGTTCAAGAGGAAGTTCTATTGAATGAACTTTCTTTTCCATATGAGACTTCTTCGTCTTTTGCCTTTCTTGCAAGCTACACAAAAATCAGGAAGTTGGAAATTCTTGACATTAACTCCTCTCACAAGATCCTTCTGGATCAAGTGATTCATCTTCCGTTGATTGATGTGTCCCATTCTCCTATGCCAGGAGATGGAGTCCTTCTCAGTGGCTTTTGATAGAAAGCACTGAACTTCATGGTCAGTTGTTGAAGCTGTTGAGAGATCCAACACATAAAGATCTTTATATCTTGAAGCCGTCATCAGAACTTGGTCCTCCGAAATCACGTAGTTTTCCTTCAGGACGTAACACTTCTTGTTGTCGAATATGACTTTAAAACCTTTATCACAGATTTGGGAAACAGAAAGTAAGTTGTTTTGAAGTTGTTGAACGTAGTTCACCCTATCAAACTTAACTTTCTGATTTCCAACTTCTCCCTGAGCTGTGATATAACCTCCTTTGTTTCCAGCAAACGAAACATGCCCTCCTTTTATTTGCTTGACGTTCGATAAAGCCCTGTTTCCTGTCATGTGCCTGGATGCGCCGCTGTCTACAATCCACGTGTTGGTTTCAGCACTGTAGCGAACACCCTGCACATACAAAGTAAAACATTAGTTTAGGTTAGGAACCCAAGCCTTTACTGGCTTGGGTTTCCGAGGCATCACACATCATGAATTCAACCCATTGACCCTTAGAGGGTGAGGGTAGCTCAGGTTCCTTCTTGTCATCATTACTAGACACAGAGGATGACTTCTCTTTCCATAAGCCAGATTTGTGCAATGCCTGTTTGTGATAAACAGTCGACTGGCTGACGGGTTGAACGTTAGGTTCGCTAGTTCTTCTAGGTGGAGTTAAAGAACTCCTCGTATAAGACCTAGGTTTTGAATTCTGAAGTTCAATCTTCTTTCTAGGTGTCTGATAGTGAGGACAAAAGAAGCAATGTGTCCACACTCTCCAGTTAAAGCACGACCTGCTATCGACTTTATGATTAAACTTTCTTTGTGGAGATGTGTGTGACACCCTAGTAACATCACTTAGTTTGGGTTTTGACTCTGTTTCTTTTGATGTTGTCTCCTGTTTAACAAAATTAATTGTTTTAACATTTTTAACATCTTTTTGTTTGGTTAACTGTTTTTGACATGAAGCTTGTGAAAGTTTAACATTAGTAGTCCTTTTAGATTCAATTTGACTTTGTTTGACCCGACTCTATATTAACCTTTTCAAATTCTTTTTCAGATTAACACAAGGCATTTTACCCTTTGCCTTTGAAGTGGCCTCTTTTTGTTTTATTTCAGATTCAATTGATGAACATGAGGAATCTGGATCACTAACAAGAGGGGTAGATACCACATGATCCTTGATGGGGTTGTTATTTATTGGTCTACTCTTCGTGTTCATCAAGGTCTCAGGTGGTGGTGGAACCACTTTATAACCCAAACCCTCCCCGTTGTTTCTTTCTCTCACTAAGTGTTGGACAATGTGTGATGAACTTGTCCAGCTGTGCAGTTTTTGCTTTAATGAGTTTACTTCTACTTCTAAAACTGCCTTTTGCTTCTTAGTGTCTTCTAGGGTGTTAAGATAGTACCTAATATCATTAGCTTGGTTAAATGCAACTACTTCAGTTTTCCTAAGCTGTTTAGTCAAAAGGTCTATCTTTTCTTTGTAACTATGCTCATTTTGTTTTAAAACTCTATTAGCCTCAGTGCATAGTTGCAAATCCTTTACTAAGTTATCATTATGATCTAATAACCTAGCAATTTCTCATCTATGCTATCTCTAAAAGTATCACAATCAGAACAAGCATGGTTTTTAAAAGTTGGTCAGTTGTACTTACCTGAGGAGGTTCAGTAGAGTTAGCCATCAACGCAGCATCAGATGTCTCTGGTTCTGGTGTTCTTTCTTTGCTGTTGAAATCTCTTCTTCAGGCTTGAAGCTGACCTCAGTTGCAGTTGTCTCTTCAATATTTGACATCGCTATCTCAACTGCAATATCTCCCTCACTCGCGGAATCATCATCTAAATCTTCTACACTGGCAATATTAGATTCCCCTGGACAGACAAACCGAAAGCTCCAGTCCTGTCCTTCATCATCATGAGCAGTCAAGGCTTTTGGATCCTTGCTTGATGAAGTAGAACTGCTAGCTTGCTTGTCTTGACGAGTGAAGGACGAGAATGGGTTCCCGTTCCCAGTCTTCTTTGGCTTCACACATTCTCTCTTGAAGTGCCCCTTTTCTCCACAGTTAAAGCAGGTCACTTTACTCTTGTCAAAGCCAATGTGGTATCCTTAGTAGCAACCAAGTTCTGTCCGGTCTTTTTCACAAACTTCTTCGCCCTCCGGACAGCACTAGCTAAGGCCCACATAATGTCCATTCTCTCTAGCTCCATTTCATCCACCTGCTCGTAGTCCTCATCTGCCAGATGGCAGTTTCCGATCTTCCCAGCAACAAGTCCATCATAAGAATGAACCACTGCTGCCAAAAGATCCATGTGCTCTCGAGCTACTTCCACAGTCACATTACCGATTCTCGGTCTTCAGTCTAGTAGCATTCACTTCAGTTCCAATGTAATGGGTACAAGAAGACCCTGACGTTTTTGAACCTGAAGGAGAAGCTTGTGAAGGACCCGATGAGCTAGACACAAATGCAGTCTGAAGAGGTGCTCCAGACGTCTTAGCTTGAGGCGTGGCATTGTACAAAGCTGGATTCTGCGTGCGAAGACTTCTGAGCTCTGTACTTCATCCTAAGTGCTTCTTCTCGTAGCTTTAGAATGAAGTCATTGATATCCAACTTTGCCAGCATCTCATTCTGTCTCAGATTTGACACAAATGAAGCCCACTTTTCCGGCAATCCGTCTGCAAAATTTGACACCTTTTCTTCCATGGTAGTAGCAATACCATGTGTATGCATTTCACTTATCAGATGGTAGAATCTATCAATGACATCGTCCAAACTCTCGTTTCCCATCGATGAGAAGTTGTCAAATTCTTTCTTCAGTTCCTTAGCTTTAATTGCCTTCAGCGAAGCATTCGCGTCGTATCTCTTTTCCAGCTCATCCCATAATTTCTTGGCCTGCTTATTCTCCGAGTACTGGTGGAAAATATCTTTAGAATAGACTGTGTAATCAATGCATAAACTCTCTTCTCTGCATTATACTTAACTTTCTGAGCATCAGTCATCCCTCCCAAAGTAAGCTTTACCCCATCTGCTCCCACCGGCATACTATACCCAATCTCGATAGCTTCCCACAAATTTGGATCCACTCCATTGAGGTAGATCTCAAAACGTTGTTTCCAGTGGGGAAACTCATCTAACGTTAAGAGTTTTGGTGGTTTATTATGATTCCCCACTTCACTCTCAAGCAACAGTAGGTTCTGGATCCTTGAGTCCTTGCCGACATTAAACGCTGACATCTGATCTTCCATTTCGATTAACTTTTAAGTGTACTAAACAAACTGTCAAACTGGTGCGACTGGGTGATCCGAATGGGCTATCCGTGCGAATGAACTATGCGATTAGTTCAATCGTGCGGCTGAACTAAGCGATTGGTTCAGTCGTGCGAATGAAGCTGATGCGTATGAACACTGCGAAATGATGGTTCAGTCGTACGAATGGAGATGCGACTCAGTCCAATCGTGCGTCTGGTGTATGCAAATGAAGTCCAGTCGTGCAAATGGCTCACTCGTGCGACTGAAGCTGTTGTTTTGCGAAAATTTCTAGGTTAAACGTGTTTTAGCTGTAAAAATTAGAAATTTCGCAAACCCTAATCGCCTAAGGCCGTAGAAACCGAAACTTGATGAGCAGGGAAATCCAAGACAACTTTTGACACAAAAGATTGCGTTTTTTAGTGTAAAAACACAAATTTTTATCAATCTTGATTGAATCACATGTAATCAAGAGCCAAAGCTCTGATACCACTTGTTAGGACCTCGTATTTGAATGAAATACCGAATGATTAACGTGTAAACCAAACCAAATAGTGCGGAATCCTATTTGATTGGCGATCCAATCAGTGAGAACGCACGTAGAATCAATAAAGTATTGAATCAAACGTTAAGAATCGATTAAGAATTATCTACAGCATTCTATGAACTTGGAGTATCAACTTGGAGGTTTCTGGACGGCTAGGGTACTTCTGGAGTCGAAATAGAATGAATGCTTATGTTTTTCCACGAATTGGGTTGTATTTATAGGTTAGTATTGTTCATTCATGTGACTGAACCATTAGTATGGTTCAGTTGTGCGATTGAACCATGCGGTTAATTCATCCGCACGACTGAGTGTTCAGTCGTGCGACTGAGTCAATCTTATGTTACAATCATACGACTGAGACTCTCTCCTGGTTCAGTCGTGCGACTGAGTCATTCGTATGAAGTTATTCATGCGTATGGACTATTTAGGCGCATGGACACTTAGTCGCATGGCCATTTGGACGCATGACCACTGTTGGGGCGCATGGTCCAGTCGGATGCACTAGAACTTCACTTCATCAGGTTTGAGTGTATTCAACATTATAACTTTATGCATAACACTTCAAACAGTCACAAACCTAATTAACCAATTCAACATCAACTCATTAATGAAATATTAAACGTTAGAAATAACAGACAATCAATATCATTTCATTAATCATTCTAACCATTACATCAGAATCAGACAAACAAGATCTATTACATTCATATCATGATCTAGGGACATACATGTACCAACATACACCTTACTTATCACACCCTTAAAATCCACGTGCGGGGTTTTACCACGAGGTGAGTAGACAAATTAGGACCCCAGTCATTAGTTACTCAGAATGACACTATATGAAACATTTAAAAACAAACCAAAGCATAAAACTTTAAAAATTTGCGGACAAGTTTTGTAAGTAGGTCAAACCCAAAGTATGTAAAGTGTAAAAATGGCAAAACATGCACCAACCTGATATTTGTAAACACATAAATTAAATCCAAATGTTAAGATATAATTTGAAGGTTTAAAACACATGCTGGACTTGTGACGTGCTCCTACTGACAACCAGAGTTAACGACCTGAGAATAGCATACTAAAAGAGTCAAGACAATGGTTGATGAGTTCAAGAGTTTGCGTTTAACATAACCAGTAATAGTTGTAAAACATAAGAAGTGCATTGAAACAAATAGCTACTCTATATTCATAAGTAATAACTATAGTGATTTCGCGATCAAAGCTGATTGTGTTGCCTCTCATCACGACTTACTAGGACGTGAAAATATTTGTGTTGAGGACAAAATTGCACCAGTTGACCTTGAGTCGCATAGGTGGGGCTCGTCAGACTAGTAGTACTACCCAAATTTCCCGCTAATTACCAATATTAACGATCTGAAAGTGTGAGGGCTTCCAAGGTATGTCACACTGTGTTACACCATACATAACTCATAATAATAATAAAGCATTTGTAGATAAGTATGTTATCTCCCCCAAAAGAGAGTGCATAAATAGTGGGGCATGGACTCACTGATACGCAAACAAATAATAATAAAAGCTAACGATGGATGGAAAGACAACACTTCAAATGTTACCTAGATCACGTAAGTACATAAGTACGTGTACACAAAAAGCTTAACAACCCTAGGTGCTCAATAAACATTTACCCAAGATTTTAGAAAACAAGACTCATTCGATCCAATTAACCCTTTGACCCGTTGATGACATATTAATTGAAATCTCGTTTAATCAAGCATAACAACTCATCACACCTAGTTATCATACAAGTTATTTACGTATGTCACATCATCAACCTCTTGTTATACTAAGATCATCATACCATCTTAGTTTATCATACAACCCATGCGAATCTCAAGTAATTAACATACTCAACACAATTATAATTTCATCATAACTAGTAAATCATACATGAAATCTAATCATGCACTACATTTCATGTGAAGCCACTCACGACTTCGCACCCTGAACCCTGTCAATTCTACCAATTAAGGGCCTCAAATTCGCACAACGATCCATTACAATCCCAAACATGTTTCTGTAATCTCCTAACATAATCCATGATCATGTATAATCAGTAAGAACCTAAATTTCCTAAATGACCAATCAAGCATCCATACAACTCAATTAACACATTTCACCACATTAAACATCATCAACAAGCATTCTAACATGTTCCTAACATCATGAACATGTCCGATTAACCATATCCAATGTTCTACATAAATAAAGTTTCCCTTTTGGGAAAGTAACACCCAAACTCAATATAACACCCAATTCATTCATGAATTCATCAACACCATACCTAATAAAGTCCATAACTATCATCTAGACATGACCACTCATCATAATTCACAAAACCTCATATCCAAAAGTTTCTACTTATAGCAAGGTATGAACAACCTCCAGATTTCATGATTTTTCTTGCATAATCCATGTAAACTAACATCAAAGCAATACAACTAGCATCATACAATCATCAAATCATGATTCCAAGAGAAAAAGTTTATATTTTAGGCAATGTATGAACGACATGATCAAATCATGGATAACCCAACATTCACACAACCTAACTAACAACATATCATCATCAAAAATCATCAATTCCAACTTTTCATACATATTTCGAATAGGGTTCATCAAGAATCAAAAACCATGAAAAACTACTCAAAATCTAACCTCTAAACATGTAATGATCGACACTTGCACTTGCTAACACGTTGTAGCACTTGGAACTAATCAAAATCGAATGAATATGCTTGTTCTTGCTCAAAAATCGCAGAAAGGGATGGGTTGAGGGTGGTTACAGCCAAAATGGGGTGTGGGGGCTAGGGTTTCATTTTTTTGTTTAAATAGGGTAACTAGTTCCCTTTTACCTCTTTTCAACTTTTATAAATTGTAAAACTAAAATTTTAACACTTTTAAATCATTTTTCATATTTTATTATTAAAACATAATAAATCAACTAATAACATGCAAGACAAATAATAACACCATCCATAAGCATTTTATAATCCACATAGTCACATGCTTAGGCGTAACTCGTAATTTAAAAGAACAACACTTAACACCTTGATTCATATAATCATATAATAATTATCAAAATTATTATTATTCGAGTTTACATTAGTTAAACCAATATAATTATTTGTTAGACCATGTTTAACGGCAACTAGTGTGTGCTCACGACACGTGTATGCAAGACGTAGCAAAACTAACGAAGTTTGGTAATGAAAAATTACCGGATGTCATATTACTAGATGATGAAGATGAAGAGATGACAAGATTTAAAACTAAAAAAATAATAAAACAGTAGAACAAATAATAAATAGAAAATTTACAGAACTAAATATACAAGAAAGGTAGATGACATGATTATAGAATGTATAACAAAATTAGGGATGACATACAAACAAAGTTATAATAAATTACAAGAATACTACAATTTATATTTAGTAGAAAATATTTTACAAGAGAAAACCATGTTATCATAATTTTATAAACAACAACAAGTCTTTATAGATGTAGATGAACAAATGAGAAATAGAAATGTTAGACCAAGAGTAGAATGGAGCGGGGATATAGGTGAAGTAATATCACATGAAACTCTAGACAGGGAACCATGAGCAACACTCTCTATAAACTGTAATCAAGATCAACAAAATAGGAATAGGTAACACATTACCCATAGGACAAATATATAGTGGTATTTTGTTACTAGAGGACAACAAAAACCCTAATTATGGATTGATGAAGTATTAACATGGGAACAAATAGTAGTAAGAATGTGAGAAACAAATAAAAAAGATAGTATGAACATGCTCTCATACTTAGAAACTACACTAGGACCAATAGCTCTAAGAATATGACAAAGTAAAAAAAGCACAAAATTTTACAGAGATAAACAATTTAAAATCATTAGGTGATAATCCCTATACTTTTACATCACAAATAAGGACCCTTGTATCAGGCGTTGTTCCTGCTAAAAATAATAGCTTAATACAGGATACAACTATAAGGAATCAAGAATAACTGAGTATAGCTGACATGAAATATATAAATGAGTTTACATTAGATTTTATAAGGTTATTATCACAAACAGGGAAAGCACTGGATGACAATCTATGTGATAAATATTTCATAAAATTACCGGGAGATCTAGGAAAAAGTATACACGCATATGGAAAAAAAATATGGAGAACAACACAATCTAGGAATAGAATCAAGAATAACATATATATTTTGTATACTAGAAGATAATGTAAAGAGGTAGCTCTACAAGAGCAGTTAAAAAGAAATGCATATGCCTTTTGTAAAATGGCTACTTACGCACCTTGGGCCTATGAGTTCTACGATAAAAAGAACATAAGAAGTACTATGTACAATAAAGATATTCAAACAAGAAATAATAAAAACAAATATGTTAAAAGAAGCCCCAAACAAGAAAATGCAAATGTATTGTATGTGGGGATGAAAGCCTTTAGCTAATAGATGTTCGAATAAAAATTAATTATTGAAAAAGATAGTCCGGTAGAACAACTAAATGATTATGAAATAGAAGATATTATAATAGACGATCCAGATGATAGATCTATTTATAGTATATACAATGAAGATGAAAAACCAATTGCTAAAAAGTAACATATACATTAGACTTGGCAAAATGGGTGGGTCGGGTCAGATCGAGTGTTAGGTCAAGATGAATTCGGGTCAGGGCGGGTTCGGGTCAGAACGGTTTGGTGTCAGAAACGGATCAGGACGGGTTTGGGTCAAAATGGGTTCGGGTCAAGATGGGTCGGGTCAACATGGGTCATATCAAAATTTAATGTTATAATTCATATTTGTTGTATCCTGCAAACAATTGAATCATGACTTTGAAATAAAACTCTGCAAACAATTGAATCATGACTTTGAAATAAAACTATTGGATAATAAAATAACAAACATTCCTCATATAATATCAATATAGATAGTCTATTAACTTATTATATAAATGAAATACCACACAAATGCAAGATATAGTCTAATATGATATGAATTCTAGAGTTTTGTTATTAGCATATATGTTATCATACTTTGACTTCTAAAAGTCAAAATTTTCAAATTCAATTAATAACAAAAAGTATTCATCCTTGCTAAACTATTAAAGAGCATGCTTATTAATATATGGTTTACAACATGTAAAGTGTGTCGTATGTACTCACGTCAATGTGTGTATGATTTCTAAAAAATAAGCAAATACAACGTTGCAAGTAAACATACTCAACACTTGTTCTGATTGTATAACAAGCCCTTCTCCCTGTGCATCCCCTTCAACAATAAGCTCAACACTCTGGCGGATTTGTCCTAATTTTGACGCCGAACCAATTCCCGGAGAAGATAACACAGTCTACTCCGATGCTCTAGTCATAAACTCAATTTTAAAGTTCGTCGATGATTTGATTTGGGGGATGCGAGATTTTATAGAGTTTCGACTTTCGAATCACCGAAATGTTTCGAGAAATCACTTAAACCTTTCAACAATGTGATGGAAATAGGTTGGAGACCTTTGGATCTAGCCGGAATTCGTTCGAAGCTTTCAACAGTAACGAAGAATGTGTAACCGAGATCTTTTCAATAATAGTTTGATGGTCCAGTGGTTTTGACTTTAGGGGTGACCCGTCTTTGTTAATTTCATGTAAGGCCATGTTTTCGGGCACCTCACAGTTGGTCATTCATTGCACATAAAACATAATAAAAGGTACATTTATTTTGCAGCGGAATTTAAAACTTTCATTAATAACTAGAAACATGTCATTTCATTCATTTACAACATTTGTTTTCATCTCAAAATATAAAGACATGTCAAAATACAGATGCCAGCCTCAAAATGCTCCCAGTAGCTTATGCATCCATGCCTGCAACTCCTCAGCATCAACATATACCTGCCAACTATCATGCATAAAAAAGTCAGCGACGCTGAGTGAGTTCTAGTTTTTATAATAAAATAGTTTACTTTCATTAAAACCGTCTTTTACTTTATTTCAATCATACTATACTTTACAATCGTTCGTGATCATGCATCATACGTACATACAGATAATATCATTATTATCTTCATCATTACGTTCATTAACTTCGTTCATTCAACGCATTACATTATCGTTCACTTCTCTTTCTAGATTCGGTCAGACTTTACCCTCTTCGTGGAACTCAGCCATGATTACTGAGGTCGAATGACAAGGATCCTGTTTAGTACATTATTACGATAATTCATTTATGTTCATTCATCTCTTGCTCATTACTCTTTATTACTCGAATCTTGTCTCATGCAATATCCCCGACTCATGCTCGAAAGCTGATGCTGTGCCGGGGCCCGCTCACAAACCCCCGACTCATGTCCGAAGATTGACACAACACTGGGATACACGATAAAGATCCCATATGAGTCAATCACAGGGATTGAACTCTATCCGAGTCTGTTGCAACACAAAGTCGCTCACCTCATACCTATGCTTGGCTTTATGCCACACCCCGAAGTTATACATAACTCGGTAACCATCATATATTTCACCCCAACATTATGGGTACAACACCCCCATTGAAATGGGTAACAACACCCCCACCGAAATGGGTAACAACGCCCCCATCGAAATGGGTAACAACACCCCCATGAAAATGGGTAACTGCACCCCCACCGAAATGGGTAACACCACTAAAGGTCAGACAAAGACTGGAACCCTTGCGTGCACACTTTAGGATTTGCTGAACCTCACGCGATAGAGCTTAAGGCGTTTAAAGCCGTGCACCTCTGTACATATTGCTTGCAAGCCTTTTTATACTTTCTCTTTTATTAATTTATTCATGCATGCATTCATTCATTACGTTCCTCTTTTTATTATCTTCCACTTTACGTTACATAATACTTTCATTACATTTATTAACGTTCAACACAAAGCCAAGGGAAGACATACATACATAATAAGGAACATATATAATCAAAAACATACACCACCACCAATACAGGCACATCATACATGCATAACACACATCAAACATAAGCCATCACATCATAACCAGGCCTATCTCCCCATTGTACCCCTTAAAACCACTTAGAAAACCTCAAGTCCAAATTGGGCGCATGGGACCTTCCAGGCGCATGGGCATAAAAACTCTAAATGTAAAACAGTCTGGGCGCTTAGGCACTATTTGGGCGCTTCTGCCCTGTTCAGGCGCTTTGCCACTATGCAGGCGCATGGCACCTGTTTAGGTGCATCAACACTTGGCCGTTTCAATCACTTTGGGCGCATGGCAATATTTAGGCGCATGGCACTATTTAGGCGCATGGCCAACAGTTAGGCGCATGGGCCACTGTTTAGGCGCATGGCCAACCCTTGGGCACATGGCCAACACTTGGGCGCATGGCCAACACTTAGGCGTCTGGCCACTCATGCTGGGTGCATGGGCCATTGTTCATGTTCATCACAACATTCTAAAATATATTCTATGGTTATCAACATCACCCGATTAACATTCTAATCATACCCAAGCACGGATCTAACATACTAAGGCCATCTAAACATGCTATACATCATCACTAACCCATAATCATCACTATAACATACATACAAACATACATCATTTCGAACATAAGGCTGTAAACCCACGGTTTCTTTCAAAATGTACTTAGTGTGCATAATAGCCCTAAATCAGTTGAAAATCAGAAAAGAGGGGTTCTAGAAACTCACCTTGAGCAGCCTTTGAGCAACACACTTCAAGTTCGAGACCCACCTTCGATTCAGCCCTTGAATCCCGAAAACAAACACTAAACAACCAGAACTTCGGTCAAGAACTCGAAACCTAGCTGAAACCGAGCTCATATAAGAGAAGACTTACCTTTGCAGCTGCTTCTTCCTCTTTCTCTCTCTCTTCTTTCTTCCTTTCGGCCGAATGAAGAAGATGAAGAAGAAATGTGCGACCATGCCCCTTTAAACCTTAAAATAATAAGGTTTTGTACTTTGTACACTTTATCCCCTCCACTTGTGCTCATTATCTATTCTTTCTATTTACTTTTCTTTTCTTTTCGTTTAAATAGAAATTCGGGGTGTTACAAGTCCACCCCCCTTCAAAAGGTTTCGTCCCCGAAACCTGTCGCTTCTCAAAAAGTTTTGGGTAACACTGTCTTACCTCTTCCTTGATCTTGCACTTAAACTTAGATCCATTTAGGCTTCACTGCACCCGTACAAGTGAAACCATTATCCTCCTTAGCCTATTCTCTTCTTCTTATTAATAATGGTCACCCGTTGCTTCTCGTGGTTGGATACTTTGTCCATCTCAGTGTTCTCTAATAGCATGATCATATCCTCATCGGTTGAGCTCTTTCTTAGACGAGATGCATGGAACCTCAGATGAATTCCACTTAACTCATCGGGTAGCTCCAGTCGATGCGTCACTTCTCCTACCTGAGCAACAACTGGGAATGACCCTCTACACTTTAGTATTAGCTTTACTCGACTCCAAACCAAGCAATCCGCTCTCCTGGTCGAAGTCTTCCTCATACTTCATTGTCGTAGGTCGTCACCGAACTCTTGGTTGTGCACGGTTGAGCAATCCATATTCTTGCAACACTTGGGGTTTGAGTCATAGATTACTAATCAATTCACCGGTGATGCATGTCTACCTACCTATGTCTGTATTGAACAGCCTCTCAGGAACAAGCGCTCTCTCTTAATTCTATCGCGCAATCCTCTAGGGCATTAGGTAACCTGGTAGACTTACAATAGCAATTCTTACATCGAAGGCTCATCGATCTTCCTACCCCTAACGTGCAACCTCACAGAAAATAGCGGCAACAAAACTACCTCTAGCGTCACAATTAAAGTATAGATGCATAAATCTAAACTTGCAAGAACGTACCTGGCATTACCTCGGAGTCTGATCTAGCCTCCTCCCAGTCATAGCGAAGGCTCTAGCCTTCACCCTCTGTTCTCCTTCCTCGTACAGGAGCTTCCTTCGATCTTCTTCACTCCCAAACCTTCCGCCCTTGGCTTCTTGCAATCCCTGCTCATGTGACCTTACTCACCATAAGAATAACACCTCCCCATACCGCAGTTTTTCACCACATGTCCGGTCCTCCCATAACAGAAACAGACATTGCCCCCCAATCTACATTCCCTGGGATACCTGTGTCCATACTTGTCACACCTTTTCGACCCGCACAGTTATTACCACACTCTGATCATCCACTCATGCACCTTTGCCACCTGGAGCGGCTCCGCCACGTCCCAATCGCTTCTCATTCCATTCTTGATCACCCTCTCCTTTCTTGCTACTTTCAGTCACCATCACAGATCTTTCATCATACAATCTCCCCGCCAAATCAACCACCAACCTACAAGTGCTCGGTCGGGCAGCGATCATATGCCTATTGATGTCCGCTGGCAAGCCCTGAATGTACCTCTTGATCTTTCCTCACCTGATCCGGCACCAGACGTGCCATCTCGTTGAATTTAGCGGTATATTACTGATGTGTCATCGTTCCCGCCTCCAGCTGCAAGAACTCTCTTTCAACCTTGTCCATCTCATGATGAGGACAGAACTCCTCAATCACCAGCCTCTTCAACTCCGGCCATCTCATCCTTCCGATAGCCTTGCTTCCCTCAACCTGGACAATATTCTCCCACCAACACAAGGCTGAGTCCACAAAAGAATGGACAACAAACTTTACTTTCTGATCTTCCCGGCACTCGCTGATATTCAATACAGCTTCCATCTCTCTCACCCATCGGTGAGCAGTAGCAACAGTACCGTTTCCATCAAAAGTTGGGGTCTTGCATCGTTGAAACGCCCCATAGTTACAGCCTCGTGCCGCCTCCGACGCAGGCTCTTCCTCTTCTTCCTCTTCGTCATCGAAGAAAACTGTTTCAGTCTCGGGTCGTCTCCTTTCGCCCGAAGGTCTACCCCTTTCCTGTCTCTCCCCATCTTTAACAACCTTTATAACATCGGTCACCACAGATGGTAGGATCGTCTGCATGACCTGATGCACTTCCTCCCTGACAGCCTCTCTCATCGAGGCCCTCTGATTAGCATTCTCATCACCGCCCTGCTGATGAGGGGTCTCGGGTTCTTCATGAACTACTCTTTTAGCCCTAGACCTTCCTCTTGTGACCCGTGGTTCAGCACCACGTCCACCGCCACCTCCTCCTCGTGAAGCTTTCGAAGATCTACTGCCAACCATCACACGCACACTGAAAGATTCAAACACTAACACGGTCATTCAAGGGAATAGCTCAGTTTATGTCAAGTATAGTAAGTCCCTAATTACAGTGGCCAGTTGTGATTAGCCACTTACTTTACTCTTCATACCCTGAGCATTACCTGTCCTGACTACATCAGTATCTAATCTATCAGCAACACATAAACCACATAACATGCGCACATAATGCCAGTTAACGTTAGCTTACTGTAAACGTTTACATAAAACCTTTACCTGCAGGCACGTAGCTACTAGGACTGGCATCCCTTTCCTTTTAGTCCCATTCTCAGTTTAAGATTAGGTTTTTAAAAATATTTACCCAATTCACTTAAACTTTTGCTCTGATACCAACTTGTAAGGCCCCGTTCCGGGCACCTCATAGTTGGTCATTCATTGCACATAAAACATAACAAAAGGTACATATATTTGGAAGCAGAATTTAAAACATTCATTAATAACTAAAAACATTGCATTTCATTCATTTACAACATTTTTTTCATCTCAAAATACAAAGACATGTCAAAATACGAATGCCAGCCTCAAAATGCTCCCAGTAGCTTATGCATCCATGCCTGCAACTCCTCAGCATCAACATATACCTGCCAACTATTATGAATACAAAAGTCAGTGACCCTAAGTGAGTTCTTGTTTTTATAATAAAATAGTTTACTTTCATTAAAATCATCCTTTACTTTATTTTAATCATACTATACTTTACAATCGTTCATGATCATGCATCATACGTACATACAGATAATATCATTATTATCTTCATCATTGCGTTCATTAACTTTGTTCAATCAACGTATTACATTATCGTTCACTTCTCTTTCTAGATCCGGTCAGACTTTACCCTCTTCGTGGCACTCAGCCACAATTACTGAGGTCGAATGACAAGGATCCTGTTTAGTACATTATTACGATAATTCATTTACGTTCATTTATCTCTTGCTCATTACTCTTTATTACTTGAATCTTGTCTCATGCAATATCCCCGACTAATGCTCGAAGCTGATGCTATGCCGGGGCCTGCTCACAAACCCCCGACTCATGTCCGAAGATTGACACAGCACCGGGATACGCGACAAAGATCCCATATGAGTCAATCACAGGGATTGAACTCTATCCGAGTCTGTTGCAACATAAAGTCGCTCACCTCATACCTATGCTTGGCTTTATGCCACACCCCCGAAGTTATACATAACTCGGGTAACCATCATATATATCACCCCCAACATTATGGGTAACAACACTCCCATCAAAATGGGTAACAACACCCCTACCAAAATAGGTAACAACACCCCCATCGAAATGGGTAACAAGGCCCCCATCGAAATGGGTAACTGCACCCCCACCGAAATGGGTAACACCACTGAAGGTCAGTCACAAAGACTGGAACCCTTGCGTGTACACTTTAGGATTTGCTGAACCTCACGCGGTAGAGCTTAAGGCATTTAAAGCCGTGCACCTCTGTACATATTGCTTGCAAGCCTTTCTATACTTTCTCTTTTATTAATTTATTCATGCATGCATTCATTCATTACGTTCCTCTTTTCATTATCTTCCACTTTACGTTACATAATACTTTCATTACATTTATTAACGTTCAACGCAAAGCCAAGGGATGACATACATACATAATAAGGAACATATATAATCATAAACATACACCATCACCAATACAGGCACATCATACATGCATAACACACATCAAACATAAGCCATCACATCATAACCAGGCCTATCTCCCTATTGTACCCCTTAAAACCACTTAGAAAACCTCAAGTTCAAATTAGGCGCATGGGACCTTTCAGGCGGATGGGCATAAAAACTCTAAGTGTAAAACTGTCTGGGCGCTTGGGCACTATTTGGGCGCTTCTGCCCTGTTCAGGCGCTTTGCCACTATGCAGGCGCTTGGCACCTGTTTAGGCGCATCAACACTTACCGTTTCAATCACTTTGGGCGCATGGCAATATTTAGGCGCATGGCAATATTTAGGCGCATGGCACTATTTAGGCGCATGGCCAACACTTAGGTGCATGGGCCACTGTTTAGGCGCATGGCCAACCCTTGGGCGCATGGCCAACACTTAGGTGCATGGCCAGCACTTAGGCGGGCACATGGGCCACTGTTCATGTTCATCACAACATTCTGAAATATTTTCTATGTTATCAACATCACCCGATTAACATTCTAATCATACCCAAGCACAGATCTAACATACTAAGCCATCTAAACATGCTATACATAATCACTAACCCATAATCATCACTATAACATACATACATACATACATCATTTCGAACATAAGGCTGTAAACCCACGGTTTCTTTCAAAATATTTACTTTGTATGCATAATAGCCCCAAATCAGTTGAAAATCAGTAAAAGAGGGGTTCTAGAAACTCACCTTGAGCAACCTTTGAGCAACACACTTCAAGTTCGAGACCTACCTTCGATTCAGCCCTTAAATCCCGAAAACAAACACTATACAACCAGAACTTCGGTCAAGAACTCGAAACCTAGCTGAAACCGAGCTCATATAAGAGAAGACTTACCTTTGCAGCTGCTTCTTCCTCTTTCTCTCTCTCTTCTTTCTTCCTTTCGGCCGAATGAAGAAGATGAAGAAGAAATGTGCGACCATGCCCCTTTATCTAGATTCTATAGGAATACAATTTTTAGATTTTTCAAAAAATTATAGTATTTAATACGACATGCCACAAGTAAATATAAACTCATAATATATTAAGTCAAAAGATTTTGTAATTGGCTTAAAGTTTTATTAGGATTAAATGGTGCTATTATGATAATAATTTTTTTTATCACTTTTAGCAAACATATATAAAAATTTCCAATAATAAGATACAAGAACACATCAGAGATCGCACGAAAGCGAAAGCATGATGGGTAAGGAAATTTGCAATTTTTAAAACAACAAAAAAGAAGTAATTTGATAGAAAATGAAAGTATAAAATTTTTAACAGAATTTTTAAATCATGAAATAGAGAAAGGAAAATATGTTACAAAAAGTATTAATCATCATATAATATTGCATTTAGAAAAATAGAACTTATAGGAGAAGACATTACAAAGTCAAAAACAGAGTTGATGTAAGTTTAAGCTAAAGAATCCAGATATTACAATCAAAACTGCTAATGTAGAATATAGTCCACTAGATAAAAAAGAATTTAAAAAACAAATCCCAAAAATGATAAGTCCATGGTTAATTAAAAAATTAAAAAATTAAAAAGTCCTCATAGATCAGTAGCATTTATAGTTAGACATAATGAGATCAAGAGAGGAAATATTAGAATAGTATACAATTATAAACAGTTAAATAATAACACAATAGACGATGGATATAATATTTTAAATAAAGACAGTCTTCTAAACCTAATATAAAAGAAAAATGTCTTCTCAAAGTTTCATTTAAAGTCAGGATATTACCAGCTAAAACTAGAAGAAAGATTTAAACAATGGACGATGTTTACATGTTCTGAAGGACAGTTCGAATGGAATGTTCTTAGCTTTGGATGAAAAAAATGCTTCTTCAATATTTCAAAGGTTTACGGATAGTATATTTTTGAAATACAATTTTTGTTTAGTATACATTAATGACATATTAATAGCAAGTAAAACAGTTCAATAACATGAACAAAATTGCTGCAAATATTTGAAGAAATTAAAAAGAATGGTATAGTAGTTTCCAAATGAAAAATGGAACTATTTAAAGGAGTAATATCATTTATTCGTCTAGAAATAGGAGATGTATAAATAGAATTACAATCACATTTTTACTAAAATATTAGGTTTTCTAGAAAAATTCAAAAACCTAAAACAAATGCAAGCATTTTTAGAGTTAGTAAATTACGCAAGAAAATTTATCCCAAACTTATCAAAATTAGTAGGGCCATTATATAGTAAAACAACTAAAAATGAACAAAGATATTTTAATGCGTAAGATATAAATTTAGTAAAAGAAATAAAAATATGCAATAAGAAATATAAAACCATTGGAATTACCATTAGTCACATATTATATAGTTATTGAAATAGATGGATGCAAGGTTGGGTGCAGTTCTTCTCTGCAAACCAAACAAATATAGCCATAAAGAAGAAGAAAACAATATGTGCTTATGCTAGTATCAATTTTCAAAATATGACAAGTTGGGCAAACGTCAATTTCGAAATTCAAACATTAATCTATGCTTTAGAAAAATTTAAAATTTTCCTATATAAAGATTTTACAGTTAGAACTGATTGCGAAACCATTGTAAAATTTATAAAAATATGATCAAAGTAAAAAGGTAAATGGGACTTGATGGGTTAATTTGCAAAATATTATTTAAGGAAATGGGTATGTTATAACTTTTGAACATATTAAAGGAAAAAACAATGGGATAGCCGATATTATGTCTCGAAACATTAATATAATTTTGTGCTTAGATGGACAAGAAGAAAGATAGAGGAAAAGCTAAGCTTATATAGCCTACACAGGCTTTTCTAATGTGTCACACCCTCAAAATCCACGTGCGGAGTTTTACCGCGAGGCGTGTCAACAAACCAGGATCACAGTCACTAGTTACTCAGAACGACACTATATGTCATATTTAAAATAAAACCAACTAAAGTTCAAACTTTAAAACCAAGCGGAAACGTTTTAAAAATCAAACAAACCCAAAGTATTTAAATTTAAATATTTGGCAAAACACGCATCAACCCAATATTTGAAACTCATAAATGAAAACCAAGAGTTATGTCTTTAATATAAAGTCTTAGGATGCATGCTGGACCCGTGTTGTGCTCCTAATGGCAAACAGAGTTAACGACCTGAGAATATCATACTAAAATGTCAACACAATGGTTCGCGAGTTCAAGAGTTTGCATTTACATAACAATAATATTTGCATAACATAAGAAGTGAATTGAAATATATAGCTAGTCTATATTCACAAGTAATTGCCAGTGTTTTTGCGACTGGATCGGACTGGCCGGTCCGACCGATTTGACCGGGGATCGGTCCGGTGGCCGGTTCGGTTCGCTAGGAATCGTTTTTTAGGGGTTGAACTGGCCGGTTCTTTCCCGAACCGGTGGTCAGACTGGGAAACCGGACCGGTTTTGAATTTTTTTTATTTTAATGGGTAACGGGGTGTTAAACCATGAATTAGTGTGTGGATATAAAAATAAACTATAATATATATATGTATATATATATATAAATCATATATAAATTACTTATATTTAACTACATATATAAATATAATTAAAATATAGTTAAATCCGGTCCAACCGGTCCGACCACCAAACCAGTAAGGCGTCTGGTTTGATGTCCGATCCGGTTCTAAAAACATTGGTAATAACAATAGTGATTTCACGATCGAAGCTGACTGTGTTGCGTTTGTTGCATCCCATCACGACTTACCAAGTTGTGATGATGTTTGTGTCTAGAACCTGTTTGACCTCGAGTCTCATAGGTGGGGCTCGTCAGACCCAGTAGTACTACCCAAGATTTCCCACTAGTTACCATTATTAACGATCCGAAAGTGTGAGGACTTTCAAGGTATTAAGCACTATGTTAAAACATACACAACTTATAATAATAAAATAGTATTTGTGTACAAGTATGCTACTTCCCTATAAGAAAGTTAATAAAATAGAGGGGTAGGAACTCATGTAGTGTGTAAAGATAATGACTAAAGAGAACTGGTGATAGGTGTAAAGACAAACATTCAAAGGTTACCTAGAACACACAAGTACATAAGTACGTGTACTGTAACACTCGGTTATTTCTTAAAAGAAAAGGAAGAATAAGAGTTGGAGAATAAAGAAAGGGATTGTCAATGAGCCCAAATTGAGGGGTTTAAAATGTAAAAAGGACAAAAGTACACAAAAAGTTGTTGTAAAGGTGGGCATGGCCGCCCACCCTCACTTCACATCACCATTTTCATTCAGTTTTAGAGAGAGAGAGATATCAGAGAAACTCTCAGTTGAAGAAGAAGAAGAAGAAGATGAATTCAAGGTAAGAATTCGTGGTTTTTTAAGTATTTATGAGGGGTATTATCCGGTTATATGTTTATGTGCTTATATGTTTGTGTATGTGCTCGGGTGTGTGTGTTTGGTGGGGGTTTTAGGTGTTTGAACTCAGTTGCAAAAGGGTTAGAAGGAAGATACACCCAAGTTGCACTAGATGAGTTTCTAGACCCTGGTTTCTACTTGTTTTAAACATCTTTGGGGCTGAAAATGTATTTAAAATGGTTTTTACAATGTTTATGTATGTTTGCCCATATGTATTATGCATGTTGGATGTTGATTCTTGAATGCTTATAGGTTGTTCATGTTTAAAATAGCCATGTTAAGCTTAGAACAGATGAGTTTGATGATTGGGTTTGAAAACATAGTAGAAACATGTTGAATAGAAGGTTCATGCGTCTAGATAAGGCTCATGCGCCTGGGAATGCCTTAGAAGAATTTAAGTGTAACCCATGTGCCTGAACTGTAGCTCATGCGCCTGAATATGCCTTAGAAATATTGAAGTATAGCCCATGCACCTGAATAGTGGTCCATGCGCCTAGAAATATTAGTCGGATGACTAAGTGTAGGGCCATGCGCCCCAATAGTGCCCATGCGCCCAAGTGGTCCATGCGCCTAAGTGTCCATGCGCCTGAATAGTTCATGCGCCTAAGTGATAATATGATTAAGTGTTGGCTGATGCGCCTACATAGTGATGAAACGCCCAAACAGGGCTCATGCGTCCAAATAGTGTCAAAGCGCCTAAACACTTAGAAATTTTTACAAAATTTTTGGGAGTCTGTGCTTTTAGGGTTTTGATCAAGGTTTGACTAGGGCTTATTAATGATGAGTTTCATGCATGATTATGATGTTCTTATTATTATTATTGCTATTATTATTACTTATAGTATGTGACTTTACGTGGTATGTTTATTATCGTAACATAAAGTATATTGTAATAATAAAGAAAAAGAGCAATAAAGAAAAGAAGAGGAACATTAATAAAATGTTAACAAGTCTGTAAGCTTACAGGAGGTACCGTGTTGTCGTTAGCTCAACTGTGTTGCGGGTTAGCTATCCTATTATGCACACAGGCCAGTCTTGGAGATTGGCAGGACCTTTGTAGCGTACCCTAGGTGTTTGGGTCATCCTTGTATACAGTAAACAAACCCTTTGAGGGATATAGATGGCCCATCACCCGATGAAGTGTTAGCTCAACGGTGTGCGGGTAGCTACCCCGGAGGATGCACCTGGGATCCATCTTTGTGATTGACTATACGAATAGGATCCTTGCCGCTTGCCCTGTCACACCCTCAATCACTTGCGGAGTTTACCCGAGGCGTGTGAACAAACCAGGATCACAGTCAATAGTTACTCAGAACGACTCTATATGCCATAATTTAAATAAAATCAACCAAAGTAAACAATTAAACAGTGCGGAACGTTTTGAAAAAACCCCAAAAAAATAAATTATAATTGTGGCAAACACGTGCCAACCCAAAGAGTAATCATCAATCATTAAAATGAAAAAATTGTCTTGAAGACCGTGTCATAGAATGCAGTGAACCATGCAGTGCCCTATGGAAAGCAAGCTAATGACCTGAGAATAGCATACTAAAATATCAACACAATGGTTGGTGAGTTCAAGAGATATCAAACATAAACAGTTTAATAATAGAGATATACAAGTAGCGTATTGTAATAGATAGCTAGTCCATTAACAATAAATATTATTTCATAGTGATTTCGCAATTGAAGTTGACTGTATTACGTTGTTGCCTCCTGCCACGACTTAACAGGTCGTGACAAGTTCATTAGGACAACTTGCACCCGGTTGACCTCGAGTCACACAGGTGGGGCTCGTCAGACCCAGTAGTACTACCCAAATTTCCCACTATTCAATTTAACAATTCGAAAGTGTGAGGACTTTTCCATGATATCACACTATATAATATTGTACACAACTTGAATATATAAAGCGTTCATGATTTACCATATGCTATCTCCCCCAAAAGAGAGTAAATAAAAAATGGCATGAACTCACCTGTTATGCGTATAGATACACAGAGTTTGACTTGTCAAACAAATAGACAGACAACCTTCAGAGGTTACCTAGATCATATAAGTACATGAGTACATGTAATCAAGATATGGAAACCCTAAGTACACTACACCAGGACTCAAGATTTCAAACAAAACATACATGTTGACCTAGTTGACCCGTTTGACCCATTGGTGACTTTATGTGTTGTAAGCCATTCAAGTATCATACACTATATCATGCATAGTTAACATTCAAACAGATCATATGTATGCTATATGTTGGACCAAAAGAACCAATGAGCCTGATCAGAGAAACCTCTAAGTCCCACAGGACATCACAACAGCTGAAGAAGACCTGATCAGCTGTTCTACAAAGTCTGAAGAATACAACTGCTGAAGTACGTCTGAAGTACTGAAGACAAAGACTGAGACAACAGCTGAAGATCTAAAGTCTGAAGACTTCAACAAGTACTGAAGACAAAGACTGAAGATCAACAGCTGAAAGACAAAGTCTGATGTTTAAGTACTGAAGACATCAGCTGATGTTAACAGCTAATGACAACAGCTGAAGAGGGCTTCTTCAGTTGTTGTGATGGTTTTTCTTCTTCAGTAGTTTTCTTTTCCTTTAAGTAGTTTGTTTACTTTTCTTTTGGTACTTGTAAACAACTGAAGAGGTTGTTCTTCAGTTGTTGTAGTTTCAGTAGTTTTATGTTTTTCAGTAGTTGTAAATAAGATGTTTAACACTTAGGAACATTTGTAAGAAGATGTCAGTTGTTGACATCTTCAGTAGTTGTTAAACATCAGTAGTTATAAAACGGTTACATGTCACTTTCAGGTGACATCAGCCTACGTCATTCTTTCCTTTATAAGGAAGGATGACTCACCTGTAATCGTGCCTTTGAGGCCGACAATCTTAATGCAATATTCCTTTTGTCGGATATTTCTCTCTCTATAACAAAATTCTTTTATTTTATATCAATTGTTCTTGTTTGAATTTGTCTAATTCTGAGCTATTCCGCTGCTAAATCTGTTCAATCGATTAAACCAAGGGCTGAGATTCTAACAAATGGTATCAGAGCAGGTTAATCATTGATCGATCTAACAATTGATCATTGAAACTGTTCAATCGCTCTAAGTTTAATCGAATTAGCAAAATTCGCAAGGATCTGTTATAGAGATTGAGAGTGTATCGCTTCTGCCGTTTTATTTGAGGTTCTGTGTGGTTTTGAGCTAAATTTATTGTGATTTTACTTGAATCTGTTTGATTTTCACAATGACTACTTCTTCGAATGATCCTTTCAATACTGGATCCTCTACCAAGCCTCCGATCTTGGTGAGGAATGAGTATAACATTTGGCAGAGAAGATTGCTCCATCACCTGTCTGTCAATAGCTCAGGTTGTTGGACATCTGTGGTACATGGACCACATAAGCCAATGGAATGATCCGGAAACAAACCAGTTGGTTCCAAAGAAGAAGGACAATACTCCGATGAGGACAAGAAGTTGTTTGAAATCGATGCAAAAGCCCATGGATTTTGGCTATGGCTATTCCTAATGAGATTTACTCTGGGCTTCTGCATTGTGAGTCTGCTCATGACCTCTGGAATGCCATCAAAGAACAATTTGGTGGTACTGATGAGGTTTTAGCAAACAACAGGGAAATCCTCGCCCAACAATATGAGACTTTCTCTCATAGAAAGGGTGAGACTCTGACTCAACAATTGAGCGTTTTTTCATGTTTAATCTCTGAATTGAAAATGGTTAAACATGAATATACCAGGAGTCAGATGAACCATAGATTCTTAAGATCACTGCCTGAGAGATGGAACACATATACCATTGTTCTACGCTCAAATGCTGATGTTGATCGCCTATCTCTCGCCTGATTGGACCATCAAGAGTCAGAATATGCGTCCTGAAAGCCAGTATGATGAGCATATTGATTTCTCTAAAAACACTTCTGAGCCTGCCTTTGTGAGTGTTGATAGTTATTCTGCTGGTAGTAATAGTGACAATCTATGTTTCATCATGGATGATCTCAAGGGGATTGCTGATGATGACTTAGAAGAGATGGATATTTTGAGCCAAATGGCCCTGATAAATATCAGATCTCAGAAGTTCTACAAAAGAACTGGAAGGAAATTCCCAGGACTCTCTGGCAAAACCAAAGTTGGTTTTGACAAGAGTAAGTTGAAGTGCCATAAATGCCACAGGCTTGGGCACTTTGCAAGAGAATGTAGATCATCTGGATCTAACTCTCCTGCACCTTTTGTGACTTTCCCTGGCAATAGTCAACAAAACAGAGGGCAACAACCTGCCAATTCTGGTTATCATCATCAACCACAATCTCCTGCATATTTTGTTCCACAGGGGCCAATGCCATATCCATACCCCTGCTATTACATGCCACAACCAGGCCAGGTTCAAGCACCCACTGCTCAGCAACCACATGCACTCCCTGAGCCTCAACCATCCCAATCTCATCAACCTAATCAACTTCAACAACACAGCTTCTTCACACCAGGAGTTGTTGACTGGAGCAGTTTACCAGATGATGTGTCTGGTAATGAACAACTGTTCTCAGGTGCTGGTCAACATGTGGTGAGCATCCTTTTGGAAATCTAGCTCTCATGGCTTTGGAATCCTCTGATGGATCATCCTCAAGTACCTCTTCAACACAGGTATCACAGGTATCCTCTGAGGCTAAGGCCAAATTATGTTCTGAAACTTGCATAGCAGCATTTGCCTCTATTAGAGAAGCAAATGTGGCTTTAATCAATAAAAATGTAGAGCTAGAACAAACAATTTCCAAAAATAAAGCTGAGTTTGAGTCTGTGCTAAAAGAGAAAACTGATGAGATTTACAAATTAAAATGCCAAATTTCTGATGATAAGGCTAGGGAGGATGTACTCTTAGAGAAGTACAAAGACCTCAAAGATACTCTTGCTGTCACCCAGGTAGAGTGTGATCGATGGGTACAATCTTGCAAGGGCTTTGAAATGCTTCTTAGTAAGCAAACAGCTTCCAATGTGAAGTTTGGAATTGGTTAATCACACACTGCTCTCCTACAGTTTTTGCTTCAAGAGCAGGAGCAGAATCTGATGGAGAAAGTAATGACCAATCCACCTCATCATGTGATTCACTACTTGATAAAGCACCATCAGTAGTTGAAGTCAGTAGTAATCCCTCTGTGAACCTATCAGCTGATATTGATGGTTCAACTGCTGACACTCACATGATCAATGAGTTGATCAACCCAAGTGTTATCCCTAGAAGTACTGAGGGTACTGGAGAGCAGGGGATAACATCTGGAGTTCAAATCCTAATGACTGACAGCACTGAAGAGAAGAAAACTGTCAGTAGGAAGGATTTGAAGCCTACTAAGGAAGTTGACAAGAAGGCAAAAAGTGCTTCTAAACTGCTGAAGAGCAAGTCTTCAGTAGTTTCATCTTCTTTAGTTGATGATCAACAGAAGATGAAGAGAAACCATGTGAAATATGTGGTCTATTCAATCATCTCACAGATGATTGTTGGTACAAAAAGGGATCCAAACTCAAACAAAAGAGAAAATTAAAGAAAACTTGGCTAAAATGAAAACTGAGTTTGAGTCCAAGTTTGTACCAGCAGCATCAAATCCTGTTACTCCTATGACCAAAAAGAAATCTAAAAAGGAAGGAGTGCAACAAATAGCTGAGGTTGCTCAAAAGAAGATGGTGCAACACAAGAACTCATCATCAAACACCATACCAATGTGTCTGAAGAGCTGAAAGCTCTCTCCCAGAATCAGACACAGCTGGTAATGATGGTTCAACATCTGTTGGGAAGAGTTAACCAACTTGATGGCCCTGTGTTGAAACCCCAGAAAAGGAGATCCAAGCCGAAGGATTCCTCTTCTACACCATCTCCTTCACCTCAAGCTATTGTGTCCAATAAACCTGTTAGTTTACCATCTGTTGATGAGACCAGGCCCAAAACCAAAAAGGTTTGGGTCTCCAAAACTAACTGATTGTTTATTTATGCAGGTTTCTTCAACATGCCAAAGTAGCATCTGGTATGTAGACAGTGGGGATCTATGCATATGACTGGGAACAACTCACTTCTTAATGACTACTCTCCAGGAAGGAAGGGATTTGTTTCTTTTGGCAATGATGCAAGAGGTTACATCATCGGGAAGGGCTTTGTTCCAATGGGGAATAAAGTTTGATGATGTCAACCATGTGGAAAATCTCAAGTATAATCTTTTGAGTGTCAGTCAATTGTGTGACAAAGGCCATGTTGCCCTTTTCACAAGCCAGAACTGCAGGATTCTGTCATCCAAAGTTCTGAGTTTGATTGACAAGGTATTGGATGCTCACACTCTCCTGAAGGCCAACAGGACAGGAAGAGTGTATGCCTTAGATCTTTCCAAGAAAATTGATCTCAAAGGCCATCCTTGCCTATTTTCCAAGGCCTCTCCTCAAGAATCTAATCTATGGCATAGAAGGCTGGGACATGTTAATTTCAAGAACATGAATCAGCTGATACACCATAGTTTAGTAAGGGGAATGCCTATGAAGGAGTTCAAGTGTGAAAACAACTGCACTGCTTGTTTGAAAGGAAAACAGCACAAGGTTTCATTTCCACCTATTGAAGAACCAAAGTCCACTGCCTGCTTACAACTTCTTCACATGGATCTCTTTGGTCCTGTGAGAGTGATGAGCATGGCACAGAAAAAATACTGTCTGGTAATTGTGGATGATTACTCCAGATTTGTATGGACTTTCTTTCTACATTCAAAGGATGAAGCTGCACAGAAGATCATAAACTTTGTGTTGTATGCTGAGAAGCAGTATTCCCTCTCAGTCAAGTGTATTAGAAGTGATAATGGAACAGAATTCAGGAACAATACACTTGATGAATTCTACCTTTCCAAGGGAATAAAGAGACAGTTTAGTATTCCAAGAACTCCTGAACAGAATGGAGTTGTGGAGAGAAAGAACAGGACCCTCATTGAAGCTGCAAGGTCTATGTTGGCTGATTCTGGACTGCCATTGACCTTTTGGGCTGAAGCTGTCAACACAGCATGCTATGTGCAGAATAGAGTGCTAATAAATCAGAGGTTGATGAAGACTCCATATGAAGTTCTACATCATTTGGCCCCTCTCATTTCATTTTTAGAGCATTTGGGTGTCCCTGTTTCATTCTCAACACAAAGGATCAGCTCCAGAAATTTGATCCTAAGGTGGATGCAGGGTATTTTGTTGGTTATTCATCAACTTGCAAGGCATACAGAGTCTTCAACTGCAGAACAAAGATGGTTGAAGAGACTTTACATGTCAAGTTCAATGAATCTCCAAAGGACAATTCCACAAAGCCCTGTGGAGCTCTTTGATTTGGACATACTGCAATATGTTCCTTATCAATCTCCTGCTGTTGCTCCTGTCAACAGTTCACCACCTGGTGTTACTACTGAAGATGATGATGATAGTAGTAATCACCTCTTCAGGTTTAGTGATCAACTGCCTGAGTCCTCTAAACCTGATGCTCCTGTAGCTCCAGCCGCACCATCCACAACAAATGCTGATGAGATTTCTGCATCCTCAACTTCATTTGAGTTGCCACCATCTTCATGGTTTCAAGAATCTGCATCAACATCTGCTGCTGCTGAAGACCCTACAAACACTTGCACAGATTTGATTGTTTACCAAGAGCTGAAAAATCACCCATATCTCAAATCCTTGGTGATATCAATGCTGGTGTCTCAACCAGAAGCCAGTTGTCAATTTCTGCTTCTATGCTCTCTTCATCAGTCAGCTAGAGCCGAAGAACTATCATGTTGCTTTGAGGGACAATGGATGGGTTGAAGCCATGCAGCTTGAGCTTCTTCAGTTCAAGAAACAGCAAGTGTGGGAGCTTGTTCCTCTACCCCCAGGTAAGTGTGCAATAGGCACTAAATGGGTGTTTAGGAATAAAACTGATGAAAATGGGCTAATTGTTAAGAACAAGGCCAGACTGGTTGTGCAGGGGTTTGCACAAGAAGAAGGTATTGATTATGATGAAACCTTTGCCCCTGTAGCCAGACTGGAGGCAATTAGATTGTTTTTAGCCTATGCTGCACTCCACAATCTTAAAGTTTTCCAAATGGATGTCAAAAGTGCTTTTCTATATGGTACAATAAAAGAAGAAGTTTATGTGTGTCAACCACCAGGCTTTGAGGATATAAGCACCCAGAATGGGTATATAAGCTTGATAAAGCTCTTTATGGGTGAAACAAGCACCTAGAGCTTGGTATGAGACCTTATCAAACTTTCTTCTACAGAATAATTTCACTAGAGGCTCCATAGATAAAACTTTATTTATTAAGAAGGTGGATCAGCATAAGCTACTTGTTCAAATTTATGTTGATGATATTATATTTGCATCCTCTGATCCCCAATTGTGTGAGGATTTCCAAACCTTAATGCAACAGAAGTTTGAAATGAGTGCAATGGGAGAATTACAGTTCTTTCTAGGTTTGCAAATCAAACAAAAAGCTGATGGAATTTTCATTCATCAGTCTAAATACACAAAAGATCTTTTGAATAAGTTTGATTTACAAAACTGTAAATCTTGTTCTACTCCCATGTGCAACACCACACAATTGGATGTTGATCAGAAAGGTAAAGGTGTTGATGAAACCCTTTACAGATGTATGATTGGTTCCTTGATGTATTTAACAGCTTCTAGACCAGATATTATGTTTGCTACATGTGTTTGTGCTAGATTTCAGGCTGCACCTAAGGAGTCTCATCTGATTGCAGTCAAGAGGATCTTTAGATATCTGCAAGGCACACAATCTCTAGGCTTATGGTATTCCACTGGACATTCTTGCAAATTAGTTGCTTTCTCTGATAGTGACTATGCAGGATGTAAGTTGACCAGGAAATCAACTTCTGGTGGATGCCAATTCCTAGGCAACTGTTTGATTTCTTGGCAGAGTAAGAACAAACATCTGTTGCTACATCCACTGCTGAAGCCGAGTACATTGCTGCTGCAAGTTGTACATCCCAAATACTCTGGCTTCAGAATCAACTTTTGGATTATGGCATTACAGAGACTAAGACTCCATTATTAATGGATAGTGCTTCAGCTCTTTGCATTGTCAAAAATCCTGTCCAGCACTCTAGGACCAAACATATAGAAATTAGACATCATTTTATAAGAGATTGTTTTGAAAAGGGTCTAATTAATCCTATGTTTGTGCCTAGTGCTGATGAGCTTGCAGACATTTTTACTAAGCCTTTGGATAGTTCAACTTTCCACAACCTGGTGTTAAGGCTTGGTATGCTGCAGCTAGAATAAGTGACAACTACTGATGATCTCAGTAATTACTGATGATCATTGGTAACCATGTCACATATAAGTACTGATGAGTTATTTTACCCTCAGTAGTTTTTATAACTACTGAAGGCTAAATGCTTTAAGTACTGTACTTTCTGTTCTAACACTACTGATAGTTACAACTACTGAAATCAGTAGAAACAGATAAGTACTGATGTCCTATGAAACAACTGAAAACAGCTAAAAGCTGATGAGTAAGTGTTGAGGACAGTATGAAACAGCTGAAAGGCTATGAATTGACGACAACTACTGATGAGTACTCTCTCTTCAGTAGTTCACAAACTGCTGTTTCTTTATAAACAACTGAAGCAATACCATGTCTTCAGTAGTTTCACAACTACTGATGACTAACACCAGTCTTCAGTTGTTTACAACAACTGATGGCAAAACCACGGTCTTCAGTAGTTTCACAACTACTGATGACTAATACCAAGTCCTCAGTTGTTTCAACATCTGAAGTCCAACTTGTCTTCAGTAGTTTTTAAAACTACTGATGCCTAAATCAGAGACTTCAGTTGTTTCAACGTCTGATAGTAAACACCATGTCTTCAGTTGTTTTATAACTGCTGACCACACCAATACCATCAGTCGTTTCAAACTTCTGAAAGTTAATACCACGTCATCAGTAGCTTCAAATACTGATGACTAACACCAAAACCTTCAGTCGTTTCATACCCGTACCCTATATATACCTGATCCCTCTTTCAAGTTTTTCATTCTTTCACGACCTAACTTTTCAAAAGCTCTGAAAACCTTTCACCTTCATTAATGGCGACCATGCAACTCAAACCTCGACACAACTGTGTCGCGTACCTTACAAAATCGCCCTTCTGGACCAAATTTGAAATGCTATAGATCTTATGGTCCAATCCCCACTAAAAACGGCTTTCCTTTAAATCAATCATTTATGCCGATTCGCTACGTCAGTTCTGGATGAATGCGACCGTTAATGGAGAATCTATCCATTCATCTATCAACTCGCATAAGGTGGTCATCTCTACTGCTACCATCCGCCAAATATTACTGTTAGATGATGCTGCCTACCCTGTTGGATATCCTAAGCGCCAACTTGATCTTTCCTTTGGACAACATGGATATCAGGTGATCTTAGTGCTTCAACAATCCTGAAGAAACATTTTCCAGATGCTGAACGATTATTATTTCATATGGTAAATGTTTGCCTGGCTCCGAAGACTTCCTCTTGGGATCAACTGTCTTCCAGATGGCAACAGGTATTGTTCTCTATCCTTGAACAAGAACCACTAAACTTTTCTGAAATAATTTTTCTTGAACTCAAGGATATGGCCACAAAACCACTTTCTAACCGTTGGATACTATATCCTCGGTTTATAATGGCCATAATAGAGAATCAGCTTTCTGCTGAGGGACTAGTTGGTCTGGGAGTCCCTGCTTTGGCTGTATTGCCGGAGGTATACTCCCGACACAACACTGACCAAACTCTCAAACAGGCTGCCAAGCTGCGCAAACCCACGCAGCTGGAACCCACAGCCTCCACCTCCACATCCAAAGTCCCCTCCAAACCCACAAAGAAGCCTAAGAAAGCTACTCAGGGAATTGAGTCCCCTGTGGATGCTCCTGCTGCACCAACGCAGGTTATCTCTGCTGGAAATAACCTCCCAGTAGAGACTGTGACTCCACCAACTGAAGCCGCTCAGGTTTCCTCTCAAAAGGAACCTGAAGCAACCACTCAAAGGAAGCCACAATGCTGGGATCCTCCTCACTTGAGGGGATTACCATTGAAGAGCACCACTTGTCCCGGGTGCACACTGCTTCCACACCCTCTCCTGATGCAACCGCCCCTCAAAGCCCTACTATCATTGTTGCAAAAGTGCTGACGCAGTTGCATTCCTCACCCCCCACCCAGACACCAATTACTACTGGGATAACCTCAACACCTGAGGGGGAGGATCACAATGCTTCTGTCAACCCACAGCACAGGGGTTATCATGTTCCATCTTCTAGTGTATAAGGAGGTGCGAACTTCTGGTGAGGCTGCCACTGCTCCTGACTCAGCAAATGACCAGGATGCAGTTGGTAACATCTCTAGTCCTCACCAGCGGCAACAGCTGATGAAGGACATAGTCCTGAGGCTGGAAGTCCCCAGAACCGAGAACAAGGGGCACATGCTATATTGATCTACACTCAAGGCATGTTCATTCTGACTTTGTCAGGAGGTCAGGTGATTCAGTATCAACTGATGATGACCTGAGCTTCTTCTATGATGTAGTTGCTCAAAACACCATTCTAGAGGATGAGGTTAGCAGACTCAAAGAGCTGCTGGCCAAGATGTCTCAGGATGCAAGTCCATCTGCCACCACAATACACCCACAGATGGCACCTTCTTCTGAAGGTCCCCTACACACTGAGCCAGTATATACTTCCAAGCCACCAGCCTCTGCTTTCGGCACTGATTCTCAGGAACAGAACCATCCTGATCAATCAGTTGCTACCCTTCAAAAATCCCTACCTCTCATCACTCCCATGATCACAGATATAGTGATCAAAGCCATTGATGAGAGGCTTCCTACAATAATACAACCCTTGGTGGAGGAGTTGGTGACTAAATCCCTTTCTACTGCTCAAACCCTTGCACCCAATGCAACCAAAAAGGGAGAGTCAGTTAGTTAAAGGAAAAGGAAGAGGATAGATGGGGAGAAGGCGAAAGAATCTGAGGTTGTAAATGAGAAGGAGAGTGTGAAGGGAGCTGAAGTGAATGAAAGTCAAAAAGACTTTCATGTCACATATCAAAAGAGAAAAGAGAGTCTGAGAAGGAGAAGGAGCTGAAGGATATGGTGAAAGAAGCTGACGCCAACCATAACCGTTCAATGGATAAAATCATTGAGCAGTTGTATAGGCAGGGTTTTGACATCAAACAACTAGACTCCGAGATCAGAAGGATGGAACAGAGGAGATCAATTCAAGATGGGCTAGCTATGATGCCTTAGAAAGAGAAAGGCTGGAGATAATGATCAGATTTATAGCTAAATACTTGGAAGATCTCTAATGGAAATAAGGGCCTGGACCAGGGACAACATCTTGGCAATAACCACCAAGATTTGTTCGTCTGAAGAATACTCCAAAGGTTTAGTGATTGAGGTATTGAATGAAGCTGGGGTTGGGAATCAAAAGAACTGACAAAATTTACCAAAGCCTCCCTTACAGCCAAATGCTAAAACAGTCTGAAAAGCCTCAATCCTCAAAATCACTATCTCCACAACCCACTAAAACAACCCCTTTACCCTCTAAACCAACCATCCAACCCCAAAACCAAATCCTTTACCCCTAAAACCCATTGCCAGTGATGTACCTAGCCAAAAGAAAAGAAAGGTACTGAGGCCTGATGAAGATGAAGAGGAGGATGAAGACAGACTGCCACTCTCTGCAGTCATTACTTTGCCTAAGGCTAAACCAATGTCCATCACTCCTGCTTCTCAAATGCATGATGTAATGATAAAGATTGAAGAGGAACAGATGCAAAAACATGATGAGGAAATGCTGAAAAGCATTGACAAAGCATATGCTACATCCTCTTCAATGATCAGCATGAAGAAAGAAGTATTAAGATTGTACACCCTTGCTAATACCTTTCAATACCAAAGGGAAAGAGTAAGGATATGGCCTGATCCTAGGGTGGCACACCGGATTGTCAAGAAAGAAATTCCTTCAAGATACAAGGGCCAAGTGAAGAGAGTTGTCGACGAAGACATCACTGTGGTCTTGTAGTGTCCCCTTGGAAATTGTTGAAGAGTTCAAGAAAGCCTATGAAGCCAAACAACCACCTCAAAAGATGTTAGAGAACAAAATTATAAAGAAGGGATTGGTTTACAAACGACTTGAAAACTTCAAACAAGAAGAGCTCAACCTGCTCTTAGAAGGGACTCATCCAGATGAGTTTGCTTATAGACAAATAACCACGGTTGAGCTCAAGAATGGAAAACAGGCCAAGTACATATCTGAAGTGTATGGCCGAGAAGGATTATTTGATGGTGTGCCCGAGTGCTGACAATGGATGAGCAAATCATGTTTCTAAGGGCTTACACCAGGGAATCATATAGGCTGATACACGGAAGTAGATCTCATGGTTGGGGCAACAGCTCGGTGTCCAAGTCCCCAATACAGAGCTCCCAACCATATCATGCCAAACAGATCATCAGAGACTTCTTCCCAGGCCGGTGCTGAAAAAGGGTCACTTCTCATCTGATCAAGAGGATAAAGAGACCAATCTATCTGCCAAAATAAGTGGGACTCGTCAATAACTTAGAGGTTTTGGCTGCATTGGTTCAGGGGGAGTTTGTGGACCAAAAGAACCAATGAGCCTGATCAGAGAAACCTCTAAGTCCCACAGACATCACAACAGCTGAAGAAGACCTGATCAGCTGTTCTACAAAGTCTGAAGAATACAACTGCTGAAGTACGTCTGAAGTACTGAAGACAAAGACTGAGACAACAGCTGAAGATCTAAAGTCTGAAGACTTCAACAAGTACTGAAGACAAAGACTGAAGATCAACAGCTGAAAGACAAAGTCTGATGTTCAAGTACTGAAGACATCAGCTGATGTTAACAGCTGATGACAACAGCTGAAGAGGGCTTCTTCAGTTGTTGTGATGGTTTTTCTTCTTCAGTAGTTTTCTTTTCCTTTCAGTAGTTTGTTTACTTTTCTTTTGGTACTTGTAAACAACTGAAGAGGTTGTTCTTCAGTTTTGTAGTTTCAGTAGTTTTATGTTTTTCAGTAGTTGTAAATAAGATGTTTAACACTTAGGAACTTTGTAAGAAGATGTCAGTTGTTGACATCTTCAGTAGTTGTTAAACATCAGTAGTTATAAAACGGTTACATGTCACTTTCAGGTGACATCAGCCTACGTCATTCTTTCCTTTATAAGGAAGGATGACTCACCTGTAATCGTGCCTTTGAGGCCGACAATCTTAATGCAATATTCCTTTTGTCGGATATTTCTCTCTCTATAACAAAATTCTTTTATCGTTTTATATCAATTGTTCTTGTTTGAATTTGTCTAATTCTGAGCTATTCCGCTGCTAAACTGTTCAATCGATTAAACCAAGGGCTGAGATTCTAACACTATATCATCAGGTGTAACACTTAGATCATCATAAAACCAATTATCATACAAGTCATGCGAATCAGAACCTTAACATATCCACTAATTATACACAACTAACATTCACACAAAGATCAAACCACTCACCACATGCCATGTGAAGCCACTCACGACTTCCCATCTAAAACCCTGCCATCCTACTAAGTAAGGGCCTCAGATTCGCACGCGTGTATGATGATCATAACCATATCATTTACCATATGCATTGCATTCTCAACATCACAACAATCAATTACCAATCCCAAACATGATATCCTACTACTAATCAACATCAAATCATACATGATCATAAATGTCCAAATATCATTCATGATTATCCAAACATCCCTTACAACTATTTTACAATGTTTCATCACCTTAGAATTCATCCATGATCATACTAACATGCTCCTAACATCCCACCATGTTCAAACTATCATCTTTCACATTTTGTAGAAATAAGTTTCCCTTTTGGAAAGCACATTCCAAAATCCATCAACCACTCCTGTATTCATGAATTCATCATAATTATACCATCTCAAGCTCATAACAATTTTTAGACATGATGAACAATACCTAATCACCATAATCTAACAATCTTCATAAACAAAAGTTTCTACTTTTGGCAAGCTATGAACAACAACATCCATTCAAAGATTTCTAGCATTCATAACAACAATCTAACATCTAATCATCATCATGAACACATCCATAACATCATTCCATCACTAGATCATCATTACATGAAAATAAAGTTACTATTATTAGTAACTATGAACATCAACTTCAATTCACAATTTCTTGCAAAATCAATGTACCTAACATTCATACAACCTACTAATCATCATACATTCATCAAAAAAAACATCCATCATGCATAATCATGCCATTTTTGAAATAGGGTTTGCTTCATAATCAAAGTTCATGATCAATCCACTAAAAACATAGAATTCATGCATAATCATGTTAACAACATGTAATCATCCAACTAACACTAACATCATCAAACACATCAAATTCGACCCCATGAACCATCATTCACGAACTAGGGTTCAGCCCTAACCAAAATCCACAAAACACGAAAAATTCTAACCATTAAACGTGTTATAGCTTGCAATTGATGATTCCCTGTGTTGTATGCCTTGTAATCGAACCAAATCGATGCTTTGATGCTTGTTCTAGGTCGAAATCGCAATGGTGAGGGTGTGGGGGAAGAAGTCGCGGCCGAATGGGTGGGGATTAGGGTTTGGGATTTGTTTTGTTTAATTTTAATTTACATAATTACCCTTTTACCCTTGTAATTTGTATTTTATAAAAACTAGGCTTTAAACTCTTTGTAAAGTGTTTTTAACTTAATAATATAAGATATAAACTAATGAAAAATATTTATATCTTATCTTTATAAAAACACAAACATACGAATAAATAGGCACGTTTCCGCGTTACGCGATTAATTTTCTAATTAACCTTTTAAAATGTGTAAACACATAAACATAACACAATAATCACATAATCAATTAGATTCACATTAATTTAACATTATCCATTATTATTAGGTCACCAACGTTAACGACAACTAGTGTTGTTCACGACACGTGTATGCAAGACTTAACGGAACTAACGGAGTTTGGTAACGGAAATTTACCGGATGTCACATGCCCTAGGTGCTAGAGTCAACTTAGTGCACAATGTTCAAAGTCAATGAAGACCTCAGGCTCAGTTAACCGCTTCGTGCACAATGTTCGGGGTATAGCATAAGGCATTGATCCAGAACGGAAGAGAAAAGATAAATGGTGAATGTACTTGCCCTAGGTACTGGAGTCAGCTCCGTGCCCAATGTTCGAGGTCTATGAAAGACCTCAGGCCTAGTTACGCACTTCGTGCACAATGTTTGGGGAAATGTACATGTCACTGGAAGTAATGAATTAACGAATGAAAGTAAGAATGTATGAAAGAATGAAAGTTAATGTATAGATGATGAAGATAATAATGATGTTATCTGTATATGTATGATGTATGATCGCATGAACGTAAAGTATGGTTTTAACATGAGAAAAGTATGTTTTATTTATAAAATTAGAACTCACTCAGTAACGCTGACTTTGATGTGTTTCCATTAGGCAGGTAATAGTTGCTGAGGATGGAACGAGGCGGCTACTCAGCTCTTTTGGGATGGCATCCATGTTTATAATGCTTTTGTGATTTAATGCAACTTGGGTTTTGTAATCGAATTACGATGTATTATTTTGCAAAAACTTTTATAATGAAATGAGATGTCTATTTTGTCATTTCCGCTGTGATGTTTTATGAAACTGAAATGTAATATTATGTTTTATGAGCGACGAGGATCCAACTGTAAGCGTCCTAGGAACGGGGCCTTACAAGTAGGGGCCTCAGATTCGCACACATGTATAACAATCATACTCACATTACCAACATACACAATGACAATCAATTCCAATCCCAATCATGATCTCCGAATCACTAACTACCATTCATCACTATGTATGATCACCAAACCTAAATTCCTTACATGATCAACCAAGCATCCATATAACCCAATTATCACATTCCATCACATTAAACATCATCAACAATCATTCTAACATGATACTAACATCATAAGAATGCTCGAATCACCTATATAAAGTTCTACAAAAATAAAGTTTCCTTTTTGGGAAAGTAACACCGAAAAGTGATCTAGCATCCAATTGAATCATAATTTCATCAATTTTATACCTAATGAAGTTCATAACATTCATTCTAACATGTTAATCATCACCAAAACATCAAAATTCCTAATCATCATACAAAAAAGTTTCTACTTTTAGTAAGTCATGATCAACACCTCAATTAATGGATTTTCTTGCATAATTCAATTAAACTAATATCCAAGCATTGTATCTAACATCATAATATCATCAAATCATGAATTCCAAGAACAAAAAGTTTCGTCTTAATGCAATGTATGAACTAGATGATCAATCCATAGATATCTTGCATAATCAACATATTCTAACATTTATACAACCTAACATCATATCAACGTTTATAATCATCAATTTCATGTTTTCATCACCAATTTCAGATTTAGGGTCATCATGAATCAAAAACTATGAACAACATGATAAAATATACCTGTAAACATGTAGAATCAAGAATTGGACTGTCTAGCACTATGGAACACTTGAAACTAGATCAAAATGTATTGTTTTGTGCTTGTTGTTGATCAAATTAGAAAGGTGGGAGGTGGGAGAAGAGTTCGGCCGTAATGAGGGGGTTTGGGAGGGTTAGGGTTTGATTTTTGATTAATTATGGTAACTTTTAGTTAAAAGGTAATTACAAATTAAACCCCTTGATTTTTATTTTATAAAAGACCATCTTTTTAACACTTTTTAAATACTTTTTAACTATCAATTACAAGTATTATTAGCCAATAATCATAACCATAAAAATTTACAATAAGTCACACAATGCATGAAATATATATAACACGTTGTCATATTATCGTGTAAAATTTGCACAACTAATATTAAAATTCTATAAATTCTGAATCACATAATCACAACTAATAATCAACATTATTAATTAGATTATTACTGTTTATTATAGATTATTATTATTTAGTCACCAACATTCAATGACAACTATTGTGTGCTCACGACACGTATATGCAAGATCTAACAGAACTAACGTAGTTTGGTAACGAAAAATTACCAGATGTCACACAATGAGTATATCATCTAAAGAAGAGAAGAGAGAAAAGCTTATGAGTCAGTCAATGAGGCAATGGAAAACACAAAGTTTTAGACGGTTATCAACCTTAATTACTGACTTCAACAATACTATACAATTCTAGAATTCAAGTCGGTCAAAGACTACAGATGTTCGACCTCCAAAAAATAAACAGTTTACACAAACGATGAATACACAGAACACATAAAATCCGATCATTACATTTGGTAGCTACGGGTTACAAAGGTGTAACGATCCGAATACAAACTTCTGACCAATCGTAAGATTGATGCCAACCCATTATGTTATTTTTTGCGATACTAAAATTGGTATTTTTAAATAATGGGAAACAGTAGCCAAATATTCAACGTTCCAAACCAATTTATAATGGCTTTATAAATTTTTCACAAGCCTTAGAAACAGCAAGAGAATATTTTGGGATAAACAATTTTTACATTAAACCCGAAGAAGTCCAATCATTTTCAGAAATAGCCAAAGCTGATCCTGAAAAAATTATTAAAGCACAAGAAGAGTTGATTGTAAAACTACAAGAATAACTTTTAAAACATGGAAAAAATACACAATATATACAAGAAAGGATTGAAAACGGTCTTTTAAAACAAAAGATAGAAATGTTCAAATAAAAAAATAGACTATTATTACAAAAGCTCGAGCAAAAGGAAAGATATATTACAATTTAATAAAGAGTTAGACATGTTTAAAAATATAATTCTTGATATACCTTGGAGACATTGTTTAAAACCGGTTATTGACCGATTTTCAGAGTTTAAACAAATTGTATCACAGAAGTTTTGTATAGAATTTCCGTCAATTCTGTAAAAATTACAACAAAAACTAGTTAATCTAGCCTTTAGGGATAAATTAAATTCAAGGTTAAAAGTTGTTGAAAGGACAGATGATGAGGGAAATGGAACAGGTCTCATCCTTTTACAAGTATTTCCTCCTACAAGGGTATTATCTGAAGATGAGATAGTTCAACTTTACTATCATGGTATGATTGATTACCTAGAATTCATATTAAGCAGCGAAACACGACTCAACCAATTTGGTGAAAAATTTGTAATGACAACATGAAACATTGCTACACACATATTTCCTCCTAATATAGGATGTAATATTTTTGCTTCATTCCCCAAACCGATTCCTATACTTACTGACCTTCACGTTTTTATTGACCATCAAGCTACTACCGGTGATTATTTAGAAAAATTAGCAGTTACCACAGACATAAAATTTTCTAATATGTCCTGGTTAGATAAGTCCCATATAGATACATAGATTATGCCCAATGTTCCTACAAAATTACAAACCAACACCTTAGAAAAGTTCATCAAAAAACTATCACACCCCGACCGACAACGTCATAGCTCATGGAATTAAATAAGTTGAAACAATATTAAATGTCATTTTTCATTGAATAATACTAGACAATTAAGTCATTACAATACAACAAAGATTTAAACAAAAAAGATAAGATTTTTAATTAAACTAAGTCCAAGTCCTATATAGCAAGAAAAATTCCTTAAGTAGCAATCCTGAAACATGTTAAAAATAAAAGGGTCAATTATGAAAGTTGGTGAGTTTTCATGGGTTAAACATACATACATATATAAAAGTTTACAAGTAGCACTCATGTTAATGGTTACGAATAAATCAAGTTTACAGATAACATATAGCTACAATCAAACCTTGAACAAAAATATCAATTACAAGTATAACGATTAGCTAAGTCTACTTGGTTCCTATGATGATCAAACATACGTCATGAGGAGCCGAGAATAACCTCGGTTTTAGCATGAAATAGCCTTGTTAGGTGTGGCCCTGTTCCCGGGACGCTCAAAGCTGGTCAATCATCCCACATAAAACATATATTTATATTTAACTTAAATAAACACTGCAGCGGAAACATTCAAAAATGACATTTCATTTCATTATAAAGGTAATTGCAAAATAATACATCGTTAACACATTACAAAATACTTGTTGCATTACATCACAAAAGCATTATAAAAACGGATGCCATCTAAATAAAGCCAAGTAGCCGCCCCGCGCCATCCTCAGCAACCTTACCTGCCAACTGGAAACACATAAAAGTCAGCGTTGCTAAGTGAGTTCTAGTTTTATAAAACATTATATTACCTTTTGTAAGGCCCCATTCCCAGGACGCTACAGCTGGTAAATCATTGCACATAAAACATAAATTTTCATTTATCTTACATAAATATTGCAGCGGAAACATTCAAAAATGACATCTCATTTCATCATAAAAACTTTTGCAAAATAATACATCGTTAATCAGTTACAAAATACATTATTGCATTACATCACAAAAGCATTATACAAATGGATGCCATCCAAAAGAGCTGAGTAGCCGCCCCGTGCCATCCTCAGCAATCATTACCTGCCAATTGGAAACACATCAAAGTCAACGTTGCTGAGTGAGTTCTAGTTTTATAATAACCATACTTTTCTTTCGTTAAAACTGTTCTTTACATTCATGCATTCATACATCATATGTACACATAGATAATATCATTATCATCTTCATTATTCGTTCTTACATTCATTACATCTTTTCCTTTCATCAACACCATGAACTTTACCCTTCATGCTCATGGTACTGGGCCTAAGCCTATCATAGACCTTCATTCATGGTGCCCAACACCTTTAGCCATAATACCTAAGATAAAGTTCAGGTATACCATTGTCATGTGCTATGCCCTTCTGCTCATGGTACTGGAGCTAAGCCTATCTTAGACCTTCATTCACGGTGCCCAGCACCTCTGGCCACAGTACCTAAGGCAAGCAACAATGGTTCCATACAAATGGTCAATCATAAAGAAAGACCCCAGTGTGCATCCTCCTGGGGTAGCGAACCCACACACCGTTGGGTAACACCTTTTAATGGCGTGTCCCGACATACAAGGCTTGCAAGACTTTATTTACTTTCATCATTCATTACTGAATGCATTCTTACTTCATGTTACTTTTTCATTATCTTTCGCTTTACGTTACATAATACTTTCATTTAATTCATTAACATGTCGTAAAGCCACAGGAAAGATAAACATACATCATAATAAGGAACATAACATACATAGTCATCATCATCATACAGGGCGACATCATACATACATAACATGCATAATCATGCAACATCATCATCATCATGCCCAACATACTCTCTAAGGCCTCAACAGTCATCTTACATGAACTTACAGGAACTTTAACGTCAAAACTTACATCTGCACTTTCCCCCGAAAGTCAGTACATAAACTACACTTTCCTCGAGTACACCAGCCTACTTGGGCGTGTGGGCACCCTTCAGTCGCATGGCCTCCAGGCGACTGAACATCATGTGATTGAACCAATGCGGATGAACACCTATGTGAATGAACATCCAATCATGAGAATGAAACTAATGCGAATGGACTCCATGCGGATGAGTCCCATGCGAATGGACCTAATGCGGATGAAACTAATACGAATGGGCATTTATGCGACTAGGCTCTCAGTCGTTCGAATGAACCCTCATTCGTGCGAATGAGCCTCAATCGTGAGAATGAGCCTCAATCGTGCGAATGAACCCTCAATCGCACCTCAATCGGCCGTATGGCCTCCATTCAGTTGCATAGCCCTAGCTAGTGCAGAATGCAGTTCATCCCAAACCCAATCTGCCATTTTCGACTTCTAAGCTCATCTAAACCCATTCTAAGCCCAAATCAACCATCCTAAACCTTAGGAATGCATACCACAACACCATTCAAGCCCGCACAAGCTCAAAAGCAAGACCCAAACGACTCATACAGACACCCACACATACACAAACGGGTCAAACACAAACACACACCAAAACCTGATTTTCAGATGTGTTCCAGCCCCAAATCATTCAAAACCGTGTAAAAGAGGGGTCCCAGAACTCACACAAATGACCACAACGAGAAGAGCTTCGATTTGACCTGAGCTTGAAAATACTCGAACCAACATTTTTCTCTCCTTTTCTCTTCTTTCTCTCTTCTCCTCTTTTGTTTGTGTAAGACCCCGTTCTCGGGACGCTTACAGCTAGTAAATCATTGCACATAAAACATAGTACTTACATTTAATCATTCATAAAACGTGGTAGCGGAAACATAAAAATAACTTTTCATATCATTACAAATGCTTTTGCAAGTTAATACAAGCGTTCAATTCAAAACATCATTCGTTCGCATTACAATGCAAAAACATTAACAAATGAATGCCATCCAAAAGAGCTGAGTAACCACCTCGTGCCATCCTCAGCAATCATTACCTACCAACTAGAAACACATCAAAGTCAGCGTTGCTAAGTGAGTTCTAGTTTTATAAAATAAAACATACTTTTCTTTCGTTAAAACCGTTCTTTTTTTCATGCGATCATACATCATACGTACACATAGATAATAATTATTATCTTCATCGTTCGTTAACTTCCGTTCATTCATTCAACTTACTTTCATTCGTTCGTTCATCATTACATCTCTTCCTTTCATCATCACCATGAACTTTACCCTTCATTCTCGTGGTACTGGACCTAAGCCTATAATAGAACTTCATCGGTGGTGCTCGGTACGAAATAGTTACAGCACCTATGGTAAAGTTCAGGTATACCATTGTCATATGCTATGCCCTTCATTCTCGTGGTACTGGACCTAAGCCTATAAAATACCTTCATCGGTGGTGCTCGGCACCAAATGGCCACAGCACCTAAGGCACGCAACAATGATTCATCCATATGGTCAATCACAAAGAAAGACCCCGATGTGCATCCTCCCGGGTAGCGAATCCGCACACCGTTGGTCTAACACCTTAATGGCGTATCCCTACATCCAGTGCTTGCAAGACTTTCATTACTTCATCGTTCATTAATGCATGCATTCTTACTTCATGTTCCTCTTTCATTATCTTTCGCTTTACGTTACATAATACTTCATTTCATTCATTAGCATTCAACATAAAGCCATAGGAAAGATAAACATACATCATAGTAAGGAACATAACATACACATGCATCAGCATCATACAGGGCAACGTCATACATACATAACATGCATAATCATGCAACATCATCATCATACCCAACATGCTCTCTAAGGCCTCAACCGTCATCTTACATGAACTTACCGGAAACTTCACATCCAAACTTACATCTGCACTTTCCCCCAAAAGTCAGAAGTTAAACTACACTTCTCCTCGGGTGCAACAACCTTATTAGGGCGTATGGACACCCTTTAGTCGCATGGCCTCCATGCGACTGAGCATCATGAGAATGGACCAATGCGGATGGAACTCATGCGAATGAACACCCAATCGTACGAAGGACTTAATGCGGCTGAACCTCATGCGAATGGAACTAATGCGGATGAGCACTTATGCATCTGGACCCTCAATCGCATGACTCCCCATGCAACTGGCCCCAATCATGCAAATGAACTCTCAATCGTGCGAATGAACCCCATTCGCACCTGATACGACCGTATGGCCTCCACTCGGTCGCCTAGCCCTAGCTGGTGCAGAATGCAGTTCATCCCGAACCCAATCTGCCATTTTCGACCTCCAAGCTCATCTAAACCCATTCTAAGCCCAAGTTGACCATCCTAAACCTTAAGGATGCTACCACAACACCATTCAAGCTCACACAAGCTCACAAACAAGGCTCAAACGCATCATACACACACATACACATACGCATACGGGTCACACATTCACACTCAAAAACCCGATTTTCAGATGTGTTCCAGCCCCAAATCATTCAAAATCGTTTAAAGGAGGGGTCCTAGAACTCACACAAACGACCACAACGAGGAGAGCTTCGATTTGACCCGCTTCTCAACGATTTTAGTCACTCGAACCAACCCGAATCAACACTTCTTCCTCTTTTCTTCCTTTCTCTCTTCTCCTCTCTTGTTTGGCTGAAATATGAGTGTGGGGAGAGGGTAAGGGCTACCCTCTCCCTTTATATACCCTCACTCACCCCTCTTTTTCTCTTCTCCTCTCTTGTTTGGCTGAAATATGGCTGAAATATAAAGGCTTTGATCCTCTCAAGCTTCTCAGTCGTAGCCTCGATCACCTCGACGCTACCCAACTCCTTCTGACCAATATCACCCCAAGAAACGGGTGTTCTGCATCTCCTATCGTATAACATCTCATATGGTGGCATACCAATGCTGGCATGAAAGCTATTGTTGTATGAGAATTCAGCTAATGGTAAGTGGTCATCCCAACTTCCCCTAAAATCAATCACACATGCCCAAAGCATATCTTCCAATGTCTGAATGGTCCTTTCTGACTGACCATCAGTTTAGGGATGATAAGCCGTGCTAATATGTAACCTCGTCCCCATAGCGTCGTGGAATTTCTTCCAGAATTTGGACATAAACCGGGTGTCACGATAAAATACAATAGACACTGGCACACCATGATGAGTTACAATCTCCTTGATGAATAGATCCGCCAACCTCTGAGATGAATATGTCTTGCGAATAGGTAAGAAGTGAGCGCTCTTCATCAAACGGTTGACAATCACCCACATAGCATCGTACCCTTTCCGGTATATCCAAAGGTTGGATCTTTATGATGAAATCCATGGTGATGTGCTCCCACTTCCATTCCGGTATATCCAAAGGTTGGATCTTCCCATACGGCTTTTGATGCTTGGCCTTCACTTGTAGACAAGTAAGGCATTTACTCACATACTCCATTACGTGACGCTTCATACCGAGTAATCCTTCTTCATGTCTTGATACATCTTTGTGGCACCTGGATGAATGGAGTATCGAGTCTTGTGAGCTTCATCTAAAATCTTCATCCGTAGATCCCCAAAATGTGGAATCCAACCCGTCCAAATCGGGTTTTAACACCAAGGGTGTTCTCACCTAATTCTACGACCAGACCTCTCTTTATTTTAGTGTTAAGATGAACTTTTTACAATGCCTCATCTTGAAACTCTTTAACTTGCTTCATCACGTCTGAGGTCATGATCAACTGATAGGCTTTCACTCGAATCGGCTCGGGTCTCTCCTTTCGGCTAAGGGCATCTGCCACCACATTGGCTTTGCCCGGATGGTAATGGATCTGACAATCATAGTCTTTTATGAGCTCCAACCATCTTCTCTGCCTCATGTTTAGGTCCTTCCACTCAAAGAAGTACTTCAAGCTTCTGTGGTCAGTGAATATGGTGCACTTCGTTCCGTAGAGGTAGTGCCTCCAAATCTTTAGCGCAAAAGCCAGGGCTGCTAGCTCCAAGTCATGAGTAGGGTAATTGACCTCATGAACCTTCAACTGTCGGGATGCATAAGCTATAACCTTCCCTCTCTATATCAACCCCGAATAAGAAGCATCAGAATAAACCACCAGATCTTCACTTCAATCGGGTAACGACAGAACAGGAGCTTGAGTCAATCTCGCCTTCAAATCTTCGAATGCCTTTTGTTGAGCTTGACCCCATACAAACCTCACATCCTTCCGGGGCAACTTGGTTAGTGGAGAAGCAATCTTAGAAAAGTATTGGATAAACCTTCTATAATAGCTAGCCCAACCCAAGAAGCTACGAATCTTGGATGGCGTCTTAGGAAACTTCCATTGCATCACTGCCTCCACCTTAGCCGGTTCCAACATAATCCTGTCAGGATTCACCACATGACCCAAGAATTGAACTTCGCGCAACCAGAACGCGCACTTGGAAAGCTTAGCGTACAACTTCTCCTTTCTCAACGTCTGCAGAACCTCCCGAATATGACCGGCATGCTCATTCTCGCTCTTTGAATATATCATGATATCATCAATAAACACAATCATTGATTTATCCAACATCGGCTGACACACACGGTTCATCAGATCCATAAAAGCAGCTGGCGCATTGGTCAAGCCAAAGGACATGACAAGAAACTCGTAGTGACCATAGCGCGTGCGAAAAGCTGTTTTAGGAACATCCTGCTCTTTCACTTTCAACTGATGGTAACCAGATCGAAGGTCTGTTCTTGAAAACCAACCGGCACCTTGAAGTTGGTCGAACATATCATCTATTCTTGGTAAGGGGTATCGGTTCTTCACCGTCAACTTGTTCAGCTCGTGGGAGTCAATACACATCCTCATACTACCGTCTTTCTTCTTCACAAATAAGACCAGAGCACCCCAAGGAGAGATACTCGGTCGAATGAACCCCTTATCAAGTAGCTCTTGCAATTGCTCCATCAACTTCTTCATCTCAGTTGGAGCCAACTGATACGATGCCTTGGCAACAGGTTGGGCACCCAATATTAGATCAATCTGAAACTCGATCTCTCGTCGGGTGGTACTCCTGATAAGTCTTCTGGCAACACGTCTGGAAAGTCACACACAACTGGTACATTGGATAGTGGTGGTGCTGGCATATCCACATCCATTACGTAGGCTAAATAGGCACTACATCCACACCTCATACACTTTCCCGCTACCGCCATTGAGATTACCTTCGGGATCGTAGTAACCCGATCCCCATAAACAGTTACCAAACTCCCGTCAGGCGCTGCGAAACGAATCATCTTCTTGTGACACACAATGTTCGCCTCGGAGTCCGCCAACCAATCCATCCCAAGAACCATATCGAAACCACCTAAGGTCATCACGAACGGTCTAACAGGAAACTTATGATCCTCAAGTTCCACATCATAGTTCTCTATCATCTCAGAAATCCTGGTAGACTTACCTATGGCAGTTTCTACATTGAAGGGGGCATCAACACGTCTACAACTAACAAGCAGCTTAGCATAGAAAGCAGCAGAAATAAAACTTTTACTGGTGCCCGAATCAAATAACACAGAAGCTAAAGTTTGGTTCACCAGAAACGTACTGGACACGACATCAGGGTTCGTCCTAGCTTCCTCCTGTGTCATCATGAATGCCCTGGCGCTCGCCCTTGGCCCTTCACCTCCCATCTTCTTCGCCCCGGAACTCTCAGCCTCGGCTTCTTACAATCCTCGCTCATGTGAACTTCTTCACCATAGTTATAGCACCGGACCATACGACAGTCCTTTGCCATGTGCCCCGCCTTCCCACATTTGAAGCACAAGTTCGACCCAAACCTGCACTCCCCATTATGCTCCCTTCCACACTTGCCATACCTCTTCGACCCCGCACTTGATGTGACCACACGGCGGTCATCCACCCGTGCCTTCTTATTACCCGTCGAGGCATCACCCCGACAAAACCTCTTCCCATTCTAGTTTCGATCACCTCCACTCTTCCTGCCACCTTCAGTCACCACCACCGTTCTCTCATCATACAGTCTCCCCGCAAAATCCACCACCAACCTAAACGTGCTCGGCCGGACAGTGATCATGTGCCTGTGAATATCTGCTGGCAAACCCTGAATATACCTCTTGATCTTTCGAGACAGAGGTGTCACCTGATCCGGCACCAGACGTTCCATGTCGTTGAACTTTGTGGTGTACTGCTGGTGTGTCATGGTTCCCGCGTCCAATTGCAGGAATTCTCTCTCAATTTTATCCATTTCTCTATGAGGACAGAACTCCTCAATCACCAACTTCTTCAGTTAAGACCATCTCATTCTCCCAATGGCCCTACTACCCTCAGCTTGGACTATATTGTCCCACCAGTACAGAGCCGAGTCTACAAATGAGTGGGTAGCAAACTTCACCTTCTGGTCCTCCTGGCACTCGCTAATATCAAGAACAACCTCCATTTCCCTCACCCACCGTGAGCGGCAGCAACAGTGCCATTACCATCAAAAGTTGGGGGCTTGCATCTCATAAATGCCCAGGAGTTACAGCCTCGTGCTGCCTCCGGCGCAGGCTCTTCTTCTTCCACTTCCTCATCATCAGAGGGAACCGTTTCCGGCTCCGATTGCTCTCGTCCTCCTGAGGATCTGTTCCTCTCCTTTCTTTCCCCTTCCCGTACTGCCTTAATCACTTCGGCCACCACTGACGGTAAGATTGTCTGCATGACCTGATGAACTTCTTCCATAACAGCCTCCTTTACTGAGGCTCTCAGATTGGCGCTCTCGTCTCCACCCTCCGGATGAGGGGTCTCTGGTTCTTCATGAACCACCTTCTCAACTCTGGGTTTCCCTCTCTTGGGTCGCGGTTTAGCACCGTGACCTCCACCATGAAAGGCTTTTGAAGATCTACCACCGGCCATTCACACGCACACTGAAAGATTCAAACACCAACACAGTCATTCAAGGGAACAACTCAGTTTATGTCAAGTATAGTAAGTCCCTAATTACAGTGCCCAATTGTGATTAGCCACTTACATTACTTTTCACACCCCGAGCATTACCTATCCTGACTACATCAGTATTTAAATCTATAAACAACACATAACACATCACATGCACACATAATACCAGTTAACTTTACGAAAATACCTGATGGCACGCAGCTACTTAGATTGACATCCCTTTCCTTTCCGTCCCATTCTCAGTTTAGGTCAAGGTTTATTTTTAAAATTTACCCATTTCACTTAAACTTTGCTCTGATACCAACTTGTAAGACCCCGTTCCCGGGACGATTACACTAGTAAATCAATCATTCATAAAACGTGGCAGCGGAAACATAAAAATAACTTTTCATATCATTACAAATGCTTTTGCAAGTTAATACAAGCATTCATTTTAAAACATCATTCGTTCGCATTACAATGCAAAAACATTAACAAAAGAATGCCATCCAAAAGAGTTGAGTAGCCACCTCGTGCCATCCTCAACAATCATTACCTGCCAACTGGAAACACATCAAAGTCAACGTTGCTGAGTGAGTTCTAGTTTTATAAAATAAAACATACTTTTCTTTCGTTAAAACCGTTCTATTTTTTCATGCGATCATACATCATACGTACACATAGATAATAGTTATTATCTTCATCGTTCGTTAACTTCCGTTCATTCATTCATCTTACTTTAACTCGTTCGTTCATCATTACATCTCTTCCTTTCATCATCACCATGAACTTTACCCTTCATTCTCGTGGTACTGGACCTAAGCCTATAATAGACCTTCATCGGTGGTGCAACACCAAATGGTCACAGCACCTAAGGTAAAGTTCAGGTATACCATTGTCATATGCTATGCCCTTCATTCTCATGGTACTGGACCTAAGCCTATAAAAGACCTTCATCGGTGGTGCTCGGCATCAAATGGTCACAACACCTAAGGCACACAACAATGATTCATCCATATGGTCAATCGCAAAGAAAGACCCTGATGTGCATCCTCCTGGGGTAGTGAACCCGCACACCGTTGGGCTAACACCTTAATGGCGTTTCCCGACATCCAGTGCTTGCAAGACTTTCGTTACTTCATCATTAATTAATGCATGCATTCTTACTTCATGTTCCTTTTTCATTATCTTTCGCTTTATGTTACATAATACTTCATTTCATTCATTAACATTCAATGTAAAGCGATAGGAAAGATAAACATACATCATAGTAAGGAACATAACATACACAGGCATCAACATCATACAGGGCAACATCATACATACATAACATGCATAATCATGCAACATCATCATCATGCCCAACATGCTCTCTACGGCCTCAACCGTCATCTTACATGAATTTACGGGAACCTTCACGTCCAAACTTACATCTGCACTTTCCCCCGAAAGTCAGAAGTTAACTACACTTCTCCCAGGGTGCAACAGCCCTATTAGGGCATATGGACACCCTTCAGTCGCATGGCCTCCATGCGACTGAGTATCATTCGAATGGACTTAATGCGGCTGGACCTCATGCGAATGGAACTAATGCGGATGAGCACTTATGCGACTGGACCCTCAATCGCATGACTCCCCATGCAACTGGCCCTAATCATGCAAATGAACTCTCAATCGTGCGAATGAACCCCATTCGCACCTGATATGGCCGTATGGCCTCCACTCGGTCGCCTAGCCCTAGCTCGTGCAGAATGCAGTTCATCCCGAACCCAATCTGCCATTTTCGACCTCCAAGCTCATCTAAACCCATTCTAAGCTCAAGTTGACCATCCTAAACCTTAAGGATGCATACCACAACACCATTCAAGCTCACACAAGCTCACAAACAAGGCTCAACGCATCATACACACACATACACATACGCATACGGGTCACACACATTCACACTCAAAAACCCGATTTTCAGATGTGTTCCAGCCCCAAATCATTCAAAAACGTTTAAAGGAGGTGTCCTAGAACTCACACAAACGACCACAACGAGAAGAGCTTCGATTTGACCCGCTTCTCAATGATTTTGGTCACTCGAACTAACCCGAACCAACACTTCTTCGTCTTTTCTTCCTTTCTCTCTTCTCCTCTTTTGTTTGGCTGAAATATGAGTGTGGGGAGAGGGTAAGGGCTGCCCTCTCCCTTTATATATCCTCACTCACCCGCCTTTCTTTCGTTGGCAAGTTCGGTCCCTCGACTTTGGACTTTATTTCCTTTTCTTCCTTCGTCGGCTTAAAAATAGATAAATAACCGGGTGTTACAGTTTGCTGAAAATGTGAGTGTGGGGAGAGGGTAATGGCTGCCCTCTCCCTTCAAATATCACCACATACCCAGCTTTCTCTCGTTCGCGAGTTGGTCCTTCGACTTTGGACTTTATTTTTTTTTCTTCTTTCGTCAGCTTCAAAATAAATAAATAGCCGGGTGTTACAAGTCCACCCCCCTTAAATAGGTTTCGTCCCTGAAACCTGTTATTCCTTGAACAAACGTGGGTAATGCTGTCTCATTTCTTTTTCAGTCTCCCACGTTGACTCAGATCCTTTCCTGTGCTTCCACTGTACATGCAGTAGAGGAACCACTTTATTTCTCAGCCTTTTCTCTTTTCGATCGATGATTGCTACTGGTTGCTTAATATAATTGAGCTGTTTGTCTACTTCAATATCCTCTAGTGGAACAATCATGTCTTCATCTGCCAAGCACTTTCTCAGATGAGATACATGGTGTTAAGATCAGTGATCTACGTTTGATTGATTAGAGAGTATAGCAGCGGAATTCTAACAATGAATTAGCCAATTCACAAGAACCAAGAGATATTCAATGAAGAACAAAAACGGTTATAGACAGAGAATTCTGCAAATAATATTTTATCCAATATTCGCTTTCGTGGTAACGGAATGTCACAATTACAATTAGGTCAACACCTCTTATATAAGAGATGTGACGTCTGCTGATGTCACTTGATAGTGACATCTAACAGAATTTATCACAAACTACTGATAGTTAACACAACTACTGAAGATGTCAAACAGCTGACATCTTCTTACAAAAATGCTAAGTGTTAACTATTATTACAACTACTGAAAAGAAACTACTGAAACTATAACAACTGAAGAACATACTCTTCAGTTGTTTTACAAATACTGAAACAAAGAAAACTACCGAAAGGTAAACCATCACAACTACTAAAGAAGACCTCTTCAGCTGTTATGACAACGTCTGATACTTTGGTCTTCAGCACTTGTGTCTTTAGACTTTGTCTTCAGTACTTGTGTCTTCAGACTTTGTCTTCAGCACTTGTGTCTTCAGACTTTGTCTTCAGCACTTGTATCTTCAGACTGTCTTCAGCACTTGTGTTTTCAAACTTTGTCTTTAGCACTTGTGTCTTCAGACTTTGTCTTCAGCACTTGTGTTCAGACTTTGTAATCAGCTGTTGTCTTCAGCTGTTGTGGTCTTCAGTAGTTGTTGTGATGTCTGTGGGACTTAAAGGTTTTTCTCATCCGGCTCATTGGTTCTTTTGGTCCAACACATGGAATGTCGGGTGAATTCCACTTAACTCATCTCGTAACTCCAGTCTATAGGCCACCTCTCCTACTCGAGCAATGATTTAGAAAGGGCCTATGTACCTTGGGCTCAACTTGCCCCGCTTTTAGAAATGAATGATACCTTTCCATGGTGAGACCTTTAGCATAACCCGATCACCCACCTGGAACTCAATCGGTTTGTGTCGTCTATCAGCATACGACTTGTAACATCTTGTAATTTTGGGTTAATTTAAAGTTAGCTTCGTTAATTCTTGTAAGGGCCTTTACTGTCGTTTATGAACTCATGGGTGCTTTATGTGCTTGCAATTAACTTTTAATTTGTGAATTTATAGTTTCATTAAATTAAACTTAATGTTTAATAATGAAAAGATACAAATAATGAAAAGAATATTAATAAAAATTAGTAACGATAATAATACTAATAATAATAATAATAATAATACTAGGAACAATAATAATAAGTCATAGTAATAATAATACTAATGTTTAAAAACTTAAAATAATTACTTAGGGGGGTTAGTTGTCATTTTTAAAACTTTAAATGAAGGTTTTAGTATAAAATAATAAAAGTATAAACAAAAGGGACCATTTGTGTAACTTTCGAAATCCCAAACCATTCCCCCCATTCACCCCGTTTTTTCGGCCACATGTCCGGCCAAATTCCGGCCAAGCTCCGGCAAGGCCCAAACCAATTTAAACCTTTTGATTACCGACCTCATCATCCCACATCATTTCATGAACAGGTTTCAAGCTTAAACACACACTTTAATTGGGTTTAATTATCGGTTACAACACCATTCGAGTGAATAACCGAAACATTCTTAATCACCTAACCGTTCGAGCATTTACACATCTTAATAGACCAATTAAACTAACCTAAACAATCATCTAACAAATATTAATCATTTGCAACTCTTAATTTCTCCTGAAACGAACACGAACATAGGCATCGATTCATCTTTCTTCACGAACAGCTAGTCGAACCCGACCTTTTCCACAATCTCACCCTCAATTAATAGAGGGCTTTCGTTCTTTGAGTTCATTGGAAGCCAACTGCACAACAAATTTGATTATTATCATTGTTTGAGTATCGAATCAGTGCTAAGAAGTCGCGACCTGTTCCCCTACTTGTTCATCATCGAATCCATCTCCAACCAGGTAAGTTAAGACATGTATATACTCGTTTTTAGGAGGGGAATAAAAGCCCTAACCAATTGATCATTAACAATAAATGTTTGGACTCAATTCGATCAAAGGTAAAATTAGGGTTCATAAGAAATGGGATGTTCATGAAATTGTGTTTAAAAAGTTTAGGGTTCATCAATTAACATGGCCACGACCCTTAGTTTGTTGGTAAATCATATGTCCGTTCAGCTAGAGGTCCTGGGTTCAAACCCAGGCAACCTCACTTAATTTTTAGGGTTTTTTTAACCTTTAAAAAATTATATAAAATTTCTAAAAATTATTAAAAATCAATTTTGTAAACTTAATTATTTTTGAAGTCACTTAATCAATTTCTGAAAATTTATGTTCTTATAATACTCTTATATTTTTATAAAACAAAGGGTGTATTTAGTTTAATTTGATTAAAATAGACTTTAAATAATGACTTAAATCACTAAAAATTATTATTGATTCAGATCTCTCTTTTAAATTAATATGGTTAAATAGTTCTTAATTCTTTTGTAATAAAAAGTTATTCAAACTTTATGAACTTTCAAATTATTATAAGTTTTTCTTTTCATATTTTCTTTTCTGTATAAAATAAATTTATTTTTTAAAGGGAATATGAATGAATTTAATTACTTAAAAACCCCAATTCTTATCGAAACCCTAGTTTGCGTTAAAGTATTAATCTTATTATTAAACTTAAACTTGTAAAATATATATATTTAGGTAACTTGTGAAGGACTGCGTTGGAAGTTGCTTATTATTCTTTTTAAACCCTCATTTATACAATTTTACATCATGTGAGTATTTCTATACCCCTTTTTATACTTTTACACTTTTGAGGTGAAACATGTTACATTATAAACTTTGCACTTGTAAACACGTTTGACTCTTGTAAACTTATGGCTTTTCACCTGTATGTTGTGGTTAGTTGAACTTTGTAGCTACCATGTAATGTCGAATATATGTACAATCATTAACTATTGCTAGCCTGGCAACGTCATAGATCTATGGGCCTGACAAGTCTGCTTGGTTGATCCAAGTACACTTAGCTAATCGTATATACTTGTAAATGTTTGAAACTTGTAAAACTTTGTCAAGGTTTGGTTGTGCATTCTGTCTTACATACCTAGTTACTTTGTTATCTAACATACAACATGAATTGCCATCTTTTATATACTTATGTATTGCAAACTATGGAAATCTCACCAACATTATTTTGACCTTTTAGTTTTAACATGTTTCAGGAAATACTCAAGCTTGATCGCCACTTTTGAAGTTTGTTCACACCTAGGAATGGACCTAGTTAATTTAATGAATGAGCTTGTTACATTTCTTATTATGTTTTCTTTATTTGAGACTTATGTTTGTAATGTATCTTTGAAACTTATGAATAATATAATTGGATTTAATAATAGCGTTATGTGGCTGTGAACGATCTTAACTCTCACTCCTCGATGTTTCCGCCGTCAAGGTTGGGGTGTGACAGATTGGTATCAGAGCCATAACTATAGGGATTTAGGTTATTAGAAATGGTGACCTAGACTATAGTATGCATGAACCTTATAGAATCATAATTCTATATTGTAATTATATAGTTTGCATGCTACATAATGCTATGTCCTTCTATGTGCAATTTTATGCCTTAACATAGGATTGCCTTATTGTTATTAAAACTTTGTTACTTGTCTCCCTAAACTTAACCTTGACCTTTTGACTCTCCCCGACAAATGAAACTTCTTAATCTTATTCTCGACGACACGTGGAATCGTATACTTATACTTATGACTTGGATCTTTAGACTTATGGCTAATCTATGAAAATCTCATCAAGGTTTTGATTTCATGAACCTAAGAGATTTGTGTGACACATAGACACTTGTATTCTGGATTTCCTGGCAAAAGGCCCTCGGGCTAAGGCAAGCATAACATATAAATCCTACGGGACTAGTTATGCTTACCTGGGGATCTCTAGGATGAGTGATAAACTATGGTCAACATATAAGTTTCTAAGGCAAATGGGTCAATTTACCTTGATGTGTCAACGTTTCCAAATAGTAATGCGTTACCAAATGGACCATCCGGTTTATATTTAAAATATAAAAAATCCTTGATTCTTTAGGCTGGTTTATCATCGAAACTCTAATATCTTCTCATTCCTATCTTACGGAATGTTCCCGTTAATATTGAACTTGTTATACTCCTCAATTCCTACATTTACACAACGTTATTCGTTGTACGCCTTATGTAACTATCTTCATACTTTGACTAACGTGTACATGGATCTTAATATATACAAAGATATTGGTCGTCTAAACTGAACGATTTTTAAAAAATTTAAAATTGTTACTTAGGGTTTTCAAATGTCCTTAAAGTGTGTCCCACAACTGAAATCATGCAATGCCAAAAAGTGGAATACCTTCATCCCTGGATACCTTGTCTAGGCAAGGTATACACATAAATTTGATTCAACCTTTCGATTCGTTTATCTGACCTGGAACTCATGAGATCGGTGTTCGCTTATAGGTAAGCGTGTCTACCGTAAAGTTGTGGTTGACGTAACACTTTGAGAAGTCAATGAATTTCCCTTTTATTTTGAACCGAACATTTACATCTCATTATTATGTTGAATCATTTCCGTCATTGATCTTGTTTTCCCGACTTAAACCATACTAGATTTGAGAACCTAACATAATTAACTCCGTTATCCTGAACTTAAACCTTATTTCTAGTAAGCATGATTTTCTTTTCCTGTTAATGTTACATTGATGTAATTTGAAGTTTTTGAATTTCTAGCCGATATTCTCTTCGTTTGCTAAGTCGAGCTTTATAAAAACTTCAAACCGTTTTGCATCGTAGGCAATGCAAGAGTCCGCAAGTCAACCTATGACTAAGGACAATCGTATCCCCTAAATGATTCTATCTCATCAAAACAGGGGTGACTCCCTTACTTTGGTGATGACTTTCCATTCGCTATTACTGTTCTTATGAAATTTCATGTTCAAGACAGAAGTGAACCTCATACCTTGATGACTATTTCCTTCTTTTTGTTTTTTTATGAATTCGTATTTTACAAATAGAATTACCTCCTTAAAATAGAGTAAAATTTAGTAACTTGATGATGGTTTTCAATTTTTGGTATTGTGTGTTTTATGAAATCCCATCCTCTAAATCGGGGTGATTTCCTTGTTTTGAGGACAGATTTCAATCATTTTCCTTTGGAACTCGTATTTCACGAATGAGATGAATTCACCAAAATAGGATTGAATCCCGTACTTTGGTGACAAAGCTCAGTTCTCGATTGTTTTCTTGTTATTATGAAATTCAATCATCAAGATAGGCGTGCAATCCATACCTTGATGATAATATCACCTATTTAAAATTTTATGGATGGTATTTTCCTCAAATGAAATGACCCCATCAAAGTTGGAGTGAATTCTGTTCTTTAATGAAACTTTTCATTTTGCTATATTTTGTTTCTATAAAACTTCACTGTTGAGATAGAAGTGATTATCCTTACCTTAATGGTAAGTTACCTCATTTTATTCTTGTGGATCCTCAACAGTGAGTTAGGATCAAGCTCTCGATTGGTAGTTAAGAGTCATACTTTGGGAAATACACCACCAAGCTAGGAGTGATAACCATATCTTGGTGAGTATTCCCATTTCTTGATCTCAAACTTACCAGGGTTTTAAGACTTCAATTGACAAGAAACATGTAATAACTTGAAAGGTGAACACCGTTATCTGAATTGTCGACGATAATGTTCCAACCAATCAAGATAAAGCATGAATCTTGAACTCAAAAGGGGTCATTGTTACTTTAGGGTAACCCTAGTTCCAAGCCTAGAACATTTAAATTTTAAATCGATTTCTTCTCTCATGCTTTTATGTTTCAATTTGACGTTTGATCTAGCGTTATGGAACCTTTTTATCGACCTTCATTCTGAGATATCACCAAAACCTAATTGCACGATGATAACACTCCTAAAACAATCTTTTGTACAAGATAAGGTTATTATAAATTTATGCCATGCCTTTCTGTTTATAGCAATGTACGGTTGTGTTCATGGGTTTGATGAACCGCGTGTGCAAGCCGTACTTGGAAAGCTAATTGTGATTGCCTTTAGCGCTGATATTCTGAATTATTTAAATTCCACTCCGATCATGAACGACGTCTTTTTTTAACTCTTTACCCATAATTAAAAATGAAATTCCCATTATTTTGGATAATCTTGAACTCCTAATCTTGAAAATCTCTAAATCTCTATCTTGATTGTGACTCACAAGACTTGTTATTACATTCATCCAATATGGACAAAAAGGATCATGAATTTCCACGATTGGTATTCATGGTTTGGCATAAATGAAATGTTGATGTAACTTGGTATATGTTCAAATTGCCTTGTATTTCTTGATGTCATTTGGTGCATTATTGACCGATTGGCTAGTTTCGCGCATTTCATATTGACTCATGTGGGATAACGAGTCGAGAAATTGACTTGTACTTACCTCAAATAGTCGGTTATCATGGTGTGTCGTTAAACATCAATCGTTAATTCTCATGATCGATTCACTTTTTGTTATTAGCAATGCCTCTTATCATCTTTGGGAACCCAGCAGTAACACCCGGCTATTTTTACAAATCAAGATATAAAGAATAAAAGCAAGAAAGGCAATAAAGTCCAAGTGGAGGGACTAAAAGTGTCCAAAAAGGAAAAAACATTCAAAAGTTGGTGTAAAGGGAGTATGGCCGCCCACCCTCACCTCACTTCACCATTTGTCTCGGTTTTAGAGAGAGAGAGCAGAGAAAAAAAACTCTTGGTTGAAGATAGAAAGAAGAAGAGAAGTCGAATTCAAGGTAAGAATTCAAGGTTTTTATGCTTTTATGTCGGGTTTTATCCGGTTATGTGCTTGTATGCTTATGGGTTGTGTTTGTGCTCGGTGTGTGTGTTTTTTGGTGTTGTTTCTAGGTGTTTTGAACTCTTTGCAAGCGGGTTAAAAGGAAGAACACCCAAGTTGCACCAGGTGAGTTCTAGACCCCGGTTTTTACATGTTTTAAACTATCTTTGGGGCTGAAAACGTATTAAAATGATTTTACAAAGTTTATGTGAATACCCGTATGTAATGTGTATGTTGGATGTTAGTTATGGATGGTTTATAGGCTACTCATGTTTAGAATAGCCACATTATGCTTAGAATGGATGGATTCGATGATTAGGATTGAAAATATCCTAGAAACATGTTTACAGAATGCTCATGCGCCAAGATAAGTGTTCATACGTCTGAAATTGCCTTAGAAAGAATTAAGTGTAAGTCATGCGCCTAAATAGTAACTCATGCGCCCAATATTTACCTTAGAAATGTTTAAGTTCTGCTCATGCGCCTGAACAGTGGCCCATGCGCCTAGATATGTTAGTCGGATGACTAAGGGTAGGGCCATGCGCCCCAATAGTGCCTATGCACCCAAGTGGCCCATCCGCCTAAGTGTTCATGCGTCTGAATAGTACCCATGCGCCTAGATTGGGCTGGAATTTACTAAGTGTTCAGACGTCCAGAAGTCCCCATGCGCCTGAAAGTGGCCCATGCGCCTAAGTGTTCCCCATGCGCCTGAATAGTGTCCATGCGCCTGCATAGTGCCCATGCGCCTAGGACTTAGATTATTTTTCAGATTTTTGGGGAAAATGTGTAAAGTAGGCTTTGACTTGGGAAATTCCCGGGGGACTATAAGTTGACTTTTAGGGTCATAAACTGTATGATGGGCATGTTATGGTGATGATGATGATGTTGCATGACTATGCATAATGTATGTTATGTATGTATGATGCCCTATGATGATGTATGAATGGTATGTTATGATATGTTGCTTATGATGATGAATGTTTATCTTTCCATGGCTTTACATGTTATGTTAATGAATGAACCGAAAGTATTATGTTGGCAGGTAAACGTTGCTGAGGATGGTACGAGGCGGCTACTCAGCTCTTTTGGATGGCATCCATATAATTAAGGCTTTTGTGATGTAATACAACAATGTAATTTTGTAATCGACAAACGATGCATTATTTTGCAAAAGTTTTTAGAATCAAATGAAATGCCATTTGTTTTATGTTTTCCGCTGCAATGTTTTGAAGAATAAATGTAAAGTATATGTTTTACGTGCGATGAATCATCAACTGTAAGCGTCCCGGGAACGGGGCCTTACAAGTTGGTATCAGAGCCAAAGTTTAAGTGAAATGGGTAAATTTTCAAAATAAACCTTAACTTAAACTAAGAATGGGACGGAATGGGAATGGGATGCCAATCTGAGTAGCTACGTGCCATCAGGTATTTTCGTAATGTTAACCGGTTTATGTGCGCATGGTATGTGGTTATGTGTTGTATGTAGATTTAAATACTAATGTAGTCAGGACAGGTAATGCTCGGGGTATGAAGAGCAAAGTGAGTGGCTAATCACAACTGGCCACTGTAATTAGGGTCTTACTATACTTAACATAAACTGAGCTGTTCCCTTAAATGACCGTGTTGGTGTTTGAATCTTTCAGTGTGTTAGGTGATGGCTGGTGGTAGATCTTCAAAGGCCTCTCGTGGTGGAGGTCACGGTGTTGAACCGCGACCCAAGAGGGGGAGACCCAGAGTCGAGAAAGTGGTTTATGAAGAACCAGAAACTCCTCATCCGGAGGCCGGAGATGAGAGTGCTAACCTGAGAGCCTCAGTGAAGGAGGCGGTTGTGGAAGAAGTGCACCAAGTCATGCAGACAATCCTACCATCTGTGGTGACTGAAGTGATAAAGGCAGTTAGAGAAGGAGAGAGAAAGGAAAGGAGTGGACCTACGGGCGAAAGAAGACAGCCCAAGACTGAGATAGTTTCGTCCGACGATGAGGACGAGGAAGAAGAGCCTGCGCCGGAGGTGACCCGAGGCTGCAACTACGGGGTGTTTATGAGATGCAAACCCCCTACTTTCGATGGAAACGGCACTGCCGCTGCTGCTCACTGGTGGGTGAGGGAAATGGAGGCGATACTTGATATCAGCGAGTGCCGAGAAGACCAGAAGGTTAAGTTCGCTACCCACTCATTCGTAGACTCGGCTCTATGCTGGTGGGACAACATAGTCCAAGCTGAGGGTAGTCGGGCGATCGGGAGAATGAGATGGTCGGAGTTGAAATAGTTCGTGATCGAGGAGTTTTGTCCTCACAAGGAAATGGACAAGGTCGAGAGAGAGTTTCTACAACTAGAGGCGGGAACTATGATGCACCAGGAGTACACCACAGGGTTCAATGAAATGGCACGACTGGTGCCCGATCAGGTGACGCCACTGTCACGAAAGATTAAGAGATATATTCAGGGACTGCTAGCGGATATCCGTAGGCATATGATCGCCGCCCGGCCAAGCACTTTTAGGTTGGCGGTTGATTTGGCTAGTAGACTATATGATGAGCGTTAGGTGGTAGTGGCTGAGGAGAATAAGACGAGTAGGGATGGGAGAAACTAGAATGGGAAACGGTTTGGGCATGGTAGAGCCGCTCCATACAATAAGGCGGCGAGGGTAGGTGACCGACGTGTGGTCACAGCTAGTGCTGGGTTGGAGAAGTGTGGCAAGTGCGGGAAGGAGCACGGTGGTGAGTGTAGATAGGGGTCGAATGTTTGTTTCAAGTGTGGGAAGTGTGGCCATATGGCTAGAGATTGTGGAGGCATGAAGTGTTTCAACTGCGGGGAAGTGGTCACATGAGCAGGGAGTGTAAGAAGCCAAGGGCCGAGAGTTCTGGGGTGAAGAAGGCCGGAGGAGAAGGGCAGAAGGAAAGCGCCCGAGCTTTAACGATGACTCGGGAGGAGGCTAGGACAGACCCCGATGTGGTGTCAGGTATGTTTCTAGTAAACCAAACTCTTGCATCTGTGTTGTTTGATTCTGGTGCTAGTAGGAGTTTTATTTCTGCTGCCTTTGGTGCTAAGTTTCCCAATAGGAGTAGATGTATTGGTGAGCCATTCGACGTAGAAACTGCTATTGGTAAGTCCACTAGAATTACTGAGGTGATAGAGGACTGTACCATAGAACTAGAAGGCCATAGGTTTGCTGCTAAGTTACACGTGATACCCCTAGGTGGATTTGATGTAGTACCAGGGATGGACTGGTAAGCAACCTATGAGGCAAATATCGTGTGTCGCAAGAAGATGATCCGATTTATAACGCCTGACGGAAATGAGGTGACGGTTTATGGTGATCGCGTCACGAAAATCCCGAGGGTGATTTCGATGGCGGTGGCGGGAAAGTGCATGAGGCGCGGATGTAGTGCCTACTTGGCATACATAAAGGATGTGGATGCGTAAGTACCACAATTATCCGAAGTACCAGTGGTGCGCGACTTTCCGGATGTATTCTTGGAAGACTTACCCGGTGTGCCACCAGATCGCGAGGTTGAGTTCCAAATTGACTTGATACCCGTGCTCAACCCGTTGCCAAGGCACCATACCGGTTGGCTCCGACTGAGATGAAAGAGTTAATGGAGCAGTTGCAAGAACTGCTGGATAAGGGGTTCATTAGACCGAGTATCACTCCATGGGGTGCTCCAGTATTATTTGTGAAGAAGAAAGACGGTAGTATGAGGATGTGTATTGACTACGGAGAGTTGAACAAGTTGACGGTGAAGAACCGATACCCCCTACCAAGAATAGATGATCTGTTTGATCAGCTCCAAGGTGCTAGTTGGTTTTCAAGGATAGATCTCTGATCTGGTTACCATCAACTAAAAGTGAAGGAGCAGGACATTCCTAAAACATTTTTTCACACGCGCTACGGTCACTATGAGTTCGTCGTTATGTCGTTTGGATTGAACAATGCGCCAACTGCTTTTATGGATCTGATGAATCGAGTGTGTCGACCAACGTTAGATAAATCGGTGATTGTGTTCATTGATGATATCCTGATTTATTCGAAGAGTGAGATTGAGCATGCCGGTCACATTCGGGAGGTTCTGGAGACGTTAAGAAGGGAGAAGTTGTATGCAAAATTCTCCAAGTGTGTGTTTTGGTTACACGAAGTTCAGTTCTTGGGTCATGTGGTGAATCCCGATGGGATTATGGTGGACCCGGCTAAGGTAGAGGCAGTGATGTAATGGAAGTCTCCAAAGACGCTATCCGAGATTCGTAGTTTCTTGGGTTTAGCGGGCTACTATAGGATATTTATCCAAGACTTCTATAAGATTGCTTCTCCACTGACTAACTTGACTCGGAAGGATGTAATGTATGTATGGGGTCAGGCTCAGGAGAAGGCATTCAAGGAGTTGAAGGTGAGGTTGACTCAAGCTCCTATCCTGTCATTACCCGATGGAAGCGAAGATTTAGTGGTGTACTCAGATGCTTCTTACTTGGGGTTGGGGTGTGTGTTAATGCAAAGATGAAAATTTATAGCCTACGCATCCCGACAGCTGAAGGTTCATGAGGTCAACTACCCTACTCATGACTTGGAACTAGCGGCCGTGGTCTTTGCACTAAAGATTTGGAGGCACTATCTGTACGGAACGAAGTGCACGATCTTCACCGACCACAAGAGCTTAAAGTACTTCTTTGAGTAGAAGGACCTGAATATGAGGTAGAGACGATGGTTGGAGCTCATAAAGGATTATGATTGTGAGATCCATTACCATCCGGGCAAAGCTAACGTTGTGGCTGATGCTCTTAGCCGGAAGGAGAGGCCCGAGCCAATTCGGGTGAAAGCATACCAACTAATCATGCCCTCCGATGTAATGAAGCAAGTCAAGGAGTTTCAGGATGAGGCATTAAGAGAAGATCATCTAAACTATGAAAGAATGAAAGGTCTGGTTGGGGAATTGAGTGAAAACACACTTGGTGTTAAAACTCGATTTGGACGGGTGTGGATTCCTCGTTTCGGGAATCTACGTGTGAAGATTATGGACGAAGCTCACAAGACCCGATACTCTATCTATCCCGGTGCCACAAAGATGTACCAAGACATGAATAAGGATTATTGGTGGCCGGGTATGAAGCGTGATGTGGTGGAGTATGTGAGCAAATGCCTTACTTGTTTGCAAGTGAAGGCGGAACATCAAAAGCCGTATAGGAAGATCCAACCTTTGGATATACCGGAATGGAAGAGGGAGCACATCACCATGGATTTCATTATGAAGCTGCCGCGTACTCCGAAAGGATACGATGCCATATGGGTGATTGTTGACCGCTTGACGAAGAGTGCTCACTTCCTACCGATCCGCGAGACATATTCATCCGAGAGGTTGGCTGACCTGTTCATCAAGGAGGTTGTAACTCGTCATGGTGTGCCGGTGTCTATCATGTCTGATCACGACACCCGGTTTACATCTAAATTCTGGAAGAAATTCCATGATGCCATAGGGACGAGGTTCATATTAGCACGGCTTATCATCCCCAAACTGATGGTCAGTCAGAAAGGATCATTCAGACATTGGAAGACATACTTCGGGCATGTGTGATTGACTTTGGAGGAAGTTGGGACGACCACTTACCGTTAGCTGAATTCTCGTACAACAATAGTTATCATGCCAACATTGGTATGCCACCATACGAGATGCTATACGGTAGGAGATGCAGAACACCCGTTTGTTGGGTGACATTGGTCAGTAAGAGTTGGGAAGCGTCGAGGTAATCGAGGCTACGACCGAGAAGCTGGAGAGGATCAAAGCCTTCATGAAGGCAGCTAAAGATAGACAGAAGTCGTATGCCGATAAACGATGCAGACCAATTGAGTTCCAGGTGGGTGACCGGGTCATGTTGAAGGTCTCACCTTGGAAGAGTATTATCCGATTTAGGAAGCGGGGCAAGTTGAGCCCAAGGTATGTAGGCCCTTTCCGAATCATTACTCGAGTGGGAGAGGTGGCCTATAGATTGGAGTTGCCAGATGAGTTAAGTGGAATTCACCCGACATTCCATGTATCTCATTTGAGAAAGTGTATAGCTGATGAAGGCATGATTGTTCCACTAGAGGACATTGAAGTTGATGAAAGGCTCAATTATGTAGAGCAACCAGTGGCAATCATTGATCATAAAGAGAAGAGACTGAGGAATAAAGTGGTTCCTCTTATGCGTGTACAATGGAAGCACAGGAAGGGATCCGAGTCTACATGGGATATGAGGAGGAGATGAGGCAACATATCCTTATATTTCGAGGAATAACAAGTTTCGGGGACGAAACCTATATAAGGGGGGTGGACTTGTAACAACCGGCTATTTTTACAAATCAAGATATAAAGAATAAAAGCAAGAAAGGCAATACAGTTCAAGTGGAGGGACTAAAGGTGTCCAAAAAGGACAAAACTTTCAAAAGTTGGTGTAAAGGGAGTATGGCCGCCCACCCTCACCTCACTTCACCATTTGTCTCGGTTTTAGAGAGAGAGAGAGCAGAGAAAAAAAACTCTCGGTGAAGATAGGAAGAAGAAGAGAATTCGAATTCAAGGTTTTATGCTTTTATGTCGGGTTTTATCCCGGTTATGTGCTTGTATGCTTATGGGTTGTGTTTGTGCTCAGGTTGTGTGTTTTTGGTGTTGTTTCTAGGTGTTTTGAATCTTTGCAAGCGGGTTAAAAGGAAGAACACCAAGTTGCACCAGGTGAGTTCTAGACCCCGGTTTTTATATGTTTTAAACTATCTTTGAGGCTGAAAACGTATTAAAATGATTTTACAAAGTTTATGTGAATACCCGTATGTAATGTGTATGTTGGATGTTAGTTCTGGATGGTTTATAGGCTACTCATGTTTAGAATAGCCACATTATGCTTAGAACGGATGGATTCGATGATTAGGATTGAAAATATCCTAGAAACATGTTTACAGAATGCTCATGCGCCCATATAAGTGTTCATACGTCTGAAATTGCCTTAGAAAGAATTAAGTGTAAGTCATGCACCTAAACAGTAACTCATGCGCCCAAAATTTACCTTAGAAATGTTTAAGTTCTGCTCATGCGCCTGAACAGTGGCCCATGTGCCTAGAAATGTTAGTCGGATGAGTAAGGGTAGGGCCATGCGCCCCAATTGTGCCCATGCGCCCAAGTGGCCCATGCGCCTAAGTGTTCATGCGTCTGAATAATACCCATGCGGCTAGATTGGGCTGGAATTTACTAAGTGTTCAGATGTTTAGAAGTCCCCATGCGCCTAAGTGTTCCCCATGCGCCTGAATAGTGTCCATGCGCCTGCATAGTGCCCATGCGCCTAGGACTTAGATTATTTTTCTGATTTTTGGGGAAAATGTGTAAAGTAGGCTTTGACTTGGGAAATTCCGGGGGACTATAAGTTGACTTTTAGGGTCATAAACTGTATGATGGGCATGTTATGGTGATGATGATGATGTTGCATGACTATGCATGATGTATGTTATGTATGTATGATGCCCTATGATGATGTATGAATGGTATGTTATGTTATGTTCCTTATGATGATGAATGTTTATCTTTCCATGGCTTTACGTGTTATGTTAATGAATGAACCGAAAGTATTATGTAACATAAAGTGAAAGATAATGAAGGGGAACATGATGAATGAATGCATGCATTAACGAATGAATGAACGTAAAAAGTCTTGCAAGCAAATGTATGGAGGTTCACACCCAATGAAGGGTGTTAGCTCAACTGTGTGCGGATTAGCTACCCCAGAAGGATGCACACTAGGGTGCAATCCTTGTGATTGACCACACGTATGAAATCCTTGCCGCTAGCCCCAGGTACTGGAGTCAGCTTCGTGCATAATGTTCGGGGTCTATGAAAGACCTCAGGCCCAGTAACCAGCTTCGTGCACAATGTTCGGTGTATAGTCTATGGCATTGATCCGGAATAAAACGAAAAGATGAACGGTGAATGTACTTGCCTCAGGTACTAGAGTCAGCTTCGTGCACAATGTTTGGGGTTTATGATAGACCTCAGGCCCAGTAACCAGCTTCGTGCACAATGTTCAGGGTATTGTACATGTCACAAGATGTAATGAATGAGCGAAGGTTAACGAACGTAATGAAAGATAATAACGATGTTATCTGTATGTACGTATGATGTATGATTACGAACGAACGAAACGTATAGTATGGACTCTGTAAAGGAATAAATAATGATTTTATGTATGTTTTAATATAAAACTAGAACTCACTCAGCGACTCTGACTTTTATACGTTTTAGTTGGCAGGTAAACGTTGCCGAGGATGGTACGAAGCGGCTACTCAGCTCTTTTGGATGGCATCCATTTAATTAAGGCTTTTGTGATTTAATACAACAATGTAATTTTGTAATCGAAAAATGATGTATTATTTTGCAAAAGTTTTTAGAATGAAATGAAATGCCATTTGTTTTATGTTTTCCGCTTCAATGTTTTGATGAATAAATATAAAGAATATGTTTTACGTGCGATGAATCACCAGCTGTAAGCGTCCCGGGAATGGGGCCTTACACCAGCTCAAACTAGGCATATCGTACATTCTTAACCAGACGGATTAACCGGAGGAGTGATACATATTCACAAGATATGCCTTAAGCTTGTGTCATTATATAGTGGCACTTGGGATTCTTAAATTCCGACGGTCAAACTTTCATACAATTACGGGATATTATTATTATTTTCTTATTTGCTTCAAGACGTCACTTTATTACACAATTTCATTCCAGATGATAGGAGAAGTGTGACTTATAAGTCTAATATACCTCAAGAACTCATCGTCGATTTCCAACATTTCATGTGTCAAATCTCAATGAGTTAGTTTGTCAATGATAACTTTCGCATTCCACTATAAGAGTTCAAAATTGGATGCATTGTGTAAAATTCCATAATTTGCAAAGTGAAGCATCTTATCCGTAATCAAACGCCAACCACAGTCCGTTAGTACACTTATCTTTTATCGTAAGTCTCTTGTTCGCCTTGTTTATTCTTAATTTCGGGACGAAATTCTTTTAAGTTGGGGAGACTGTAACATCTTGTAATTTTGGTTTAATTTAAAGTTAGCTTCGTTAATTCTTGTAAGGGCCTTTACTGTCGTTTATGAAACTCATGGGTGCTTTATGTGCTTGCAATTAACTTTTAATTTGTGAATTTATAGTTTTATTAAATTAAAGTTAATGTTTAATAATGAAAAGATACAAATAATGAAAAGAATATTAATAAAAATTAGTAACGATAATAATGCTAATAATAATATAATAATAATAATAATAATAATAATATAATAATATAATAATAATAATAATAGTAACAATGATAATAAGTCATAGTAATACTAATACTAATGTTTAAAACTTAAAATAATTAACTTAGGGGGGGGGGTTAGTTGTCATTTTTAAAACTTTAAATGAAGGTTTTAGCATAAAATAATAAAAGTATAAACAAAAGGGACCATTTGTGTAACTTTCGAAATCCCAAACCATTCCCCCCATTCACCCCGTTTTTCCGGCCACATGTCCGGCCAAATTCGGGCCAAGCTCGGCAAGTCCCAAACCAATCTAAACCTTTCGATTACCGACCTCAAATCATCCCACATCGTTTTGTGAACATGTTTCGAGCTTAAACACACACTTTAATTGGGATTAATCATCAGTTACAACACCATTCGAGTGAATAACCGAAACCATCTTAATCACCTAACCGTTCGAGCATTTACACATCTTAATAGACCAATTAAACTAACCTAAACAATCATCTAACAATATTAATCATTTGCAACTCTCAATTTCTCCTGAAACGAACATGAACATAGGCATCGATTAGCATCTTTCTTCGCGAACCGTAGCTAGTCGAACCCGACCTTTTCCGCAATCTCACCCTCAATTAACAGAGGGCTTTCATTCTTTGAGTTCATTGGAAGCCAACTGCACAACAAATTTGATTATCATTGTTGTTTGAGTATCGAATTGGTGCTAAGAAGTTGCGACCTGTTCCCCTACTTGTTCATCATCGAATCCATCTCCAACAAGGTAATTTAAGACATGTATATACTCAGTTTTGGGAGGGGAATAAAAGCCCTAACCAATTGATCATTAACAATAAGTGTTGGGACTCAATTCGATCAAAGGTAAAATTAGGGTTCATAAGATTGGGCACCAGGTATCAGATCAATCTGGAACTCGATCTCTCTGTCAGGTGGCACTGCTGGTAGGTCTTCTCAGAACACGTCTGGAAAGTCACACACGACCGGTAAATCAGACAGTTGTGGTGCTGGCCTATCCACATCCTTTACATAAGCCAAGTAGGCGCTACATCCACGCCTCATACACTTTCCCACCACCGCCATTGAGATTACTTTCGGGATCGTCATGATCCGATCTCCATAAACAGTTACCAAACTCCCGTCAGGCGCTATGAAACGAATCATCTTCTTGCAACACATAATGTTCGCCTCGGAGTCCGCCAACCAATCCATCCCAAGAACCATATCAAAACCACCTAAGGTCATCACAAACGTCTAACAGGAAACTTATGACCTTCTAGCTCCACATGACAGGTCTCTATCATCTCAGAGATCCTGGTAGACTTACCTATGGCAGTTTCTACATAAAGGGCGCATCAACACGTCTACTAGTAACAGGCAGCTTAGCATAGAAAGCAGCAGAAATAACCTTTAGCGGCACCCAAATCAAATAACACAGAAGCTAAAGTTTGGTTCACTAGAAACGTACGGACACAACATCAAGGTCCGTCCTAGCTTCTTCCTGTGTTATGGTGAATGCCTTGGTGCTCGCCCTCGGTCCTTCATTTCCCGTCTTCTTCGTCCTAGAGCCCTCTGCCCTCGCTTCTTACAATCCTTACTTATGTGACCCTCTTCACCACAGTTAAATTACCGGACCGTATGACAGTCCCTTGCCATGTGCCCCGCCTTCCCTCATTTAAAGCACAAGTTCGCTCTAACCTACATTCCCCACTATGCTCTCTCCCACACCTACCACAATTCTTCGTACCCGCACCCGACGCGACCACACGGTGGTCATCCACCCTTGCCTTCTTGTTACCCGTCGAGGCACCACTCCGACCAAACCTCTTCACATTCCAGTTTCTATCACCTCCACCCTTCCGGCTACCTTCAGCCACCTTCACTATAGCCCTCTCGTCATATAACCTCCCTGCCAAATCCACTGCCAACCTAAACGTGCTCGGTCGGGCGACGATCATATGCCTACGAATGTCCGCTGGCAAACCCTGAATGTACCTCTTAATCTTCCGTGACAGAGGCGTCACCTGATCCTGCACCAGACATGCCATCTCATTGAACTTTGTGGTATACTGTTGGTAGGTCATGGTTCCCACCTCCAGTTGCAAGAACTCCCTTTTGACCTTGTCCATTTCCCAGCAAGGACAAAACTCCTCAATCACCCACTTTTTCAGCTCCGACCATCTCATCCTCCCAATTGCCCTGCAACCCTCGGCTTGGACTATATTGTCCCACCAGCACAGAGCCGAGTTCACAAAAGAGTGGGCAGCAAACTTTACTTTTGGGTCCTCCCGGCACTCGCTGATATTCAATACAGCTTCCATTTTTCTCACCCACTAGAGAGCAACAGCAGCAGTGCCATTTCCATCAAAAGTAAGGGTCTTGCATCGTTGAAATGCCCCATAATTATAGCCTCGTGTCACCTCCTACACGGGCTCTTCTTCCTCCTCCTCTTCTTCATCATCCGAGAGAACCGTTTCAGGCTCCGGTTGCTCCCGTCCTCCCGAGAACCTATTTCTCTCTTTCCTTTCCCCTTACCGTACTGCCTTGATAACTTCAGTCACTACAGACGATAAGATCGTCTGCATGACCTGATGAACTTCTTCAACAATAGCCTCCTTTACTGAGGCTCTCAAATTGGCGCTCTCGGCGCCACCCTCCTGACGGGTCTCTGGTTCTTCTGGAACCACCTTTTCTATTCTGGGTCATCCTCTCTTGGGTCGCGGCTCAGCACCAAGCCCATCACTACCACCTTCATGAGAGGCTTTCGAAGATCTACTACCGGCCATTCACACGCACACTGAAAGATTCAAACACCAACACGGTCATTCAACGGAACAACTCAGTTTATGTCAAGTATAGTAAGTCCGTAATTACAGTGGCTAGTTGTGATTAGCCACTTACTTTACTCTTCACACCCCGAGCATTACCTATCCGACTACATTAGTATTTAAATCTACAAACAACACATAACCACATACCAAGCACACAAAATACCGGTTAACTTTACGAAAATACCTGATGCCACACAGCTACTCAGATTGGCATCCCTTCCCTTTTCGTCCCATTCTTAGTTTAAGTTAAGGTTTATTTTGAAAATCTACCCGTTTCACTTAAACTTTGGCTCTGATACCAACTTGTAAGCCCCTTTCGTTCCCGGGATGCTTACAGCTGGTAAATCATTGCACAAAAAACATACATTTTCATTTATCTTACATAAATATTGCAGCGGAAACATTCAAAAATGACATCTCATTTCATCATAAAAACTTTTGCAAAATAATACATCGTTAATCAGTTACAAAATACATTGTTGCATTACATCACAAAAGCAGTATATAATGGATTCCATTCCAAAAGAGCTGAGTAGCCGCCCCGTGCCATCCTTAATAATCATTACCTGCCAACTGGAAACACATCAAAGTCAGTGTTGCTGAGTGAGTTCTAGTTTTATAATAAAGCATACTTTTCTTTCGTTAAAACCGTTCTTTACATTCATGCGTTCATACATCATACGTACATATAGATAATATCATTATTATCTTTATTATTCATTCTTACATTCATTACATCTTTTCCTTTCATCAACACCATGAACATTACCCTTCATGCTCATGGTACTGGGCGTAAGCCTATCATAGACCTTCATTCATGGTGCCCAACACCTCTGGCCACAGTACCTAAGATAAAGTTCAGGTATACCATTGTCATGTGCTATGCCCTTCATGCTCATGGTACTGGACCTAAGCCTATCTTAGACCTTCATTCACGGTGCCCAGCACCTCTGGCCACAGTACCTAAGGCAAGCAACAATGGTTCCATACAAATGGTCAATCACAAAGAAAGACCCCAATGTGCATCCTCCCGGGGTAGTGAACCCGCACACCGTTGGGCTAACACCTTTTAATGGAGTGTCCCGACATACAACGCTTGCAAGACTTTCTTTACTTTCATCATTCATTAATGCATGCATTCTTACTTCATGTTCCTCTTTCATTATCTTTCACTTTAATTTACATACTACTTTCATTTCATTCATTAACATAACACGTAAAGCCACATGAAAGATAAACATACATCATAATAAGGAACATAACATACACAATCATCATCATACAAGGAGACATCATACATACATAACATGCATAATCATGCAACATCATCATCATCATGCCCAACATACTCTCTAAGGCCTCAACGGTCATCTTACATAAACTTACGGGAACTTTCACGTCAAAACTTACATCTGCAATTTCCCCCGAAAGTCAGTACATAAACTACACTTTCCTCGGGTACACCAGCCCTACTTGGGCATATGGGCACCCTTTAGTCGCATGGCCTCCAGGTGACTGAACATCATGCGATTGAACCAATGCGGATGAACACCTATGTGAATGAACATCCAATTATGCGAATGAAACTAATGCGAATGGACTCCATGCGGATGAGTCCCATGCGAATGGACTCCATGCGGATGAGTCCCATGCGAATGGACCTAATGCGGATGAAACTAATGCGAATGGGCATTTATGCAACTGGGCTCTCAGTCGTGCGATTGAACCCTCAGTCGTGCGAATGAGCCTCAATCGTGCGAATGAACCCTTAATCACACCTCAATCGGCCGTATGGCCTCCATTCGGTCACATAGCCCTAGCTGGTGTAGAATGCAGTTCATCCCGAACCCAATTTGCCATTTTCGACCTCCAACCTCATCTAAACCCATTCTAAACCCAAATCAACCATCCTAAACTTTAGGAATGCATACCACAACTCCATTCAAGCCTACACAAGCTCAAAAGCAAGACCCAAACGACTCATACACATACCCACACTTACACAAACGGGTCAAACACAAACACACACCAAAACCTGATTTTCAGATGTGTTCCATCCCCAAATCATTGAATAACGTGTAAAAGAGGGGTCCTAGAACTCACACAAACGACCACAACAAGAAGAGCTTCGATTTGACTCACTACTCAACGATTTTCGAGCTTGAATCTACCTGAACCAACCCTTTTCTCTCCTTTTCTCTTCTTTCTCTCTTCTCCTCTTTTGTTTGCTGAAAATGTGAGTGTGGGGAGAGGGTAATGGCTGCCCTCTCCCTTCAAATATCACCACATACCCAACTTTCTCTCGTTGGCGAGTTTGGTCCCTCGACTTTGGACTTTATTTCTTTTTTTCTTCTTTCGTCGGCTTCAAAATAAATAAATAGCCGGGTGTTACACCTTTCATTCGTTAAAACATTTTCTTTACTATCGCACTTGATCACACACCATACATACATCAAGGTAATAATTATTATCTTCATCATTGTTCATTTCGTACATTTCGCACGTTCTCACATTTCGTACTTATCGCACTTTTTGTACTTGTCGCACTTTTCATACTTTTATTATCTTTCACTTCCATCTAGCTCCCATATTTAACCCCCTTTTGAGCACAAAGCTATATCATCTAGGGTTAAGCAACAAGGACCCCATGGCGCTCGTATGGAGTAGTCACCGAGACTGACTCCCCTTGTGTGTGTGAACTCTTATGGGTTAGCCGAAATCACACGCTGTATAACACACAATAATTAGGAAATAACACGTATTGGAGCAGTCATTGAGACTGCTCTTACTGTGTGTATGAACCCTTATGAGTTAGCCAAAATTGCATGCTTGTAGATACACACAGTTGAGCTAACAACTCTTAATGAGTTGTGTACCTCCTTTCATTTGCTTGCAAGCCTTTCATACTTTCATTCATTCATTAATGCATGCATTCTTTATTACGTTCCTCTTTTCATTATCTTCCACTTTACGTTACATAATACTTAATCATTTCTTTAATTAACATTCAACGCAAAGCCACAGAAAGATAAACATACATAAACAGGAACATCATCAAGATCATGCAAATCTTCATACATGTCAGCATGCATACATAACATTCGTCACACATACCATCATACATAACATCATCATCATCATCATAGAATCATGATACATCATCATCATACATCATTCATGCCTATAACATCATCTTTGACTTCAAAAAGTCAACTTACTATGCCCCCGGGAACCTCCCAAGTCACAGCCTACTTTAACAATCTTCCCCAAAAATTTAGAAAATATTCTAAGTCTTTAGGCGCATGAACACTATGCAGTCGCATGAGCACTATGTAGGCGTATGAGGAACACTTAGGCGCATGAGAAACTTTCAAGCGCATCAGCACTATTGGGGCGCATGAGTAAACACTTAGTCTATTCTGGGCAATTCTAAGCGCATGAGCACTATACAAGCACATGAGTGCCTAGGGGCATGAGTGCCTAGGCGCATGAGCTATCTGGGCGCATGAACACTTAGTCAAATTTTGCCTAATTCTAGGCGCATGACCACTGTATGGGCGCATGAGGTTTCGGGCGTCTGAGGACACTTGGTCATATTTCATACTAGGCGCATGAACCCTATTTGGGCGCATGAGCAGCCTATTTCACACTTAAACATCATAATTTAGTCCCCAATTATTCTCAAACTTATTCTAAGCTTAAATAATGCATTCTAAGCCTTAGAAACATATTCATAACAACATGAAACATAAACATGGCCCAAAATCAATCCCCACCCGCAACATACACACACATATACATACGGGTATAAACCCAACTTTTATAAAAACATTCTTACATGCATTTCTAGTCCCAAAGTAGTTAAAAATGTAAAAAGGGGGTTCTAGAACTCACCTTAGCAGCCTCTTGGGTAAGACTTCCTTCGAAACCCGTTTGCTACAAGTTCTCACCTAGAAACCCACTAAACCACACACAACCGAACATACAAACACACATGAGCATAAACCTGAGGATGTAACCAGTTAAGAACATCATAAAACACAGGAATTCTTACCTTGAATTCGCACTTTTCTGGTTCTTCTTCAAAAACCCGAGAGTTCTGCACTCTCTCTCTCTAGAATCCGTAAGCAGAAAGGTGATATGCAAGAAGTGGGCGGCCATCACCTTTTTCTTACCAACTTTTCCAACTTTTGTCCTTTTTACACATTTAACCCTTCAACTTGGGCTAAATAGCTTTCTTCCTTTTTCTTCACTTTATTCTTTTGTTTAAGCCTTCTAAAAATAATCGGGTGTTACATTAGGCCCATAGATCTATAACGTCGCCAGGCTAGCAATAGTTAATGATTGTGAACATATAATATCTATCATATAAGACTCATAATATTACATATAACAATGACAAAAGCAAAGGTGAATTGCATGTGCATTTACAAGTATCAAGACGTTTACAAGTGTAAGTTTATAAGGTTAACATGTTTCACCCCAAAAAGTGTGAAATAAAGCAAAAAAGGACATGGAAGACTCACATAGAACCTCACGTGCTATAAGGTGCACTTAAGATAACAATAAGAAGATAAGAGTACTCTAACGTTTTCTTCATGATTCAACCTAAGATTTGGTGACTTAGGATTAAAATTATGACTAATGACTAAATATGAATTAGGGTTTCAATTGGAATTTGGGGGTTTTAATTAATAAGTCATATAAAATAAAGTAATGCAATCGATTATGTTTTGGTTCAATAAAGATGGAATAAAGATAATATCAAAACCTTAAAAATAAGAATAAAGTATAACATAAAATTATATTGTTATATAAGTGTCACACCCCCGCTGAGAGCGGAAACACGGGGATGTAACGAGACGGGATCGTCATAACACATGGTAAGCAATAGAGATGCAATATAATAAATTATGACAAGCGTGTCATGACGACACACGACAACAAGGGGACTTGTGTCGTGTTTAGTCAATATTCACGACAACATAGCCATAAGCATATCATGATAAATGATTCACATAACAAAAATGATAACACTGTATGCAATTTCTACAACCCAGGAACAAGTTACAAAGTATAATGATGTTCGAAACAGATTACAACAATTGTTTTGAAAATGATAAAGTTTAGCCAAAAAATGCATCCTAGGGTCTCCACTAAGGCAGCACACCTAGATCTTCAATTAGCATGTTCACCTGAAAAGATATGCTCAAAATGGTCAACAAAATTATTGGTGAGCTCGTAGGTTTAAAAGTAAATAAGTAAATGATGTTGTATAAATGTTGTTGCGGAATACCGTGCATACAGTCATAAGTAAGCAAAATCACATGACATGAGCTTTACAACCAAACCTAACAACGTACACAAAGAATCTTGTCAGAATATATTCACCCAAGGCCCGTTCCTGGCGACTGTTGGTACTAACTAGTATACCAACAACGAGGGTGGGGGTGTCAACCCAAGTAGTACTACCAATACCTATACGTCGGTTCCACACTAGAATTAAATGGTTGTAAGAAAGAACCACACAATAGACTCAAGTATGTATCAGATAAGTACTCACAAAATGGTAGCACGTTGATTCCAAGTATGTAAATTGTATGTATGTTGTACAGCATAGAAAACGGGTGAGCATACTTTTCCCCCATGTTTATAAATGTTTGAAAGGTAGTGTAAGCATAAAAGGGGCCACGAAACTCACTTGTTCAATGGTAAGTATGTATGATCAAAGTTCCCAATAGTTGTATGCACTTAAAGGTCAAACACCTATTGACAGTTATTGTTAAGCATTAATGATATGTATAAAGCATATTGTAATGTTCAGTAAGTTTGGGTTGTATCAGTTCGGTCGTGGGTAACACACACAAGCGGACACACGTATCAGATCTTATGTAGATCCGAGTACCGGAAGGAGTCGTCATTGCCAATGACATTTGTGTAAAGATCCCATTGTTATAAGAGAAAGTACTTGTTAAATATTTGTAGTCACAAATGAGTCGGTTATAATTGGAAAATGTTAGGTTGATTTAAATTGGAATAGTATTTGCATGTTGATAGCATTGACTTTAATCTTTGTGGTCAAGCAATGACACTTTTATTAATGTTACCTTATCATCACATGACATTCAAGAAGGGAATTCACACACACAACATCATCAGTCACACAACAGGACCAGACGCTCGATTCAACACTCCATTCGTACGAATCAACCTTCAATCATACGAATTAGCTTCATTCGCACGATTGAGCCTTCATTCGCACGTCTGGCATTCAGTCGTACCACACAACACACAATCACACGACTTAACCTCCATACGCACGAATCCACCTTCATTCATACGAATCAGCTTCATTCGTACGACTGAACTTTCATTCGTATGATTGGCCTTCAGTCGTGCGACGCACGCACAATCGCATACATCCATTTAGTCGCATGACTCAATCACACACAACATTCATCCGCATTGACTCAATCACACACATCATTCATCCGCATTGACTCAATCGCACACATTCACTCGATAGCACGACTCAGTCGCATGACATCCCTAGTCGCATGACTCGGTCGCCCGAATGACTCAGTCGCCTGACTCAGTCGCCTGACTCAGTCGCCTGACTCAGTCGCCTGACTCAGTCGCCTGACTAAGTCGCCTGACTCAGTCGCCTGACTCAGTCGCCTGACTCAGTCGCCTGACTCAGTCGCCTGACTCAGTCGCCTGACTCAGTCACCTGACTTAGTCGCCTGACAGACCCAGTCACCTGAACTGCAGGTTCACGACTGCTGAAGTGCAGAGCAACCTTCGGCTGCCCCGAGCATGAGTTTTACACAACAAGGATTTCTAGAAACACACTACAAACACACACAAGAAGCACACGCAGAAAGACATCACACGTACCCACACGACCTCTTGTGTTCGAGTTGACCCGAACACCCAAAACCCTAGAAATGGACAACAATAAAACAAGCATGAAAACTGGCAACCAGGTCGTCTACCTACAAGGATGGAGTAGACTAGGTTGTAGATGAAGTCTAGATGACGAAAACGGACGAAACGGGGTGGTTTTGGTGTAAAGATGAAAAAGATGTGAAGTGGAGAAGAGTGAAGAAGAAGATGATGAAGTGAGGAAGAATGGCTGGGGATGGGGTTTTTATACCCATCCCAACTTTGCCAAATGTCAATTTTAGTCCCTGCACTTAGCCCCGAGTTCCCAAAGTTTGTTTCGGTTGAAACCAACTTTAAAGGTGTTTGTTATATTGATGTTAATAATGTATTTAATGATAATTGGCACTTAAAATATTTTATTAATGACAATAATATTATATAAAAAGATGTTTTTAGTGATAACGGTAATGAAGTTTGTAAAAGTTTTAAGCATAGCACACGTTCACAAAAGAAACACAAGCACAAAGATAATAAAGCAAGTATGATATCCACACAATGAGTAAATAAAGATGAGGAGTGAACGATCAAAAAAGAGTTAACGGATAATCACGTTAATTGACAGACCTTATAGTGACGGATGTCACAGTATCCCCCAGTTGAGAGAATTTCGTCCCGAAATTCAGATGGTGTTAGGTCCAAGAGTGTCATCCTCGAATAGATGTGGATATTTGAGTTTCATCTGATCTTCCCGTTCCCATGTAAACTCTGGCCCTCGTTTTGAATTCCATCTCACGCGAACAATTGGTATTCTACTGCGCTTCAATTGTTTGACCTTTCGATCCATGATCTCAATGGGTTCCTTAACAAAATGAAGATTTTCATCAATCTTGATGTCCTCAATTGGTACGTGAAGTGATTCATCAACCAAACACTTCTTGAGGTTCGACAAGTGGAAAGTATCACGTACGCTGCTGAGTTCTTGTGGCAACCTTAATCGGTAAGCCACTGGACCAATTCTTTCTGTAATCTCGAATGATACAACGTATCTTGGGGCCAACTTCCCTTTCTTTCAAAACCGAACAATTCCTTTCCAAGGAGAGACTTTGAGTAAAACATTATCTCCATTGTTAAATTCCAGAGGCTTCCGACGGTTGTCGGCATAGTTCTTTTGGCGATCTCTAGCAGCTTTTAGTCTGTCTTTGATTTGGAAAAGCTTGTTGGTTGTTTCTTGAATGATCTCTAGGCCTGTTAGTTGAGTTTCACCAATCTCGGCCCAACAAATGGGAGATCTGCATTTTCTTCCATACAATGCTTCAAATGGAGCACATCCAATGCTCGTATGGTAGGTGTTGTTGTAAGAGAACTCAATCAACGGTAAATGAGTGTCCCAACTACCACCAAAGTCGATTACACGTGCCCTTAACATTTCTTCTAGCATTTGTATAGTTCGTTCACTTTGGTCGTCTGTCTAAGGGTGATAGGCTGTGCTCATATCTAATCGAGTGCCTATCGCTTTCTGTAGCGTCTGCCAAAATCATGAAGTAAATCGGCTGTCACGGTCGGATATGATCGACACCGGTACTCCGTGTCTTGTCACGACCTCTTTTGTGTACAATCTCGCCAATTTATCCATTTTGTAGTCTTCTCGGATCAGCAAGAAATGAGCTGACTTCGTCATTCGATCCACTACGACCCATATCGAATCATGCCCGCTGCTCATTCTAGGGAGTTTGGTAATGAAATCCATAGCTATGTTCCCCCATTTCCACTCGGGAATTTCAGGTTGTTGCAATAATCCCGATGGTTTCTGATGTTTAGCTTTAACTTTCGAGCATGTCAAGCACCTGCTCACGTACATGGCAATGTCTTTCTTCATGCCTGGCGACCAATACAGATCCTTAAGATCGTGGTACATCTTGTCTGCACCAGGATGAATAGAATATCGCGTCTTGTGTGCTTCATCCATGACCAAGGTACGTACACCTCCCCATCTGGGCACCCATATACGATCCATGAAGTACTGTACACCATCATCTTTACAAATCATTTGTTTATCCAACCCCCGAAATTCTTCTCCCGCAAGGTTTTCTTCTTTCAACGCCTCACTTTATGCAATTTTGATCTGAGCCTTTAAATTCGTTGGATGGTCAATCCCAAAGCTCGATCACGTAGTGGTTTCATGCATTCTTTGCGGCTTAAAGCATCAGCCACTACGTTGGCTTTCCCCGGATGATACCGGATTTCACAATCACGTCGTTGACGCATATGTTGCAGGCTCTTATCATCAGTGTTGATGATGCATTTGGTTCCGTATAGGTAATGCCTCCATATCTTAAGTGCAAATACTACAACGCCCAACTCCAAATCATGGGTTGTATAGTTCTTTTCGTGCACCTTAAGTTGTCACGAAGCGTAGGCAATCACCTTATCGTTCTGCATTAGCACACATCCCAATCCTTGATGTGAAGCATCGCAATATACCACAAAATCATCAGTTCCGTCTGGGAGAGACAATATTGGTGCATTGCACAACTTCTCCTTCAACGTTGGAACGCTTGTTCTTGTGCATGTCCCCAATCAAACTTCTTGTCTTTCTGAGTCAGCAGTGTTAACGGTTGAGCGATCTTTGAAAAATTCGCGATGAAACGGTGATAGTATCCGGCCAATCCTAAGAATTGCCATATCTCTGAAGGCGTCTGAGGTGTATCCCATTTCTTCACCGCTTCGATCTTGCCGAGATCTACATGAATCCCATCCTCGTTAACCACATGACCCAAAAACTTCACTTCCCGCAACCGGAATTCACACTTCGAGAACTTGGCGAAAAATTTCTCTTCTCGTAACAGTTCTAAAATTGCTTGATGGTGTTCTTCATGATCCTCTCTCGATCGGGAGTAGATAAGTATATCGTCTAAAAATAGGATCACAAACTTATCCAAGTAAGGTTTACACACCCAATTCATTAGGTCCATAAACACAGCTGGTGGTTAGTCAACCCAAAAGGCATGACCAAAAACTCATAGTGCCCATAGCGAGTTCTAAACGCTGTTTTCGGTATATCCTCCTCGAAAACCCTTAGTTCATGATATCTAGAACAAAGATCGACCTTGGAGAAATAAGAAGCTCCTTGTAGTTGGTCAAACAGATCGTCGATCCTGGGGAGAGGATACTGATTCTTCAAGGTTAGCGTGTTCAACTCGCGGTAATCAATACACATTCAGAACGACCCATCCTTCTTTTTGACAAATAATACCGGTGCTCCCCATGGTGAGTGACTCGGCCGAATGAAACCCTTCTCCAGTAGTTACTGTAACTGACTAGATAATTCATGCATTTCAGACGGTGCTAATCGATACGACGTCTTTACCACGGTGTAGCTCCAGGAACCAACTCTACACGAAATTCCACCTGTCGTGGAGGAGGCAAACCAGGCAAGTCATCAGGAAATACATCTGGGTAGTCCCGTACTACTGGAATATCTAGCAATTTCTTCTCTTCTTCTTTCTTTTCTACCACATGAGCCAGAAAAACATAGCACTGTTTTCGTAAACTTCGGCGTGCTTTCATTCAGGAGATAAGCTTTAGGTTTCTCCGCGGTCGTTCTCCTTGAATTCTGAGTACCTCCTCGTCTAGCATGGGGATTCGTACTACTTTGTCCCGACAGACAATCTCAGCTCCGTGTTTTGACAACCAATCCATTCCCACAATCACGTCGAAACTTCCTAACTCAAAGGGTATCAAGTCTATATCGAAGGCATGGTCCTCCAGTATCAACGAGCACTTTCTAATAATTTCATCGGCCTGAACAACCCTACCGTTGGCCATTTCTATGGAGTAGCTAGTTTCTAGCCTACTAGGACTCCAATCAAGCAATTTCACAAACTCAAAAGATATAAAACTATTTTCTGCTCCAGTATCAAACAATATAGCTGCGAAGTGATTATTGAGTAAGTGCGTACCCATGACAACATTCGGGTCCTGCCGGGCATCGTTGGCTCCAATGACGAATGCACATCCCCAAGCTGTATTCCATTGATTTCCGGGCCTTGACTTCCAGCTATGGTCATCACCGGTTGCTGGTTGTTCCCTTGTTGACCCGGCGCCCGATTCAGTTTGGGGCACATGTTCCTGTAGTAATCAGGGCTTCCACACTCATAACAGCCCATGGCATTCCCAGCGGGGTTAACCGCATTGACTGGTGCACCCAGGTTCGGCACTGTTCTGCAGTCTTTCGCTAGATGCCCCGGGCGTCTACAATTCGCACACACCTGGCACGGTATTGCTGGGGGATGATGGAAATTGCACCTATCACATTTGGGGTGCGGCCCATCATACTCTCTCCTGCCTTGTGTCACGGGCACAAAATTTCTGGTTGTCTTGGCCCTCTTATCAAATTTCCTGGCACTCGACTGGCTCGTTTCCCCAACATCTCTTCTCTTCTCTGCTCCCCTTCCCAATACCCCTGTTCTCACCATCTCATCAGTTAGAGCGCCAGACTTCAGAATTGCGCTCTAAATCGTAAGGGGAGCAACTGCTGTTACCATTTCCCGGATTTGAGGCGCAAGTCTCCAAATATACCTCTCGATCCTCTTTGATTCCGGAGTGACCAGATGTGGTACCAATCTTGCCAACATATGAAAACGATCAGTGTAAGCGGCATGCCCAGCCCCCACCATAGCATGATTCTAGAATTCATGCTCCAGTTTTTGCATCTCGTTGAGGGTGCAGTATTCCTCAGTGATCAGGGCTTTAAACTCGTCCCATGACATCTGTATCGCCGATTCTCTTCCTCTAGCCTGTATCTGAGTGTTCCACAAGTTAGTGACTTGCCCTGTAGTGAGCACGTGGCATACTTGATTTTCTGGCTGTCGAGGCACTCGCTGATGTCAATTACTGCCTCCATTTTCTCAAGCCATCTGGTCAAGACTATCGCTCCACCCTTTCCGTCAAACTCTTTCGGCTTCCAGGACACAAACTCCTTGTACAAACACCCCCTTCTAGCATTAACAACCCCGGTCTCATTAACAATCCTAATCTCATTACCGGTTGTACCGCCATTCCCAGTCTCCTGGTTACTCTCGTTCCTAGTCGGGTTCCCATTATCCTCATTATCATTGCTACCAACCCCATATGGGTGGGGATTTTGAAGAGCATCGCTCACTTGGGCCACAATTGTCAGGATCAATGCGGCCAGCTGCTGAGCGATCAAGCTGCCACATCAGCTTTCCTGTTCCCTGATTGTTGCTGGCAGGGCCATCAGTTGCTCTTGGTGCTCTACCTCTGCCTCTGCCTCTGCCCCTTGGGGCTTCACTCCCGCCACTGTTGCTGCGGGTAACTCTTCGAGGTGGCATTTTCTAATCATAGAAGTAGTAAACACATAAGCTTTAACCATTTCAAAGCATATAATCCATACCACTCATCAAAATTTTTGCATTCCAAGTTAATATCACACTTGTTGTTGCCACACATCACATACAAGTCGTGTAATTCTCACACCATGAATTGATAATGTTCCAACAGTAATCCATCATATTATTGCAACCAATGCATATAATCATTTTAGTCTAGTGAAGGTTGTCCATTTCCTCCTCTTTCGAGGTTTCAGACATAACCTCCTCAGGGTAATTCTCAATGTTCAAGGTCAAGTGCAAAAGCATGATCTGTGGAGATCTCTTTGGGTTAATACCCGGGTTTGATAAACCAACTCGGCGCGTAGAGGGAACGGAAGATCCAGTAGAAGCATCCCAAAAAGAGTGAGCACATGGGCTCTCTCATGGGGTGAAAAGATCATGAAACAGATAGATGAACGAATCAAGCAAAGAGGAACACATACACGAGATATAAAATGCACACAACCCTAGCATGCAAATCTACATGAACGTTCCTAGGTTATAGTCTAGGTCAAGTGAATTGCCTAATTCTATATAACCAATGGCTCTGATACCAGTCTGTCACACCCCCGCTGAGAGCGGAAACACGGGATGTAATGAGACGGGATCGTCATAATACATGGTAAGCGATAGAGATGCTTTATAATAAATGATGACAAGTGTGTCATGACCACACCCGACAACAAAGGGACTTGTGTCGTGTTTGGTCAATATTCACGACAACATAGCCATAAGCATATCATGATAAATGATTCACATAACAAAAATTATAACATTGTATGCAATTCCCACAACCCGGGAACAAGTTACAAAGTATAATGATGTTTGAAACAGATTACAACAATTGTTTTCAAAATGATAAGTTTAGCCACAAAATGCATCCTAGGGTCTCCAGTAAGGCAGCACACCTAGATCTTCAATTAGCATGTTCACCTGAAAAGATATGCTCAAAATGGTCAACAAAATTGTTGGTGAGCTCGCAGGTTTAAAAGTAAATAACTAATTGATGTTGTATATATGTTGTTGCGGAATACCGTGCATACAATTATAAGTAAGCAAAATCACATGACATGAGCTTTACAACCAAACCGAACGACGTACACAAAGAATCTTGTTGGAATATATTCACCCAAGGCCCGTTTCTCGCGACTGTTGGTACTAACTAGTATACCAACAACGAGGGTGTTGGACAAAAAGAACCAATGAGCCGGATCAGAAAAACCTTTAAGTCCCACAGACGTCACAACAACTACTGAAGACCACAACAGCTGAAGACAACAGCTGATTACAAAGTCTGAACACAAGTGCGGAAGACAAAGTCTGAAGACACAAGTGCTGAAGACCAAAGTATCAGACGTGTCACAACAGCTGAAGAGGTCTTCTTCAGTAGTTGTGACGGTTTACCTTTCAGTAGTTTTATGTTTTATCTGTTCATAGTTTGACACAACAACTGAAGAATACTTCTTCAGTTGTTGTGCTCGTCAGTAGTTTTATGTTTTTCAGTAGTTTTGTAAAACGACTGAAGAGCTTGTTCTTCAGTCGTTGTAGTTTCAGTAGTTTCTTATCAGTAGTTTCATATTTTGTACTTAACACTCTGATATGTTCTCAGTAGTTGTGAACATTTCAGTAGTTTGTTAAGAGTTAGTTATTTTTGTAATAGATCTGTCAGTTGTCACTTTCCCGTGATAACAGCAGCGATTGCACTCTATATAAGGAGTGTCAACCTATTGTAATAGGAGAATGATTTGATCAGAAATATTCGATATTATAGAAACATTCCTTGTTACAGAAATATATTCTCTCGTTATAACCGTATTTGTTCTTAATGCATACGAGTATCAAATTCTTGCTACAATTTTTATAATTCTTGTTCTTATTCCGTTGCGTTACGCTCTATTACATCAAACTTGTGATCACTGATCCTGACAAATGGTATCAGAGCAGGTTAATCATTGATCGATCTAATAATTGATCATTGAAACTGCTATTCAAGATCCAAGTTTGATTTAATTAGCATTTTTTTTCAAGAAACGGTTATAGCGATTGAATTTTCTGTGTTTCTGGTCATTCATCCTGAGATTTTCTCTTGGTTTTCATTGAGTCTGTTGTGGTCTATGTAAAAACGTTTAAAAGCTTGAATTAAATTGTATTTGGACTGAAAATGACTACTCCTTCCAATGATCCTCACAATACTGGTTCCTCAACCAAGCCTCCAATGCTGGTTAGGAATGAGTATAACATATGGCAACGACGAATGCTCCTTCACCTGTCTGTTAACAGCGCAGGTTGTTGGACATCAGTGGTACATGGTCCACACAAGCCTATGGTGAATAACCCGGAAACCAATCAAATGGTTCCGAAGAGGAGGGAGCAATACTCAGATGAGGATAAGAAATTGTTTGAGATTGATGCAAAAGCCCATGGAATTCTGGCCATGGCACTGCCAATGAAATCTATTCTGGGCTAATGCATCATGAAACTACCCATGACCTCTAGAATGCCTTGAAAGAACAATTTGGAGGAACAGGCGAGGTCTTGGCAAATAATAGAGAAATCCTTGCCCAACAATACGAGACATTCTCTCATAGAAAGGGTGAGACACTGACTCAACAGTTTGAGCGGTTCTCTTGTTTGATCTCTGAATTAAAAATGGTCAAACTTGAGTACACCAATATCCAGATGAATAACAGATTTCTCAGATCACTGCCTGAGAGATGGGACACATATACTATTGTCCTACGCTCTAGTGCAAGTTTGGACAAACTATCTCTCACCCAACTCCATGGGAAATTGCTCACATTTGAGAGAGAGATAGAACAGAAACGAAAACTGTCTTCATCTGGAAAGCTCACTGAAGACTTTGTACCAGGCAACACTGCCTTGGTTGGTCATGAGTTAGAATATGCTTCATCTGAATGCCAGTATGATGAGCATATTGATTTCTCCTCAAACACTTCTGATTCTGCGTTTGTGAGTGTTGATAGTCAGTTTACTGGGTGTAATAATGACAATCTATGCTTCATCATGGATGATCACAAGGGGATTGCTGATGATGACTTAGAAGAGATGGATATTTTGAGCCAAATGGCCTTGATAAATATCAGATCTCAGAAGTTCTACAGAAGAACTGGAAGAAAGTTCCCAGGACTCTCTGGCAAAACCAAAGTTGGTTTTGACAAGAGTAAGTTGAAGTGTCACAAATGCCACAGGCTTGGACACTTTGCTAGAGAATGCAAATCATCTGGATCTAATTCCTCTGCACCTTTTGTGACTTTCCCTAGCAATAGTGAACAACACAGAGGGCAACATCCTGTCAATTCTAGTCATCATTCTCAACCACAATCTCCTGCATATTTTGTTCCTCAGGGTCAAATGCCATATCCTTACCCTTGTTATTACATGCCACAGTCAAATCAAGTTCAAGTTCCTATAGTACCACAACCTCATGCACTACCAGAACCTCAACCATCTCAATCTCATCAACCTCCTCAACCTCATCAACCTCCTCAACCTCAACAACACAGCTTCTTCACCCCTGGAGTTGTTGACTGGAGCAGTTTACCGATGACATGTCTGGTCATGAACAACTGTTCACAGGTGCTGGTCAACATAGTGGTGACAGTCCTTTTGGGAATCTGGCTCTCATGGCCCTGGAGTCTACTGAGGGTTCCTGCTAAATGCATCTTCAAGGTAACTCAGGTATCTTCAGAGGCTAAAGCCAAGTTATGTTCTGAATCATGCATTGCTGCCTTTGTCTCCATTAGAGAGGCAAATGTAGCATTAATAAATCAAAAACTTGAGTTTGAGAAAACCATTTCCAAAAGAAAAGCTGAATTTGAGTCTGCTCTTAATAGTAAAAATGATGAGATTTATAAGCTTAAATGCCAATAAATGATGAAAAGGCCAAGCTAGAGGTTATTCCGGAAGACCAGAGAAGTCTCAAAGAAACCCTTGCAGTCACCCAGGTAGAGTGTGATCGATGGGTACAATCATGCAAAGGTTTTGAAATACTTCTTAGTAAGCAATCTACTTCTAATGTGAAGTTTGGTATTGGTTCTAATCACACTTCTCCTCCTACAGATTTTGCTTCAAGAGCAGAAGTGAAATCTGATGGAGAAAGCAATAACCAATCCACCTCATCATGTGATTCACTTTTTGATAGAGTATCATCAAAAGTTGAAGTCAGCACTAAGCCCTTTCAGAACCCATCAGCTGATGTTGATGGATCCACTGCTGACACTCACATGATCAAAGAGATGATCAACTCAGGAGCTATTTCTGGAAGTCCTAAAAGGACTGGAGAGCAAGATTTAACACCTGAAGTTCAAACTCCAACTACTGTCAGCACTGAAGAGAAGAAAATTGTCAGTAGAAAGAGTTTGAAGACTACTAAAAAGGAAGTCAAGAAAGCAAATAATGCTTCCAAAGTACTGGAGAGCAAGTCTTCAGTAGTTTCATTCTCTTTAGTTGATGATCAACATAAGATGAAGAAGAAACCATGTGAAGTATGTGGTTTGTTCAATCATCTTACAGAAGATTGTTGGTACAAAAGGGGATCCAAACTCAAACATAAAGAGAAAGTAAAGAGAAAATGGTTAAAATGAAAACTGAGTTTGAAGCCACATTTGTACCAGCAACATCAAATCCGTAACCCTTAGTCCAAAAAGAAATCCAAAAAGGAAGGGGTTAAACAGGTAACAGCTGAGATTGCTCAAAAGAAGAAGGTGCAACATAGGAACTTATCAAACTCCAATGCCAATGTGTCTGAAGAGCTGAAAGCCTTATCACAAAATCAGACACAGCTGGTTATGATGGTTCAACATCTATTGGGAAGAGTTAACCAATTAGATGTTCCTATGTTGAAACCACAGAAAAGGAGGTCCAAGCCAAAGATTCTTTTCTTTACCAGTTTCTTCCTCTCAGGCTGTTGTTTCCAACAAACATGTTAGTTTACCATCTGTTGATGAGAACAGGCCAAGACCAAAAGGTTTGGGTCTCAAAATCTAACTAATTTGTTGTATTTTGCAGGGTTCTTCAACATACCTCAGAGGCATCTGGTATGTAGACAGTGGAGGATCCATGCATATGACAGGAAACAGATCACTTCTTAATGACTACTCTCAAGGAAGGAAGGAGTTTGTGTCATTTGGCAATGATGCAAAGGGTTACATCATCGGCAAAGGCTTTGTTTCCAATGGGGAAATAATTTGATGATGTTAACCATGTGGAAAATCTCAAGTACAACCTCTTGAGTGTCAGTCAAATGTGTGACAAAGGCCATGTTGCTCTTTTCACCAGTCAAAACTGTCGGATTCTGTCATCCAAAGTTCTAAGTTTGATTGATAAGGTGTTGGATGAACACACTCCTAAAGGCCAATAGGACAGGAAGAGTGTATGCCTTAGATCTTTCCAAGAAAATAGATCTCAAAGGCCATCCTTGCCTATTTTCCAAGGCTTCCCCTCAAGAATCTATTCTATGGCATAGAAGGCTGGGTCATGTTAATCTCAAAAACATAAATCAGCTGATAAACCATGGTTTAGTAAGAGGACTGCCTATGAAGGAGTTCAAGTGTGAAGATAACTGCACTGCTTGTTTAAAAGGAAAACAGCACAAAGCTTCATTTCCCTCCATAGAAGAACCTAAGTCCACTGCCTGCTTACAGCTTCTTCACATGGATCTCTTTGGTCCTGTGAGAGTGATGAGTATGGCTAAGAAGAAATACTGTCTGGTAATTGTGGATGATTACTCCAGATTTGTATGGACTTTCTTCTTGCATTCAAAGGATGAGGCTGCGCAGTCCATTATGAACTTTGTGTTACACGTTGAGACAGTATTCCCTACCAGTTAAGTGTGTGAGGAGTGACAATGGTACTGAATTCAGAAACCACACACTTGATGAGTTTTACTTATCAAAGGGAATCAAGAGGCAGTATAGCATCCCAAGACTCCTGAGCAAAATGGAGTAGTGGAGAGAAAGAACAGGACCCTTATTGAAGCTGCAAGGTCCATGTGGCTGATTCTGGACTGCCAATGACTTTTTGGGCTGAAGCTGTCAATACTTTGCTATGTACAGAATAGAGTTCTAGTAAATCAGAGGTGATGAAGACTCCATATGAAGTTCTTCATCATTTGGCCCCTCTAATTTCATTCTTCAGAGCATTTGGGTGTCCTTGTTTCATTCTCAACACACGGGATCAACTCCAAAAATTGATCCTAAGGTGGATACAGGGTACTTTGTTGGTTATTCATCAACTTGCAAAGCATACAGAGTCTTCAACTGTAGAAAAAAGATGGTTGAAGAGACTCTACATGTTAAGTTTAATGAATCTCCAAAGGACAAGATTCCACAAAGCCCTGTGGAGATATTTGATTTGGACATACTACAATATGTTCCTTATCAAACTCCTGCTGTTGCTCCTGTTAACAATTCACCACCTGGTGTTCTGCTGGTGTTGATGATGATGATGATAGCAGTACTCACCTCTTCAGGTTTAGTGATCAACTGCCTGATTCAGCTAGACCTGATGGTCCTGTAGCTCCAGTAGCACCATCCACACAAATGCTGATGAGATTTCTTCAAATTCAACTTCCTTTGAATTACCATCCACTGATTGGTTTCAAGGAAATGATTCACCATCACCATCTGTTGCTGCTGAGCCTGCTACAAACACTTGCACAGATCTCATTGTGTATCAAGATCTGAAGAATCACCCTTTGTCTCAAATCATTGGTGATATCACTGCTGGCATATCAACAAGAAGTCAATTGTCAATTTATGCTTCTATGCTCTCTTCATCAGTCAGCAAGAGCCAAAGAATTATCACATTGCTTTAAAGGACAATGGATGGTTGATGCCATGCAGCTTGAGATTTTTCAGTTCAAGAAACAGCAAGTGTGGGAACTGGTTCCTCTACCTCCAGGTAAGTGTGCAATAGGCACTAAATGGGTGTTTAGGAACAAAACTGATGAAAATGGGCTTATTGTTACAACAAGGCCAGACTGGTTGTTCAGGGGTTTGCACAAGAAGAAGGTATTGATTATGATGAAACCTTTGCCCCGTAGCCAGAATGGAAGAAATTCGATTGTTTTTAGCTTATGCTGCTTATCAAAACCTTAAAGTTTTTCAAATGGATGTCAAAAGTGCATTTTTGTATGGAAAATTAAAGAAGAGGTTTATGTATGTCAACCACCAGGCTTTGAGGACAATAAACATCCTAATTGGGTGTATAAGCTTGATAAGGCTCTTTATGGGTTGAAACAAGCTCCTAGAGCCTGGTATGAGACATTATCAAACTTTCTTCTGGAAAATATTTCACTAGAGGCTCCATAGATAAGACTTTATTCATTAAGAAAGCTGGGCAGCATAATCTACTTGTTCAAATTTATGTAGATGATATTATTTTTACATCCTCTGATCCACAGTTGTGTGATGCCTTTACAAAGTTGATGCAACAGAAGTTTGAAATGAGTGCCATGGGAGAATTACAGTTCTTTCTGGGTTTGCAAATCAAACAAAAGGCTGATGGAATTTTCATTCATCAGTCCAAATACACAAAAGATCTTTTGGAAAAGTTTGATTTCTACAAAACTGTAAGCCCTGTTCTACCCCCATGTGCAGCACCACACAACTGGATACAGATCAGAAAGGTAAAGTGGTTGATGAAACACTTTACAGATGTATGATTGGGTCCTTGATGTATTTAACAGCTTCTAGACCAGATATTATGTTTGCTACATGTGTTTGTGCTAGATTTCAGGCTGCACCTAAGGAGTCTCATTTGATTGCAGTCAAGAGGATCTTTAGATATCTGCAAGGCACTCCATTCTAGGTTTATGGTATTCTACTAGACATTCTGGTAAATTAGTTGCTTTTTCTGACAGTGACTATGCAGGGTGTAAGTTGACTAGGAAATCACTTCTGGTGGATGTCAATTCCTAGGCAACTGCTTGATTTCTTGGCAGAGCAAGAAACAGACCTCAGTTGCTACATCAACTGCTGAAGCAGAGTACATTGCCGCTGCAAGCTGTACATCTCAGGTACTCTGGCTTCAAAACCAATTATTGGATTATGGCATAACAGAGACTAAGACCCCATTGTTAATGGACAGCTCTTCAGCTCTTTGTATTGTCAAGAATCCTGTCCAGCACTCTAGGACTAAACATATTGAAATCAGACACCATTTTATTAGAGATTGTTTTAAAAAAGGTCTGATTGATCCAAAATTTGTTCCTAGTGCTGATGAGCTTGCAGACATTTTTACTAAGCCTTTGGATAGTTCAACTTTCCACAACCTGGTGTTAAGGCTTGGTATGCTGCAGCTAGAATAAGTGACAACTACTGATGATCTCAGCTCACAAGTACCGATGATCATTAGTTCATTATTGTCACATATAAGTACTGATGAGTTTTTTTACCCTCAGTAGTTTTTATAAAGTACTGAAGTACTTTATCTGTTAAAACAGCTGATGTAGCTACAACAGCTGATGTAGTCACAACAGTTGATGCAGCTACAACTACTGATGTCAGAAATACAGATTACTGATGTCCTATGAAACACCTGAAAAGCAGATGAAAAGTCTGATGAGTAAGTGTTGAGGACAATGTGAAACAGCTGAAAAGCTATGACGAAAACAGCTGATGAGTAATTACTCTTCAGTTGTTTCTACAACTGCTGTTTCATTAAAACAACTGAAGCCAAAACTATGTCTTCAGTAGTTTTATAACTACTGAAGACTAACACCAAGTCTTCAGCTGTTTACAACAACCGCTGACAAAACCACTGTCTTCAGTAGTTTCACAACTACTGATGACTAATACCAAGTCTTCAGTTGTTTCATCACCTGAAGTTAAAACTGTCTTCAGTAGTTTTATAACTACTGATGACTAAATCAGAGACTTCAGCTGTTTCAACGTCTAAAAGTTAATACCACGTCATCAGTAGTTTCAACAACTGATGACTCACACCAAAACCTTCAGTCAGTTTCTAACCCGACCTTTAAATACCTTATCCCACCTTCAGAGTTTTTATCTTCTCTTCTCAAACCTAACGTTCAAAAACTCTCTACCCTCTCCTCATCAATGGCGACCATGCAACTAAAACCACGACACAACTGTGTCGCACATCTCACCAAATCGCCATATTGGACCAAGTTTCACAACGCCATTGATTTATTAGTTTAGTCACCCTACAAAACGGCTTTTCTGGTAAATCCCACCATATATGCCGAATCCCTTAACCAATTCTGGACAAACGTCACTCTGGTCTCTGAGGAGAATGACCAGAGTCTCTTCAATTGTTTGTCCATGGCCAAAAAGTGGTCATTACTCCAGACACTATTCGCCAAACCCTTAATCTGGATGATGCCACTTTCCTAACTGGTTATCCAAAGGGCACAATAGATCAATCATTGCCACCATGGATACCAGGGTAACCTGAGTGCATCTACCATACTGAAGAAACATTTCCCAGATGCCGAACGTCTCATATTTCATATGGTAAATGTATGCCTTTCCTCCAAGACTTCATCATGGGATCAAATGTCCACAAGGTGGCAACAGGTAATGTACTCCATCCTTGAGCAACAACCTTAAATTTTTCTGAAATACTATTTTTAGAGCTCAAGGATATGGCCCAAAAACAACTTGCTAACCGTTGGATATTATATCCTCGGTTCATAATGGCCATAATTGAAAACCAGCTTCAAGCTGAGGGACTTGTTGGCCTGGGAGTCCCTGCTACGGCTGTATTGCCTGAACTATACTCCCGACACAACTCTGACCAATCACTCAAAATGGCTACCAAGTTGTGCAAACCCACGCAGCTGGAACCCACAGCCACCACCTCCAAATCCAAAGTCCCCACCAAACCCACTAAAAAGAAGACAAAAAAGGCTACTCAGGGAAATGAGTCCCCTGAGGATGCCCCTGCAACACAAACGCAGGCTATATCCACTGGTTATAACCCCCTAGTGGATACAAGGACTTCACCAGCCACAACCGCTCAGGATTCCTCTTAAAAGGAGCCTGCAGCAACCACATAAAGGGTACCCACAAATCTGGGATCTTCCTCATTTGAGGAGATTGCAATTGAAGAGCACCATTCTCCCCAGGTGCACACTGCTTTTACCCCATCTCCCCATGCAACCGCCCCCCAAAGTCCAACCATTATCATTGCAAACGTGCTGACTCAGCTGCATGCCTCTCTCCTCCCCAACCACCACCAAAAGGGGAGAACCACAGCTATTGAGGACGAGGATCACCATGCTTCTGACAACCCACAGCACGGGGTTTACACGTTCTATCTCCTGGTGTGGATATGGAGATTAGAACATCTAGTGAGGCTGCCACCTCTTCTGAATCAGCACATGATCACAATGAGGCTGGTAACATAGCTAAGACCTCACTAGAGGCAACAGCTGATGAAGGACATAGTCCTGAGGCTGGAAGTCCCCAGTTCCAAGAAAAAGGGTACATGCTAAAACTGGTCTACACCCAGTGCATGTACATCCTGCTACAAGCAGGAGGTCAGGTGATTCAGCATCTTTGATGATGACCTGGGCTTCTTTTACGATGTTCTGGCCCAGAACACAATTCTTGAGGATGAAGTCAGTAGACTACAAAGACTACTTGACCAATTCTCTCAACAAGCAAGTCCATCTGCCACCACAATAAACCCACAGATGGCACCTTCACCTGAAGGTCTCCCATACACTCAGCCACTCAAAACTTCCGAGCCACCAGCCTCTATTTCTGGCACTGCTTCTCAGGGACAGAACCCCTCTGAGCAAACACTGCTATCTTTCAGCAATCCCTACCTCTCATCACCCCAATGATCATAGACATTGTGATTAAAACCATGGATGACAGGCTTCCCTCAATCATACAACCCCTGGTGGAGGAGATTATGAGCACCAGGCTTTCTGCTACTCAAACCCTTGCAACCAATGCAACCAAAAAGGGGGAGAGTCAGTCAGTGAAAGCAAAAAGGAAGAGCAAACTAAAAGAAAAGGAAACTGAGAAGGAAGAGGAGTCTGTGAAGGAACCGAAAATGATTAAGTGGGTAAAAGTCACAAAGACTTTCATGTCACATATAAGAAGAGGAAGGTGAAGGAAAAGAGAAAGAACTCCAACTCGATGAGATGATCAAAATGGCAGATGCTACACATAGTAAATCAATGGATGCCAATATTGATCAACTGTATAGACAAGGGTTCGATACTGCACAGCTTGACTCAGAGATCAGGAGACTTGAAGTTGAAGAAATTAACTCAAGATGGGCAAGTTATGATGCATTAGAAAGAGAGAGACTAGAGATCATGATCAGATTCATTGCAAAATATCTTGGGAGATCATTGATCGAGATTAAATCATGGACCAGGGACAATATCTTGGCCATAACCTCCAAGATCTGTTCATCTGAAGCATACACTAAGGTTTAGTAGTCGAAGCTTTGAATGAAGCAGGAGCAGGGAGCAGGACTGAGCTAGCCAAACACTCAAAAGCCACACTCACCTCTAAAATGCTAACTCAGCCTGTCAACATTCCCTCTCCAAAACAACCACAACCACAACCCACAAAACCAACTCCCTTATCCTCTAAACCAACAGCCGATGATGCACCCAAGAAGAAGAAGAGAAGGGTGTTGAGGCTAGAAGAAGAAGAAGAGGATGATGTGGAAGAAGATAGGCTGCCTCTGTCTGCAGTCCTAAGATTGCCTAAAGCCAAACCCATGCCCATCACTCCTACCTCACAGATGGAAACTGTGAGAGTAAGATTGAAGAAGAGCAGCAGCAAAGGCTTCATGACGATGAGATGTTGAAAAGCATCGACAAAACTTATGCTGCTTCTTCATCAATAATTAGTATGAAGAAAGAACTCTGAGGTTGTACACCCTTGCCAACACATTTCAATATCAGAAGGAAAAGGTGAGAGTATGGCCTGATCCTAGGGTGGCTCACAGGATTGTAAAGAAAGACATTCCTTCGAGATACAAGGGCCAAGTAAAAAGGATCGTAGATGAAGAGATCACAGTGGTCCTTGTAGTATCACCATGGGAGATTGTAGAAGATTTCAAGAAGGCCTATGAGACTAAACAGCCACCCCAAAAGATGTTAGAGAACAGAGTTATTAAAAAGGGGTTAGTCTACAAGAGGCTTGAGAACTTCAAACAAAATGAGCTCAGTCTGTTACTTGAAGGGAATCATCCTGATGAGTTTGCATACAGACAGATTACAACAGTTAAGCTCAAAAATGGCAAACAGGCCAGTACATCTCAGAGCTGTATGGGCGTGAAGGATTGTTTGATGGTGAAGCTGAGAACCTGACCATGGAAGAACAAATTATGTTTCTCAGAGCATACACCAGAGAATCCTACAGGCTTATACATGGGAAGTGAGTCTCATGGATGGGGGAACAGCTCAGTGTCCAATTCCCCAATACAGAGCTCCCATCCATACATTGCCAACCAAATCATCAGAGACTCATTCCCAGGCCAGTGCTTATATGGGTCATCTTGTCAACTGATCAAAAAGGAAAAAAAGCAACCATTCTGCCAACAATAAGTGGGACCTCAATAAAGTTAAAGGTTTTGGCTGCATTGGTTCAGGGGGAGTTTCTTGGACCAAAAGAACCAATGAGCCGGATCAGAAAAACCTTTAAGTCCCACAGACGTCACAACAACTACTGAAGACCACAACAGCTGAAGACAACAGCTAATTACAAAGTCTAAACACAAGTGCTGAAGACAAAGTCTGAAGACACAAGTGCTGAAGACCAAAGTATCAGACGTTGTCACAACAGCTGAAGAGGTCTTCTTTAGTAGTTGTGACGGTTTACCTTTCAGTAGTTTTATGTTTTATCTGTTCAATAGTTTGACACAACAGCTGAAGAATACTTCTTCAGTTGTTGTGCTCGTCAGTAGTTTTATGTTTTTCAGTAGTTTTGTAAAACGACTGAAGAGCTTGTTCTTCAGTCGTTGTAGTTTCAGTAGTTTCTTATCAGTAGTTTCATATTTTGTACTTAACACTCTGATATGTTCTCAGTAGTTGTGAACATTTCAGTAGTTTGTTAAGAGTTAGTTATTTTTGTAATAGATCTGCCAGTTGTCTCTTTCCCGTGATAACAGCAGCGATTGCACTCTATATAAGGAGTGTCAACCTATTGTAATAGGAGAATGATTTGATCAGAAATATTCGATATTATAGAAACATTCCTTGTTACAGAAATATATTCTCTCGTTATAACCGTATTTGTTCTTAATGCATACGAGTATCAAATTCTTGCTACAATTTGTCTAATTCTTGTTCTTATTCCGCTGCGTTACGCTCTATTACATCAAACTTGTGATCACTGATCCTGACGGAGGGTGGGGGTGTCAACCCAAGTAGTACTACCAATACCTATCCGTCGGTTCCATGCTGGAATTAAATGGTTGTAAGAAAGAACCACACAGCAGACTCAAGTCTGTATCAGATAAGTACTCACAAAATGGTAGCACGTTGATTCCAAGTATGTAAATTGTATGTATGTTTTTCAGCAAAGAAAAGGGGTGAGCATACTTTTTCCCCCATGTTTATAAATGTTTGAAAGGTAGTGTAAGCATAAAAGGGGCCACGAAACTCACTTGTTAAGTGGTAAGTATGTATGATCAAAGTTCCCAACAGTTGTATGCAATGAACGGTCAAACACCTATTGAAAATTATTGTTAAGCATTAATGATATGTATAAAGCATATAATAATGTTCAGTTGGTTCGGGTTGTATCGGTTCGGTCGTGGGTAACACACACAAGCGGACACATGTATCAGATCTTATGTAGATCCGAGTACCGGAAGGAGTCGTCATTGCCAATGACATTTGTGTAAAGATCCCATTTTTATAAGAGAAAGTACTTGTTAAATATTTGTAGTCATAAATGAGTCGTTGATAATTGGAAAACGTTAGGTTGATTTAAATTGGAATAGTATATGCATGTTGATATCGTTGACTTTAATCTTTGTGGTCAAGCAATGACACTTTTATTAATGTTACCTTATCATCACATGACATTCAAGAAGGGAATTCACACACACAACATCATCAGTCACACAATAGGACCAGACGCTCAACTCAACACTCCATTCGTATGAATCAACCTTCAATCGTACGAATCAGCTTCATTTGCACGATTAAGCCTTCATTCGCACGACTGGCATTCAGTCGTACCACACAACACCCAATCGCATGACTTAACCTCCAACGCACGAATCAACCTTCATTCGTACGAATCAGCTTCATTCGTATGATTGAACCTTCATTCGTACGATTGGCCTTCAGTCGTGCGTCGCACGCACAATCGCATACATCCATTCGATCGCATGACTCAATCGCACACAACATTCATCCGCATTGACTCAATCGCACACATCATTCATCCGCATTGACTCAATCGCACACATTCATTCGATCGCACGACTCAGTCGCATGACATCCCCAGTCGCACGACATCCCCAGTCGCACGACTCTGTCGCCCGAATGACTTAGTCGCCTGACAGACCCAGTCGCCTGAACTGCAAGTTCGCGACTGCTGAAGTGCAGAGCAGCCTTCGGCTGCCCCGAGCACGAGTTTTACACAACAAGGATTTCCAGAAACACACTACCAACACACACAAACAAGAAGCACACACAGAAAGACATCACACGCACCCACACGACCTCTTATGTTCGGGTTGACCCGAACACCCGAAACCCTAGAAATGGACAGTACTAAAACGAGCGAGAAAAGTGGCAACCAAGGTCGTCTACCTGCAAGGATGGAGTAGACTAGGTTGTAGATGAAGTCTAGATGACGAAAACGGGACGAAACAAGGTGGTTTTGGTGTAAAGATGAAGAAGATGTGAAATGGAGAAGAGTGAAGAAGAAGAAGGTGAAGTGAGGAAGAATGGTTGGCAATGGGGTTTTTATACCCATCCCAAGTTTGCCAAATGTCAATTCTAGTCCCTGCACTTAGCCCCGAGTTCCCAAAGTTTGTTTCGGTTGAAAATGACTTTAAAGGTGTTTGTTATATTGATGTTAAAACTGTATTTAATGATAATTGGCACTTAAAATAATTTTATTAATAACAATAATTTTACATAAAAAGATGTTTTTAGTGATAACGGTGATGAAGTTTGTAAAAGTTTTAAGTATAGCACACGTTCACAAAAGAAACACAAGCACAAAGATAATAAAGCAAGTATGATATCCACACAAGGAGTAAATAAAGATGAGGAGTGAACGATCAAAGAAGAGTTAACGGATAATCATGTTAATTGACGGACCTTGTGGTGACGGATGTCACAATAAGTTTCAAGAATTTAAATAAAAGTTAAAGGAATAAACTTATTAACTATTTATAATATAAAATGGTTAAATGAATAGATGAATATTTAATTATTTAAATAACTATTTGAATAATTAATTATTTAACATGTAAGTTTAAAATGTTTTGGAATAACCTAAATTTGAAATATAATAGATTTATTGTATTTAAATTACATAAAAGAATTAATAATGCTTTTATGACCTTTGTTATTCTTTAAAGTAGTTAAATTTAAAATCCTAAGTTTTTAAAACCTTTAAATTTATTTAATAATTTCTAAAATGTTTTAGTTAGCATAATAATTTTTATTTTGATTTATTAATATAATAGTAATTTTATGCATTAAAAATGTAAAAAAACAATTAAAACAAAAAGTTGGCAGAGGCCTGTTCGAACCCAGGACCTCCTGCTTATGGGGGTTGCGAGTTACTAGTTGGGCTATAGCCTGAATGTTTTCAATGTCCAAACCAAATTCATAAATCCATTAATTAACTAAATCCTCAAATGGCCAAGAACCCTAACTTCATTTTGATCCAAATTGAACACCCAAACGATGATTACTACAGAACTAAACATGAGGCTTTGATTCCCCATGTAAAATAGAGTGTTTTTATATATTTAATTCACTTGGATTGAAGACGAAAATGATGGTTACAGAAAAGGACTAGGTTATGGGTGAGATGAAACTTGTTCGAGACTATTGCTTTGATTATTTTCCAATTAGTTTGGTGTGAAGCTTCCTCAATTAATTATGAACAATAACCCTCTACCAATTGCAGCAAATGTTGCTTTAAAGGGGTCTTTGATAGTGTTGCAAGTCGATAGTGAAGATGGTGATTGGTTGTGGTGTGTGTGCAGTTTTTTTAAGAACTAGGGTTACAGGAAACTCAATTAAACCGAAAGAAAGGTTTGACCTCTATTTAATCGATTCAATTTGAGTTGTTACAGATCGGATGTGTTATGAGGTTTAATTCGGGGGTTTCGGTAGGAATTAAAGGTGATTAATCGGTTTCAACTGTAATTAATCAAAGGTTCATACTCGTACTCATCTTTATTATGATTTAAATCGATTTATTGGATAATTGAACATCAATCGAGTGGTAAGCAATGGAGCCTTGATTCATGTTTTCGGTTTGGGTTTAAATGTTCATAACAGTGTTTAAAATCAAATTGGAACGCGGTAACAAGTTCGAATCCTGCCAAAAAAGATTTGAAACGGTTTGATTTCACTTGATTCTAACGTATTTAGTCGTCTTGGTCTTGCAGGAGCTCGACCGGATGTGTGGTCGGAGTTATCGACGTGGAGGGAGTTTGGGTTGTTTTAAATTGAAGGTTGCACTTTTGGTCCCTCTATTTTTAATGGTTATTATTTTATGTAACAAACTTCAAAACAAAGTTTAATAAATTGCAAATTTGACCAACTTATTATGACCCTAATTTAATAGTTTAAATGAATTGTTTACTTTATTTTACAAAATCTTTATAACCTTTTAAATTTTTATATGGAATGTTACAATTTAATTCTAATTGTGTAATTAAAAGTCATAAATGATAAATAAGCTTCATAAATTTAGACAACTTTATTTTTATAAATAATGAATTTGTTATAAATTATTTAAATGATTTAAACAAACGAAAATTTAAATGAAACATTTTTTTATATTAACTACATTTCTAATTCGTATGTACCAGACTACTTTCATTGGGAACAATTTAGGCTTCTTGCTAAGGGACAATATATACGAATATATGATAAACAGAAATTAAGTATGCTTCTACAATTTGTGGGGGAAAGTGATCCGCTTGAATTAAAACATATTATAAGATGAAGAAGAAAATAACGATCAAGGTACAAAGTCTCTATAGACGACACTCATAGGGATTTTTAACAAGATTGAAGAATAATTGCACATAGAAGACAAACCCTAGTGCCCTAGTGGAATCAGCAATACATAATCAAACATCCACTCAATAACAATGGAAGATAGCTCCTAGTAGAATCAATGGCTCAAAGACAGACGCTCCTGACATAATTCCTTTATTCTATTGTAAATAATATAACTTTCCATTTTAATAACTTTAAATTATATATATATATTTTATATTCTATATATATATACATATACATATACATATATACATATACATATATATATATACATATACATACATATATATATATACATGTATATATATATTATATATATATATATATATATATGTATGTATGTATATGTATATATATAGGGTCCAATTCTTTGCAGGACTCCTTATTAATTGAGAACTGTGAGAACCATTATCATCTATTGATTACTATAACCAATGGATGAGATTAAAAAGAGTATTAATATAATTTACAAATAAGTTTACTAATAAGTAACTAAAATTAAAGGTCAGAATAGTAAAATTGCATATTCATTGTTTAGGAAACCTGCTAAGTATTAGGGATTCTGTAAAATCCTCATTAATCTAAACTAAATTAGTTTCACAATCTCTCAAATTTAGAGAAATCGAGTAATAGGCTTCTAATGCATTGTTCTATAGGGTTTAACTCTTATGGAGTGTAAGGCCCCGTTCCCGGGACGCTTACAGCTGGTCGATCATCGCACATAAACGTATATTACATTAGCTTAAATAAACGTTGCAGCGGAAACATGAAAAACAACATATCATTTCATTAAAATAAACACTTTTGCAAAATAATACATCGTTATCACTTGACAAAATACTTGTTGCATTTCATCACAAAAACATTATAAAAATGGATGCCATCCAAAAAGAGCCAAGTAGCCGCCCCGTGCCATCCTCATCAACCTTTACTTGCCAACTGGAAACACATAAAACTTAGCGTTGCTGAGTGAGTTCTAGTTTTATAATCAAACATACTTTATCTTTCATTTAAAACCGTTCTTTACAATCATACGTGATTAGCATTATACGTACACATAGATAATATCATTATTATCTTCGTTACTCATTCGTTCATCCATTCATTCGTCATTAAATATTTACTTTCATATGGACCAATGCCATGTGCTTCACCCCACCGTCATGCATAAAGTGGGTACTAGGCCTGAGGTTTTTCATAGACCCCGAACATTATGCACGAAGCTGACTCCAGTACGTAGGGTAAGCGGAAAGGATCCCATATATATGGTTAATCATAAGGATTAAACCCCGGTGTGCATCCTTCCGGAGTAATTAACCCGCACACAGTTGAGCTAACACCCTTCATTGGGTGTGAGCCTCCATACATATGCTTAATCACACGGATCAAGCCCTAGTGTGCATCCTTCTGGGGTAGCTGACTCGCACATGGTTGAGCTAACACCCTTCATTGGGTGTGAACCTCCATGCATATGCTTGCAAGCCTTTCTTACTTTCATTCTTTCATTAATGCATGCATTCTTTCATTAAGTTCCTATTTTCATTATCTTCCACTTAACGTTACATAATACTTTCATTTCATTCATTAACATTCAACGTAAAGCCATGGAAAGGTAAACATATAACAAGGAACATATACATAAACACATAATATCACCATACAAGGCACATCATACATACATAAGATACATCACATCTAACATCATACATCATTCATGCCCATCACATCATATTTGACTTCAAAAAGTCAACTTACTATGCCCCTAAGAACCTCCCAAGTCAAAGCCTACTTAACACTTTTTCCCCAAAAAGTCAGAAAATATTCTAAGTCTTTAGGCGCATGAGCACTATGCAAGCGCATGACCTTTCAGGTGCATGAGGAACACTTAGGCGCATAAGAGACCTTCAGGCGCATCAGCACTATTGGGGCGCATGAGTAACACTTAGTCTATTCTGGGCAATTCTAGGCACATGAGTACTATGCAGGCGCTTGAGTGCCTAGGCGCATGAGCTATCTGGGCATATGAACACTTAGTCAATTACAGCCTATTTCAAGGCGCATGGACAGTATTTGGGCGCATGAGACACATAGGCAGTTATTTCTGTTAGGCGCATGAGCTACTGTTTGGGGATATGAGCAGTCTACTTCACACTTAAACATCATAATTTAGTTCCCAATCATTCTCAAACTTATTCTAAGCTTATATCATGTATTCTAAGCCTTAGAAACATATTCATAACATCATGAAACATATACATAGCCCAAAAACAATCCCCACCCGCAACATACACACATACCTACATGCGGGTATGAAGCCCAACTTTTATAAAAAGTTCATACATGCATTTCCAGCCCCAAAATAGTTATAAACAAGTGAAAAAGAGGGTTCTAGAACTCACCTTTGCAGCTCTATGGTAAGACTTCTTCAAACCCATTTGCAAATTGAGCCTAAACACCTAAAACCCACCAAACACACACCAACAACATATAACACGTATGAGCATATAACCGAGGCCTAAACTGATTAAGAACACCTTAGAACCAAGAATTCTTACGTGAATTCAACTCTTCTTCTTGTTCTTCTTTAAAGGTGATAGCTTTTTGCTCTTTCTCTCTCTAAAAATATCCGAAGATATTGTGTAGTATGTGAAGTGGGCGGCCATGCCCACTTTTACACCAACTTTCCAAAGTTTTTGTCCTTTTTACATCTTGGGTCCCTCTAGTTGAGCTCTATTTCTTTTCTTTCTTTCCTTGGTTTTATTCTTTCTTTACAAACTTTAAAAGAATAATCAGGTGTTAGATAGAGCTATTAATGTAAGTGTTTAACCTATATTTGATGGTTATGTAGCATTGATTTTGTTGATTACATGGGTGATCCGGTATGGTTGTGTAAAAAGGAAAAAAATATTGATTTACAATGAACTAAAACACCATACTTATTTATTATTGATTTCGAATGTTTTTTGAGGTTGGAGGTATGAATGT